>JXTB01000008.1:1154338-1285456 GCA_002914805.1 Parasponia andersonii
AAAAAAAAAGAATAAAAAACATGTTCATCTCTATATGTGCATATAAGTTTATCTCTCTGTGTGTGTTAAATTCTGTGAGCAACTTTTTCCATGGATGTATGAGGGTTTTTTAGAATGGTGTATAGGCCCAACATATTGAAATATGGCCTTGTTTTTATGTATTTCATAGAAGTTAAAATTTGTGCTTATTGAAAATCTATAGTTGTCTCTTGCTCTATGAATTCTTAGAATCCGTTGTGCATCCTAACCTTTATTTCTTGAACCAATACCCACTGGTCCTATTACAACCTTGTGAAAGACCTTATAATTTTAGGTGATACCTTTGGTATAGTGGAGTTAAGAACCAAAAAAAGAGCTTATGACAATTAGTTTCTTAGAATAGAAATTGTGTGATAATCTTATGAATATTGTTAGACTACTTTTCATTACATGTACGAAGTAATTCACTGTGACTTGGGCTATAGCGCACACACATTGAGTATAACTATATAAAAGGTATATTAACTTGTGAATCAGATTGAGGGTTTAATATGGTGCTTGTTAAAAGTTGGGCCACAATTTGTTGACATTCTTTGAGTTAAAAATTTGAAAAATTAGGTTTGGTTTATTTATAGTTAGATTAGGCATAGATTAGGTTAGAGTCTGTTTGAATAATATTCTATAAAGTAGTTTATTATTTTGACATTATAAACAGTGTTTATCGGATTATTTATTATCTATTTATTATTAATAAATTCTATGTCATGAATTTCTGTTTTATTTATATCCCATTGATATACATATGATATCTATGTTTATCTCACGTAACATCTAAAAGATTCCGAAACATGTAATGAGTAATAAAGAATTATTTGTATGATGAGTTCATACAGGGAGATATTATATTCTTATTTTATTATGTCTAAATTAAATTATTCGTATTCTGCATATTGAAGATTGAATACTTTACTATACCATAGAATGTAGTGTTGTCTATTTAATTAATGAAGTCTCTGATTATCAAAGTAAGTCTTTGGATAGAAACATTAATGTGTTATAAGAAAGTTAAAAAAGTATCGGACAAAACCGAATGAATTAGAATTTGATGTTAAGTATCGTAACTCAAATTTCTAATTTCACTAATCTAGCACTATTATAGGAAATCTTAATCCTAGTAATTAACGAATTTATTTTCATGTGTTTTATCTTTTTGAGTTACTAAAGAATTAATTCTAATTTATGATTCAAACTCTGCTATCTTGGAAGGTAAGATATATGAAATGTGTAGAACATTTTTTATAATGGACACCATGCACATAATGTTACTTTGATTTTTTTTAAGTACTTGGAAAATATAAACTATGGCCCCTGTATTCACTATGTGATTTTGACTGTGTTGGTATAAGCAGATACAAACACCATAGTCAATTATTATCTATTAGATGAAAATTGGTAACTCAAAAGTAAATATGCTAAAGGGGTAATATGGTAATTTCACCATGTTAGTACGACATTGCATTGGGGGTACATCTACATATATAGTATATGCTAAATAGAATGAGCTAATTAGTTAATAATAAACTTCACGAAAAATAAATGATACTTAGTCCAAGAGTTCAACGCTGGGTCTATAATGGTGTGTCTCAATATTAGTGGATAAGGCTCAATTATAATTCTAAGTCAATTATAATTGTAGGTATATAGTTTATTAAAGGTTTGGCTTTATAGATTTATCCGGTCTCCTAACTAACTCAAATTAAAGCCTAATAGTTATTTGATGATCAATTGAACCTAATAAGCCTAATAGGGTTTACTAATCTCTCTATAGCTAAGAGAAAAGTTCTCTAGCTACCAACTTATATGAGCTACATGTGAAACAGTCCTGAGAGGAAAGTCTTACATGCATAATAGAGAGAGAAAAGAAAAGCAGAGAAAAATGGCAAGCCCTAGGAATTCATTATACTTGATGTTTCCGCCATCTCGGATAAATTGGTTCGAGAAAATTATCTTCTTATTCGTCTGTGGATCTTTTTGTTCGAAATCAAGAAGGTGACCACCCATCGGATCAATCAAACTTCTTTCGAGGATAGACTAAAAAATGAGAAGGTTGTGGACTGAATCTAGATATTATTCTTGTCTAAATTAAGAGTTAATTTATGTTAGATCACAATCCAAAGTGTCTTGTTAAAAGAAATATTTTAAACGACTAACTCTACTGCATTTCTAGATTTTACAAAACTATGCTATTCTAGAAAAATATTTTATTAAAATATTTTCTAAAATTTTATTCGAATGAATACCAATAATTAGTACCAGAGGATGGTTTCATTATTGATCTAGCATATTTTACTCTGACCTATTCTCTTATTGATTGATATTTATGATTTCTGGAAAGTTTGATTATGTTTGGCCTTGTTCATATTATAAGTATACTCTATTTTGTATGATCGTCAATAGATTCAATGAGTTTGAATAATTATTTAATTAGATGTTACTATCAGGTGATGATCATTTTATTTTTTATTTTTGTTTCTAGCATGTTCTTTATTTCTATGTGTTCATATTTTATGTTTTTTTATAAAACTATACATAAAAATATTTTAATCTTTAATTTTTTTTTAGATTTTTATGAAAAGATATTTTTCAATTTTTTTTAAAAAATGAAACAATGGAGCAACGCACGGCTAGTGGTCATGTGCACCACATACGTGAGCCCTGCAGGTATAACCCCTGTGCAGGCTGCTCAGGCATATCCCCACGTATGATTACACAGGTGAGATGCCTATGTCGCAGGATGTAATCCGCGTATGGCCGGTGGACGACCTCTTCATGCAAGCCACGTGGGTTCACCTATGTTGGCTTGCGGATGGCCACCTCGCGCATGCCACACAGCCATGGATCCACTGGCCATGCGAATGTGATCTGTCCATGTCCTAGAGGGTAGCCTGGTGCACACTAGCTATATGGGTGGCCTCCTATGCCTTGGCCGTTTAGGATGTCGCCTCGTGCGCTTGCCGTGCGAGAGCTTTGTAAGCCCATTGTCACTCGAGAGTTGTACCGAGCGAGGTCGTGTAGTGTTATAAGAGTCCATTGGCACCCAGGAGTTATTTTGAGCGTGGTCACGTAACATCCTGAAGTCGCCGTTCACTACTGGCCTCCTGTATCATTCTTCGGTTTTTTTCGACATGTTTGAATTTCTATATGTAATTTTAATTATTTTCATTTTAAAAATTTATTTAATTTATCCATTGTTTTATGAAAACTGGTAAATTAAAATTTTAAATTTTAATTTCTTATTAAATTTGAATTGATAGGATGTTTAAATTTGAAAATATCCATAATATCCGAATTATTATTTGAATAATTAGAGATATTTTAAAATAAAATTTTTAAAAATATATATATTATGAGATAATATCATTTAGTTTTTAAATTCAAATTTTGAATAGATATTTTGAAAAACTGATTATGTGATAGTTAGATATCTATTTTGAATTTTAAATTTATTTCAATTCAAATTAGAGATATTGTCGGGAACTTTATCTATAAAATCTTCTGTCTTTTAAATTTTAAATTTTTTGAAGATTTAAAATTTAAATTTAAATCAAAATATCTTTTCAAATTGTTAAATTTGAATTTATGATTGGTAAATATTTAATAAGATTAGATTTTGATTTGAATTTTGAATTCAAATATGATAGATAAGATAATTGGAGATATTTAAGGATGTTAAATTTAAATTAATATTTCAAAAGTTGAAATTTAAAATTTAGATATTTAAGGAGATATAATTAGTTAAATCTTTTATTTAAACTGATTCGACTTTATGAAAATCTTTTCTAATTTAAATTCTGAATATTATCTTCCATATTTAACTAATTAACATTATTTTTTCACTTAGGATTATTTAAATGTTAAATAATTTTAAATTACCAAAAATTAATAAATCACTAATAATTAATTAATTACCTGCTTACTACTTTGGTATTATTAGGACAATGTTGCATGCATGCCGAATAATTAAGTATTATTATATGATTTTTTGTAACATGTCATATAGAAAATTAGAGCTACTATCTTGCAAATAAGCATGCTTACATAATTGATTTTAGGTTACTAAGCTAGTTAGATAACTCGATAAAATTTGTGAATCCCTAATTATAAAATATTGGGTAGGAGAAGATATATGATAGCTATGGTCTCTATTGTTGGTTCATTACGTATTAGGATGAGCTTCACCTTAGAATCTCGTTGAGCTCCCATAAAAGGGTTTTCGTCCGGGTAATACTAGAAATGAGCTTATTAGGATAAAATACTAGGTATTCTATACGAGGCTAATCACCCGTAGGAGATAGTCTTATATAGAAAACTTAGTTACCGAAGCAATAGTTAAACACTCAACTCGAGACATTAATATCCTCATATAAGAGTTCTTATTAGTCGATTAAAGGACCAAAGAGAATGGTAGTTAGAAATACAGGATTAGAGTTATCTATTTATTTACTAATTGAAATTATTTTAATTTGACATGTTGATTGCATGACCCGTCATAGGAGGCTTGTAATCAGTGGTAGATTAAGTTACCATGAATATAAGTGATAGTCTCAGAGATACTTCACTTACATATTGTACGTTCAATGTATTCTATTAATTATTCGAAATTTGCTATATGATTGCTTATACATGGAATGTTTATTTGTTTTCAGTAGATATTACACAGTCTTTTATCCACTTTACTCACACAAAATAACTTAGACGGTGAAAACTATGTAGACTGGAAATATAACCTAGATATAGTGTTTACTGCTGATAAACATAAGTGGATTCTCATCACTCTATGTTCTGCTCAGCCAACTACAAAATCCACCAACAATGAAAGAACCTTAAACGATAAGTGGAAGCAATCTGATGAGATAGCTAAATGCTATATACTTGGCTGAATGAGTAATATATTACAACAACAACATCATGGTATGGATACTACTACTGACATGATACTGAGTGTTGATGAAATATTTGCTAGTCTCAATTGTTAAGCTAGAAATGAGGCTACATATGCATTCATGAATCTTCGTCAAAAAAAGGGTATTCTAGTTCTATAACATTTAATGAAAGTCACCGCATACCTTAATGAACTAGAAATCTTTAGAGCTGAAATTGATTGTGACACCTAAATTGACTTGGCTTTCAACACATTTTCAAACATATTCAATCAATTTAAGATTGAACTTGAGATTCATTGGAAAGACTATAGTCTTATTGGTCTGATGAAAGATCTGTAAATTACTGAGAATATTCTTAAGAAGAATAAGTTTGGGTCGATTGAGGCTAATGTAGCTCAACCTAATTTTTCCAAACCTAAGTCAAAAAGTAAAGGTAAAGGAAAGAAAAAGACTCTTGCTTCTTTAGCTCCAAAGGAAAAAAAAACCAATAAGGATACCATACCAAAGAGACAACATTTTCACTGTGGTGAAGATGGAAATTAGAAGAGAAACTATAAAATTTACCTAACCCTTAAGAAGGAGAAGAACAACGGTAAGGACAAACAAGGTAATGACAATTTGTTATTCATTAAGGCTTATCATGTGATTGATTCTAACAATTCTTAAATCGTAGATTCAGGAGCTACTAACTATATTTGTAATACTTTGTAGGGGTTTAAGAAAACTAGGAAGTTTATTAGTAAAGAGTTCACATTGCAGTTTGGAGATGGCTTAATAGTTGAAGCTCGTGTAATAGGAGATGTTATTTTAAATTTCAATGATTTTAAATTTTTAGAAATAAAGACTTATTATAATATTCTTGTGTTTAAATGGAATTTAATTATCATTTCTTGTTTAATAAGACAAGGTTATTCTGTTCATTTTGATAATAAAATTTCTATTAGAAAGAATAAAAGTCTTAATTGCTTTAGTACTCATAAGAATAATCTTTTCTTTACACAATCTAAAAGTATCTCATTGCATAATCTTGAAAATAATTCTGAATATATAGAACACAAATATAAGAAAGTGAAATTGAGTACTAAAAATGAAACTAATCTTTAACATTTGAGACTCTGTCATATTAACCTAAATAGAATTCAAAAGTTAGTTAATAATGGACCTCTAAGTTCGTTAGAAGTTAAACTATTACCAACTTATGATTCTTATCTGGAAAGTAAAATTACTAAAATACAATTTACTAGTAAAAGTCATAGAGTTCAACAATATCTTGAGTTAGTATACATTGACGTATGTGGACCCATAAATATTCAAGATCAAGGACGTTTTGAATACTTTATTATATATGTGGATGATTATTCTAGATTTGATTATGTTTACCTAATGTAGCGCAAATCGAATTCTTTTGAAAAGTTCAAAGAATTTAAAGTGGAAACAAAAAGCAATTAAGAAACAACATAAAGTCCATTCGATCTAATCGAGGTAGTGAATACCTCTCTTGGGAATTCTCTAAATTTCTCATAGACAATAGGATCCTATCCCAACTCATAGCATCTGGCATGCCTCAACTAAATGGTATTGCTAAAAGAAGAAATAGGACACTTTTGGATATGGTTAGGTCGATGCTCAATTATTTATAATTACCTGTATCTTTTTCAAGTTATTCTTTAGAAACTGCTATGTACCTGCTAAAAAAAGTTCCTTTTAAGTCAGTACCTAAAACACTATTTGAACTATGGAAAAGACATAAACCTAGTTTGCATCATATCTATATTTGGGATTCTCTAGCATAATACTAAAAGAGAAACGACTAGGTTGGAATCACGATCTAAATTGTGTCTATTTATAGGTTACCCAAAAAGAACAAGAGCATATTATTTCTATAGTACTGAAGAAAAGAAGGTATTTGTGAGTATAAATGCTTCTTTCTTGGAAGAAAACTATAAGAAAGATTTCAAGCCCAAAAGTAAACTAGTTCTTAAAGAATTAACTGATGATGTTATCAGCTAATCCATAGAAGGTAAGATAGAGAAACCACTTAGAAAAGATAAATCACTTGAAACTCAACACACATCGAATCCTTGACATAATGAGAGAATTGTAAGATAACCTGAAAGAAACTTGTGAATAGGAGAGTCTTGTGACCAAGAATCTCATCCTTACACCTACATTAAAGCAATGGATAATGTGGATAAAGATCTTTGGCAAAATGCAATGGAATCCAAAATAGAGTCTATGTACTCTAATAAACTCTAGGAACTTATAGATCCACCTGAAGGGATAAAAGCCATTAGGTTTAAGTAGATCTATAAAAGAAAAAGGGGAGTAGATGGGAAAGTGGAGACTTTCAAGGTAAGGTTAGTTGCAAAAGGGTTATACACAGAAGGTATCGACTATGAAAAAATCTTCTCTTTTATAGCTATGATCAAGTTTATTCGTATACTCTTATCCATAATTATTTCTCTTAATTATGAGATATTGCAAATGGATGTCAAAACTGTATTCCTGAATGGCAATTTTGATGAACATATTTGTATGATACAACCAGAAGGATTCATTGAAAAGGGTCAAGCAAGAAAAGTTTGTAAACTTAAGAGATCTATTTATGGACTCAAGAAAGCATCTAAATTTTGGCATATAAGATTTGATAAAGCTATTAAATCTTATGGTTTTAAACGAAACATAGATAACCCTTGTATCTATAAAAGAATTCAGGACAATAAAGAGATTTTTCTAGTATTGTATATTAATAATATTCTAATCATTGGGAATAATGTTAGATCATTATCATCAGTGAAAGTATAGTTAGCATAATAGTTTGATATGAAAGATTTAAGTGAAGCTTGCTATGTTCTAGGAATACAGATTCTACAAGGCAAAAAAAAAAATGCATAGCTTTATCACAAGGTTTATACATAGACAAAATACTAGTTAGGTTTGTAATGAAAAATTCTAAGAGAAGCTTGACACCCTTTTGCAAAGAAATTACTTTGTCTAATAAGAATTCTCCTAAGACAGAATAAGAGAAAGAACAAATGAGGAATATTCTTTATGCTTTGGCAGTGAGGAGTCTCATATATGCCATGCTTTGCATAAGATCAGATATTTGTTATGATGTTAGGATTGTAAGTCATTACTAATCCAATTTAGGATCTAAATATTGGAGTGCAATCAAGTATATTCTAAAGTATCGTTGGAGAACTATAAATTATATATTTGTATATTCTAAAGAAGATCTAACACCTGTTGGATATACTAATTTGTATTTTTAATCCGATAAAGACTCTAGAAAATCAATTTCTTGTTCAGTCTTTACCCTTGATGGTAAAGCCATTATATGGAGTAGTATTAAGCAATCTTATGTTACGAATTCAACTATGAAGGCCGAATATGTGGTACCTTCTAAAGTAACTAAAGCGACAATCTGGTTTCATAATTTCCTGAAGGATATGAGGTAGTACTTGGAGCACAACAACTTATAACACTCTACTGTGATAACAATAGAGCAATTGCTAACTCCAGAAAGCCTAAAAGCCACAAGAGGAGAAAACACATAGAAAGGAAATATCGTGTGTTCGGAAAAATTGTTCAAAGAGGATACGTGAGAGTAAGTAAGATAGCATCTATAGAGAACCTTGCTGATCTTTTTACCAAATCTTTGGCTACCAAAATGTTTGAGGACCATCTAGAAGGAATAGGACTACGTGACATGTCACATCTGTTTTAAAGGCCAAGTAGAAGTTGTTGCAATAATATCCTATAAATTAGTTTATAATTTTGACATTATAAATGATGTTTATCAGATTATTTAGCATCTATTTGTTATTAATAAATTCCATATCATGAATTTCTGTTTTATTTATATCTCATTGATATACATGTAATGTATATATTTATCTTATGCAAATATCTAAAAGATTCTGAGACATATAATGAGTAATAAAGAATTATTTGTATGATGAGTTCACATGTAGGAGATATTATATTCTTTATTTCATTATGTTTAAATTTAAATTATTCGCACTCTGCATATTGAAGATGGAATACTTTACTATACCATAGAATGCAGTGTTGTCTATTTGACTAATAAAGTCTCTAATTATCAAAGTGAGGCTTCGGATAGAAATACTAGTTTGTTATAAGTAAGTTATAATAGTATTGAACAAGACCGAGACAATTAGAATTTGAGGTTCAGTGTCGCAACTTAAATTTCTAATTTCACTAATCTAGCACTATTATAGAAAACCTTAATCATAGTAATTAATGAACTTAGCTTCATGTATTTTGTCTTTTTAAATTACTAAAGGACTAGTTCGGATTTATGGTTCGAACTCTGGTATCTTGGAAGATAAGATATATGAAATATGTAGAACATTTTTCATAACGGACATCACGCATATAATGTCATGTTGAATTTTTTTTAAGTACTTGGATAATATAGACTAAGGCCCCAGTATTCACTATAGGATTTTGACTGTGTGGGTATAAGCAGATACAAACACCATAGTCAATTATTATCCATTAGATAAAAATTAGTAACTCAAAGGTAAATATGTAGTAGATGGGTAATACAGTAATTTCACCCTGCTAGTATGGCATTGCATTCGGGGTATGTTTACAAGTATAGTAATGCTAAATGGATCGAGGTAATTAGTTAATAATAAGCTTCATAGAAAATAAATGACATTTAGTCTAAGAGTTCAATATTGGGCCTACACTGGTGTGCCCCAATATTAATAGATAAGGTCTAATCATAATTATGAGTCAATTATGATTATGGGTATATAGTCCATTGGAACTTAGGCTTTATGCATCTATTTAGTCCCCTATTTAGCTCAAATTAAAGCTCAGTACTTATTTGATAATCAATTGAACCCAATAAGCCTAATAGAGTTTATTAATCTCTCTATAGTTAAGAAAAAAATTCTCTAGTTACCAACTCATATGAATTACATATGAAACATCTCTCAAAGAAGAGTGTTAGATGCATAACAGAGAGAGAGGAAGAGCAGAGAAAAATGGCCAGCCTTAGGGATTCACTATCTTTAGTATTTCGGCCATCTCATGGAAATCGATTCAAGGAGATTATCTTCTTGTTCATCTGTGAACCTCTTTGTGGGGAATCAAGAAGATGTCCATCTACCGGATCAATCAAATGACTTTCAAAAATAGACAGGAAGTTGAGAAGGTTGTGGAGTGAATTCAAATATTGTTCTTGTCTAGATTAAGAGTAAACTTATATTAGATCATGATCTGAATTGTTTTGTAAAAATAAAAACTTTAAACGACCAATTCCGCCGTATTTTTAGATTTTATAAAACAATGATATTATTTAAAATGATTTTATGAAAATATGTTCTAGAATTTTATTTTAATGAACACCAGCAGAGTCACCTTAGGTTAGTTAGTCTTAGCATAGCTTTACTAAAGGAGAGCAAAGTTTAAATGTCAGGGTATTTTATAGGTATTATTTTTACACCTATATGAAAGTTATTTGCTATGCCATTTGTGAGATTTTATGTTATTCTAGGACTACCATTGTTGTTTTCACATTTCTAGGTATTTTGAAGGAGAAATGGTGAAAAAGAGCTAAAATTGTCATGAATGAATGAAAATGGAAGAAGTTGGATGAGACCATGAAGAACTAGCTGAAAAGGAGTTTGTGCTAGAGAGGAATGAGCCAAAAAAAATAAAATAAGAGACTAGAAAGTTGAAGCTCTACCACTAGAAATCATGTGCCGCGGCGCTAGAGACGTTGTTTTAACAGACTTTGAGCTTTTTTGATAGCCCACATCTCATAAATTACACAAGACTTGACTTAGGTGGCCTTCAGACTTAATTGCCTATAAAAAAGAGCCTCTATAGCAGATGGGGAGAGTCTTAGATATCTAAGAACTACAAAATAATACTAAAAACTTAGAGAGACCAAGGATAAGACCTTAGAAACTGTTGCAGCCGCTACTTATTTGTCCTTCCTTCTTTTTCTTTAGTTTTTATTTATTTCTAGTATGATGGTTTTACTTTTCATTCTTGTATACATCCTAATATAAGCTCTAGATTAGGTTGAGGATGATTTTAAAACCCTAACTTGATTGTTATTTGATTTTCTATATTCTATATATCAAATGAATTGTTTACTTAAAGTTGATTCAGTTCTTCTATGTTTAATTAATTCTGTGAATGATGTCTTGATTAATTTAGGTATACAACTAGATAATTATGATTGAATTATATTGTTAGGGTTTGAATTAGATGTTTACTATACTTGAATCTGTTAGTAGTAAAACTATAGGTAATATGCTCGTTTGAGGTGTTAACTATAGTGAGGAAGATAACCTAGGTTAAGAATCCATTGATGTAATTATTACTCTGATCAATATATCTTACTTTACTTAAAGCTTCTATTGGGTAATTCTAAAGTATTTAGTTAAGTTATTTGATAGGAAGAAGTTGTCTACGACATTTGTCTATATAGCATATAACGTAAGATAAGAATGAGATAGTTGTGCGTTTGTAGACTATCTACGATTGATAGCTTTAGTGAATAATTGAATGTAGAATTAGGAGATTAATTAGTATGAATATTTAATGGTAGTGAATGATTCCTTAACCAGTTAATATATTTTATTGTTTCTATTAGTTTTCAGTTTTATTTCTCAATCCCATTTGCCTTAGAATTAGTAGTAAATTAATTTGACCAATTACTTGTGGGATCAACCCTGACTTTATCTCTATACTAGGTATTTATTAGAATTTTCCTAAACTTTACTAGATAGAGAAAGGTAGGTAATTTATTTGGATGTTTAATGGCACATAAAAATTCTCCTATTATAACAGCATAAATTACTTTTTACAAATAAATAAATCAATCTTATAAAATAAATCAAATAAAAAATGAAATAACCAAAATCAATATATTGACATACTTTTTAATGGGATAATATATTTAAAAAAATTAACTATGTTTTACCACTTTTCAAAAAAAAAAAAACTACACCTTTTTACTAATATCAAATTAGGATAAACTATAAAACAATATCTTAAGGTTTAGGAGTTTTGCAATTTAAAACTTGAAGTTTAAACTTTACAAAATAATATTCTGAGATAAAGAATGTCTGAAAATTAATACTCTTAATTGATATTTTGAATAACTTAAACTGATAAAAGACAATAATATCCTAAAAATTTAAAAGAATAATAAGGATTAATTTAATTTTAATAGGAGATATTATTATTTTTTATTACTAAAATTGGTCAAAAAGTCACTCTATGGTATTAATTTTCAGAAACTCTTCATCTCAATATATTATTTTGAAAAATTCAAACTTCAAGATTCAAATTGCATAACACTGAAATTTTAGGGTATTTTTCTACAAGTCCTTCTATCAAATTAATAAAATTTTCTATTTATGTTTTTCTAAGAAATCTCAACAAATCTATATACATATCAAAACTAGAATTAAAATTGTTGAAAACAGATATTTTTTTACTTTTGAAATTAAATAATAAAATTAAAAATATATATTTTTATGTGTTTGAAGGTGTTATAGTTGCATTCTTAAGAGATTACAAATTATTTTTTAGTCCATATGATTATCTTTCTAACTATTTCTCTGATGCCAATCAATAATTTTAAGGAACAAATATATTTCTCTGCCAATTTTGTACTCTAATTTTGACCATATATCTGTATCTAATGAGATTTGTTAGAAATATATAAATATGAGATTTTATTTGATATTAATAAAAATGCTGCTTTTTTTGGGGGAGGGGGGGCTAAAAGGCTAAAAGTCATGGGTTTGATAAAATAGTTCATGGTTTTAGGTGACGAGCTTTTTTTAAAGATAATTTTTGGTGAATGACCAATATTTTAAATTTAATTAATTAGATATTCATTTTTTAAATTTAATAGCTAAATGTCCAAGTAAATATATTTGTACATTTGGTTGATATACGTATCCACTAATTTCAGTTAATGTACTAAATATATAAATTTTTATACTTAGTATATAATATTTTACATTTGGTATATAAATATATATATCGGACATTTTGCTATAACATTTAGAAAATAGACATTTACTTAAATTGGGCTCAAAAGTATATCATTTTTCTCTAAAACCTTTTTTTAATAGGTAATGTTAATTAACTGTTTAGTATTTAATTTGATTTATTACTTAATATAATGGGATAATTAATCCACTAATGAAAGTAAATCAGTATTTTTGAAAAAATAAATCAATTTCATAAAACAATATATCAACTAAGTACTATTTACATCAGTTTAACGAGAAAGAGCTTACTACAGTGTAAACCAAATAAAAAAAATAATACAACTCTTATAATTTGATAAAAGAAATTCAATTAGATATACGTAATAGATATAAATATATTTATAACACAAATACATCAAAAAAAACTAAGAAATCATTGTTTAAAAGAAATTATTTAAAATAAAGTAGATCAATATGCATTTAAAAAAAATAAATCACAGCTTAAAGTAAAATTGTTGTCATCATCCTCTTATATTTAACTGATCACTTAAGGAATTTTTGTTAGTATTTCACGTTTTCAATATAACCGGTGCTTAACTGATTTATTTTTTAAAAAAATTGATCTATTTATCAGTACAGCAATTCTTTATTAGATTAATTCTAAAAAATATATTTAAAATTTTACTTGATTTAAACAAATAAGTTACTGAATTGTTTAAATAAAGTTACGACATAGTAATTAAAAAAAGTAAGACTTTTTTAAATTTCAGAAATTAATACACTAATTTTTTTTTAGAAGTCTAAAATTCCAATTTAAACTATTAAAATCATGTTAAGTTTTTATATTTAACTGATGTATTTCAAACACATTTTATTTACTTTAATAAATTTGATATATCTTTTGATATAAAGTAGATAACTGATCGATTGATATTAAATAGATTAAGTTTTTTTTAAAAAAAAAATAAATCAGTTATCTACTTGCGGTTTATATCAAAAGTATGAAATAACGAATCAGTGGCATACTTATAAATAGACCAAGCCAATAAATTGATATAATAAACATAGGCGTACTCATTTCACCAAATTTTCAAAAGTACTTAATAAAAAAATCAGTGGCATGATAACTGTTGTGCGGTCTAAAATCCTATGTCAGGTCGCATGAGTAAGATTAAGTGCGACTTCATCAGAAAGGATTGCATACGTCCTCCACCGCATAAGTTACGTGCGACCTCCTCCGAATAGGTTATGTGCGACCAGAATGAAAAGGAGACTAGTCTATGCTTCATCAAACGGGCAACCTACAAGGAAAGGGAAACAAAAGTTTATCTTTCAAGTTCGACCAATTACCCAATTTAAGTGATTACCCAATTTAAGTGATTACCCAATTATATTGTTACTCAAATTGTATTATCCGATTGTGTAGTTACCCATTCTCGCAATTAGGAACATTGAGTTACCCTCATCTATATAAAGGGAGTTCAATGATTCGGGAAGCAGGGACTTTTTCTGATCTTGAGAGGCTGAGGAATTCTTGAGAGTGTTTTCTTCTTCTTTCAGGACAACACATTATAATTTTGAGTTCTTGTAATTCTCCAAAAAATAATGAAAAAGAGTGGACGTAAGCTCATCTTTTTCGGGGCTGAACCACTATAAAATCTTTGCCTCTTTATTTGCTTTGATTAATAACCCTTTTCACACAAGCCACATCTCATAATTTTTTCTAAATTTATTGTTGACAAAACCTCTATCAACAATTGGCGCTAGAAGGAGGGCTATTCCGGCAAAACAGTTTGTCAAATTTCGCTTTTTAAATAATGGCAAATACTAGAAACACTACCAGAGTCACCGGAATTAACTAAAACCAACCCCAAAGCACTGCTACTGCACAGGCAGACTCTGCTCAGGATCAGCCTACCATGACCGCATCAGAAAACCTTGCTCAAAGACAGGATCGCATGGAAGAGACACTGGTGAACCTTCAGCAAATCACTAACCAGATCAATGATTCCCTATGACGACTTGCTGAAGGGCAGATGGTGACCCCACCACAGCATGAACGTCCCAGAGAACGTCCTGCTCAACTACCTGAGAAAGGAATACAGATCCTAGAGACAAGGAAACACGACAAGCCGAGAACCCAACAAGAGCGTCATGAAGATCGCATCTCCAAAGGAAAAGGAAAAATCGCAAACTTGCTTCCAGAATCTAGTACAGAGAGTTCAAGTACTAACCGTGATTGTGGACAACCTTCTCACAAATCCACTGGTAATCAAGATCGCTTGAACAGTAGCAAACAAAAACGACCATCGAGAAGCGTCTTCGAAAGAATCAGCAGAGAGTCAAGACAAGATCTTGCATATCTAAGATAATACTTGGAGCGGCGACGTAGTCATGAACGATCTGTATTGCATCATAACGACCAAAGCTGTTCTCGTCGCACTATTTCACTGGATTCCTCTCACAGATCACAGAAGACTCTACCTGACTAACCTGCTATACATCGAGATAACAATCAAAGGCCACCCTTGCCGCCAGCAAGAGTTAATGCTCTCCCTCCGAACGTCAATGTTCACAATTTAAGGATTGCATTAGACGCACTTGCTGGTTGGGATGATGAGCTCGCTGATAGGTATCATCAATCGCCATTCAGCGAGGAAGTTCGAGCTGCTGCCTTACCTACTAGATTCAGACTTCCCACCATAAATACTTTTGATGGGAAAACTGATCTACAGGATTATATGGATCACTTCAGCGACCTGATGGAACTCCATCGTGTCAATGATCATACGCGTTGTAGATGTTTTACTGTAACTCTCTCAGGAGCAGCAAAGAAGTGGTTTCTAGGACTCAAATCTGGTTCAATCTCATCCTGGCAACAACTTCAGACGCCGTTCTTGAGACAGTTCCAAGCTGCAAAGAATTTCACTGTTCCACTTGTTAGCTTGTCTGCAATTCGACAAGGTCCAGAGGAAACTCTACGATCTTATCTCAATCGATTCACCTCAGAGTTAGCAAAGGTCAACAACCCACCTGAAGGGGGAGTTTTAACTCTCATGATGGCCGGGGTGCGATCAGAAACTAAACTCTGGGAGGAATTACTTGAGCGAGAATGTAGAACTCTAGAAGACTTCTACTGAAGGGTTGGTCGGCATTTGAGGGTAGAATCTTCATGCGAGAATTTTCGAAAGACAAAGAAAGAAAGAAGGAAAGATGCTACTAAAAATGCGATCACGACCAATAATAACGTTAATAAGAAAAATAAAATGAGTAATAAACAGTTGACGGAGAATCAGCCTAGACCTAAAAAGCATGAGATTTCAAGAGCTCCCATGCGGTTCAACAATCATACTGAGTTAAACGCACCCATAGATCATATCTATGCGGTCACAAACTAGTAGAAGCGATACCATCAACTGGAACCAATGAAACGGGACAGGGCAAAGCACGACCTCAACAAGTTCTACCGGTATCACAATGATATTGGACATGATACCAATAATTGCTATGCCTTGAAGGATGAAATTGAAAGATTGATTAAAGAGGGGCGACTGCGGCAGTACATCAGGCAAAACGACGAAAGGTGAGAAGAAAACCAACAGTGACCTCCAGAAATTCAACGCGAAGTTCGAACTATCTTTGGAGGACCGCATGTTGGCGGAGATTCGAAAAGAGCTCAAGACAGGTATGCACAAGAAGCTCGACAACAGCCATTGACTAACGTCATGCATCTTGAGCAGCGACCACGCAAGCTTCAACGAGTACCAGACATGGACATTACCTTCATAGAACAGGACGCAAGGGAAGTCCATTATCTGCATAATGATGCATTGGTCATAAAAATTAATTGTGGAAGCACACAGTTATGGCGAGTATTGATTGATAACAGGAGTGCTGTGGACATCATGTATTACGACGCCTTTAAGAAGATGGGTTGAATAAGAGTGACTTGAAGCCTACCGTCGTGGTAGAGGTCGAATGAACTCAAGGCCTGAGAAGTCTCAGGTTGAATGTTTGGCCATTATGCTAGAGAGTGTAGAACACCCAATAGTACAATTAAAGAGAAAGTCAATTACATTGAAGAGAAAAGGGAAGAAAATGGCACTGTGCTACTAGCATATAACAAAAACAACGGAGAATAAGACAACACATGGTATCTTAACACCGGTGCTAGTAATCATATGTATGGGTATCGATCAATGTTCATAGAGCTTGATGAATCAATCAGTGGGAATGTTTCTTTCTGTGATGATTCAAAAGTAGCAGTAAAAAAAAAAGGTAAAATTCTTATCCACTTGAAAAATGGGAGGCATCAATTTATTTCAAATATTTATTATGTACCCACAATGAAAACAAACATCTTGAGTTTGGGACAACTCTTAGAGAAAGGTTATTATATTCACTAGAAGTATTATAGTTTTTCTATAAGAGATAACAACATGAACTTGATTGCCAAGGTACCTATGTCAAGAAATAGAATGTTTTTGTTGAACATTCAAAATGATATGGCAAAATGTCTGAAAGCATATTACAAGGATTCATCATGGCTATGGCATTTGAGATTCATGCATCTCAAATTTAGAGGACTAGAGCTACTATTCAAAAAAGAAATAGTGAGACACTTGCCATACATCAATCATCCTGATCAGCTTTGTGAAGGATACTTACTCGGGAAACAATTCAGGAAAAGCGTTCTCAAGAAGTCGAATTTAAGAGCTCAGAAGCCACTAGAGCTCGTGCATACAGATATGTACAGTCCTATCAAACCAAGTTCTTTCGGTAAGAGCAATTACTTTTTTCTCTTTATTAATGATTTATTAAGAAAGATTTGGGTTTATTTCTTGAAGCAAAAATCAGAAGTCTTTGAAGCTTTCAAGAAGTTCAAGGCTACTGAAGAGAAGGAAATCAGTCTTCAGATCAAAGTCATGAGATCCGATAGAGGAGGAGAATTCACTTCAAAAGAGTTCCAAGAATTCTATGAAGCAAATGGAATTCGACGACCTTTAACCGTTCCAAGATCCCCTCAATCCTCAACATAGCTCGAAGCATGCTGAAAAATAAGAGATTACCCAAAGAGTTTTGGACAGAAGCTGTTGTATGTGCAGTTTACTTATCCAATTGATCTCCAACAAGAAGTGTGTGGGGAAAGACACCATAAGAAACATGGAGCGAAAAGAAGCCTGTGATCTCCCACTTGAGAGTCTTTGGAAGCATAGCCCATGTGCATGTGCCAGACGAACATAAAACTAAGCTTGATAATAAAAGCAAGAAGTTCATTTTCATCAGCTACAACACTAACTCCAAAGGATATAGGTTATACAATCCTAATAATGGAAAAGTAATCGTCAGCCGAGATATAATATTCGATGAAGAAGGTGAATGGGACTTTGGTTCTCAAATAAATGACTATAATTTCTTTTCACAATTTGAAGATATGGAAACACCAGTAGAGCAAGCAAGAGAAGTCCATCAGGAGGCTATTACTCCATCTTCCTCACCAACATCGTCTACTCATGAAGATTCACCTCCATCTTTATTAACTGAGAGGCATGAAGAATGTACAAGAAGTCTTGAAGATCTATATAAGGTGACTGATAGACTTGAAAACCTCACTTTATTTTGCCTATTTACTGATTGTGAACCGGTGAACTTCCAAGAAGCTGTACAAGATGAAAAATAGAGGAATGTGATGGATGAAGAAGTCAAAGCCATAGAGAAGAATGACACTTGGGAACTATCCACTCTTCCTAAAGGTCATAAAGCTATCAGTATAAAATAGGTGTACAAGGTGAAGAACAATTCCGTTAGTGTACAAGGTGAAGAACAATTCCAACGGAGAGGTAGAAAGATACAAAGCAAGGCTAGTCACGAAAGGCTATAGTCAAAGAGCCAGCATTGGCTACGACGAGCTATTCGCTCTTGTTGCACGACTAGAAACTATAAGACTAATTATTTTTCTTGCTGCTCAGAACAAATGGAAGATTCATCAGATGGATATAAAGTCTGCATTTTTGAATAGAATTCTTGAAGAAGAAGTCTATATCGAACAACCATTGGGTTATGAGATAAAAGGGCATAAAGATAAGGTTTTGAAGCTGAAGAAGGCTCTCTGTGGTCTTAAACATGCACCAAGAGCATGGTATAGTCGAATTGACAAATATTTCCAAGAGAATGGATTCATTAAGTGCCCTTATGAACATGCTCTCTATGTTAAGACTAAAGATGGAGATATTCTAGTCGTATGCTTGTACATGGATGATCTCATATTCACTGGAAGTAATCCAAGGATGTTTGACAAATTCAAGAGAGTAATGACATATGAGTTTGAAATGATAGATATCAGACTTATGGCATACTATCTCGGCATAAAAGTTAAGAAAACGAAGAAGGCATCTTTATCTCTCAAGAAAGCTATACAGAGAAGATCCTAAAGAAGTTCAATATGGATGATTGTAAGCTGATAAGTACACCAGTGAAGTGCGGAATAAAATTATTTAAAGACGATGAAACAGAAAAGATGGATCCAACACTCTTTAAGAGCCTTGTTGGATACCTTCGGTACTTAACATGTACAAGGCCCGACATTCTCTATGCAACTGGACTAGTAAGTCGTTACATGGAAACTCCAACAACTACTCACTTCAAAGTTGCAAAGAGAATTCTCTTTTACCTAAAAGGTACGATCAATCTTAGCTTATTCTATTCAGTTTCTAATGATTACAAACTTTTTGGTTACAATGATAGTGATTGGGTCGGAGATACTGATGATGGAAAAAGTACAAATGGTTTTGTGTTTTTCATGGGAAAAATTGCCTTCACCTGGATATCCAAGAAACAACCGATTGTTACCCTTTTAACATAAGAAACTGAGTATGTAGCTGCTACAGCATGTGTTAGTCATGCAATCTGGCTAAGAAAGTTGTTGAAAGAGTTAAACATGCCTCAAAAGAAGCCGACGAAGATTTGTATCGACAATAAGTCAGTAATAGCTTTGGCTAAAAATCTAGTCTTTCATGATCGAAGCAAGCATATCGACAGTCGCTATCATTACATAAGAGAATGTGTTACAAACAAAGAAGTACAATTGGAGTATGTGAGATCACATGATCAGATTGCTGATATTTTCATCAAGCTACTCAAGTTTGAAGACTTCGCAAGATTAAGAAACTGGCTTGGTATTACAAAACAAGTTTAAGGGGGAGGTGTTGAAAGTAAACTTGTTTAAGCCCATAAGAAGTGTTTTAAACCTATCAACATGAGGCTCAATAAGTTGGAGTTAGCCCAAGTGCAAAGCTTATAAAAGAAAAAGCCCAAGTCCAAATTGAAGAAGCCTTCCACCTAGAATCTTTTAGTTTTAGCTAGATATTAGCTTTTTACATGTGAATTATTTGATTACTTAGATTATTATTAGAAGTGTGTAGAAGAAAATATGTGTGGTTTAAGAATTTTTATAATTGTTTATTTGTGTTGTTCTCATTGTTTCTCATGTAGTATAAATGCTCCTCCCTATTTGAGTTCTAAGCATCAAGTTAGAAGCAAAGCTTCTAAGAGTGAAGAAAAGAGAGAAAAAAGTATAATTTCTAGTGAATGAGTGAGCTTAAAGAGTGAAGTTAAGAATTTTCTCTTGTAAAAGTATTTGAGTAAATAATAAAGTTTATTTTACTTTCCAATAGCAATTGCCCCTTCTGAATTTTTGGAATGAAAAAAATTATATATATAAATGAAAAAAAAGGTTAGTGGAAGATAGGAGCATATAGAAATACATTATTTATTGGGCTAAGTATCACCGGCTAGCCCAAGCCCATTTGACCATTTCAATAAATTAACCCACCCTACTCTTTTGAAGGAGAAATTAAAGTGGCTATCCTTTTTTAACAATTAGTTTTAATAAATGTCCATTTTTTTTTCTTTTTGTGGCTAAATTACTTAGTATAGATATTTTTATACTTGTGTGTCTATATTTTTTATACTAAGTATATTAATTTTTATATTAAGTATATAATATTTTACACTTGATATATTTTACTGATATATTAATCATTTTGCTATGACATTTACTTAATAAAAAATGGGTGCAAATTTGATAATTTTACTATAAGCCCTAGTTTAAGCTAGTAGGAACTTTGCGGCAAAAGTGATACCAAATAGAAAAGTTATATAAGAAAAAAAGAGATAAAAAATATACGTAAGGAAGAAAAGCAAAATGCCATTAAGCTAAATAGAAATTAGGATTCCAAAATGTAGAAAATAAATTTGACTTTAAGCTAAATAGAAATTAGGATTCCAAAATGTAGAAAATAAATTTTTCTAAGTCACCTAATTTAGAAATGTAGTAGAATAATACAATTGAGAACTTGTTTGTAACTTGACAGATTCCTAATTTATATTTGTTGAAAGAGATTAGTAGATAATACTATTAATGAATTAAAATTTAGTCACCCATTAGTATTAATGATGAGATCATTATACAACATAAAAACACATAAGAAATAATTGTATTGTATCAAAATTAATTATAACATTTTAAATACCTTTTTTCCTACTATTATCTTGTTTGAAAATTTTATTTTCTCGTTAACTCGTGCAAGTCTCTACTAAATTTTAAATCTAATTAAATAAAAATTATTAGTTAAATCTTACTTTATTTATTAAAAAAATAAAAAAGTTGGTCACTCTTCTATAATCCTAACATAGCACCTTTCCCAAATCCGGATACCCCTTCTCTCTCTTTTTTCTTGACTTCTGGGTAATAGGTTTCTGAGTTTTATCAAATCTTGTATCGGTGGTTGCTGAGCAGCTGATGACATACCTTAGCAGAAAATCTATTTGCCAAAGCTATATGTATTTACTGGAGCTTCTAGAATATGCTATTGCGTTTTTACAATATTCTTACGGAATTAATTTTAAATTGTAGGATTAAGATATAATGATAGGAAGATTCTAACGCTTAAGATTATTAATGGGCTTGAGTGCCGTTGAGTGCCAATTTTTTACTCACAGAAACATTCACTCTTTATTTATGGCTTCTCTTATATTATTGTTTGAGCTTTATTCTTTAAGTTTCTCTCAACTTTTATTCAATCTTTCCTCTTTTATCTTTTTTTTTTTCCTTCTTTTTTTTATGGAAGTCAGGGTTACGTAATTGGTAGAACGTTATTTTAGTTTTTCAAATCGATTATGGATGATCATGAATTTATCTGAGAAAGAAATCTAGAATCTTGATTTTTTTCCTTTAATTTTTTTTGGAAAGTGATTGACAATGGTTAGCCAATCATTTTTATATTTGATCTTGATATTTTGATTTGATTTTGAACTAAATTTTTGCATATGGGCCTCTGAAAGTATTGTAGAAATCTAAAAGCTTGATTGCATGTGGGTTGATGAACAAATAGAATAATAATAGAAAAGTTCACTGTGATTTAGATGGTTTAATTTAATTGGTTCTTTGTCATTTTGATCTTGATATTTTGATTTGCTTTTGAACAAAATTTTTGCACATGGGCCTCTGAAAGTATTGTAGAAATCTAAAAGCTTGATTGCATATGGGTTGATGAACAAATAGAATACTAATAGAAAAGTTCATTGTGATTTAGATGGTTAATTTAATTGGTCCTTTGTCATTTTGATCTTGACATTTTGATTTGATTTTGAACTAGATTTTTACATACGAGCCTATTGTAGAATTCTAAAAGCTTGATTGCATATGGGTCGATGAACAAACAGACTACTAATAGAAAGGTTCATTGGGATTTGGATGGTTTAATTTAATTAGTTCTTTGTCATTTTGATTTTTTTTTTTCAAAGAAGAAAAGTAAGTGAACTTGTTAAAAATGCATATAAAAACTATTGCCACGAAGCTCCAATGAATTTTTTTTGTCTAGAATATGTAAAATCAAAGTCTTCCAATAAAAATGGCAAAAATAAAAACTGAGGTTGAGGAAAATTGAGGCTAACAACGAACTAATTTTATTTTTTTATATTTAAAAAATTTATAATTATATTCTTTAGTTCATGTAGGAAACTTCACAGAGTCCATATAACATAGGGTATTGTTGTTGGAACTTCGTACATTACAACAAATAGGTAATAGAGCGAGGACACATAAAGTAGACTTTAGATCGAACTAAAAATGGCGATAAATCTAGTATTAGCAGCCATCAATAAAAGTCGTCACTTTAAATATTGCTCTATTAATACGCATTAGTAATTCTCACCAAAGACTCTAAAGCGGCGACAATTATCGCTGTTTTAGTTTTTAAATTCGAACAAAATTTTTAAATAAAAAATTAATTATAAATAATAAATAATAAAATATTTTTAAACTTTAAAGTCGCGACTATAATCGTTACTTTAGATATTTCATAAAAATTTTGGGTCGATTGCCAGAAATATGTTCCTGAGGAGAAAAAACTTAAAGTGGGGACATGTGATTTAAAGTGACAATATTTGTCGCCGTTTTAAAGGTTAAAACTTTTCAGATCTATAGCACCGTTTCATTTTCGTTTTTTTTCTTATCTTTCACTCACTCTCTCTCTCTCTCTCTCTCTCTCTCTCTCTCTCATACACACACACACACTAACTCTGGTTGCCGCCTCTTCCTCCTCCTCTGCCAGCACTGCCTCCCTCTACCGTTGTCTCCTCCGGCTCTTCCTCTCAAAGGTTAGTTTTTATTCTATATTTATTATTATTATTTTTATTTAATTATTTCTTAGTTGAAAATTTAAATTTTATTTATTTGTTTGTATTTTATGTTTGTATAATATATTTGGATAATTTATATTGGGTTTATACAAACAAGAAAGATTAGTATATTTATTTTTGTTAACCTTTGATGAATTTCGTAATTTTGATATATTGGTGAAATAATGAATATGATAGAAATTTATGTTTTGTTGGATATTTGTGATTTGATGAATGTGAAATATTGGATTTTGGTGTTTGTGAAGTTTTTGTGAATTTTAGTTTTTAGTTTAGGATTATGGAATAAGATTTTTTGTTATTTAGTAGAAAATATGTGGTAATTTTTGTATACGCAAAATTTTAATATGTGGCATATTGTAGAAAATTACTTTTGCAATTATGTGGAATATTATGGAAATTTGATTATAGATAATTTTGGATGAAAATTTAAATTCAAAAAGTATGAGGAAAAAAGTTTGTGATATTAGGAGTAATAAGTTAGCAAAAGTTAGAATAAGTAGAAAAATTTTAATATTGTTAGTTTGTGAAATTAGGATTAAAAAAGTTACATTTATTATTATGATTATTTTATTGAAACTTTTTATGATAAATTTATTGTATATGTTTATAATTTTGGAATTTTTAGATGATATTTTTATGTTTAAAATTATTCTTAATTATGTTTTTAAATAAATTAGTTTTAATATTGGATAAATACATAATAAATTCAATTGTAAAATAATGCCAATAGAAATTATTATTATATATAAAAAATAAATTATTATTAATTAGTGACCAAATTAATAATGAAATTAATGATTAGGATATGTGGACACTGCTTGTTAATATGCTTATTTATTTTGCAAAACTGATCAGGAGGAATGTAAAATCGAAGAGTCGGTTATTGAACCTACATCAACTGTTTGAGGAAAAAAGGAGGAACCCTTTTCCTATGAAATTCGACAAGGCAAGAGGCACTTAGTACCCAACCGACAACTATCAAAAATACCTCTCTCATTTGATTGGTGTGCTTGTCCGACAGAATGTAGATCATTTGTACAAAAATTAGAAGCCACTTCCAGTTGCACAAAAAGGGAAGATCATTCCCATTTTCGAGGTAATAAATAAGTCATATTTATTAAATGTTATGAATTTTGTATTTACTTTTAACATAATGATAATTTTTTGAATAAAAAGATCTTGACGAAGATAGTGACGATTTAGCCAATGTCAAGGATGGCATCCTTAGGATTGCAGCAAATATATAAAGCAATTAGAAGACTAAGCTTAATGAGCATTTCAAGTTCATTGGGGTGACAAAAATACTCTTGAATTGGTTATGGCCCATTCTAAAGTGCCTAACGAGATGGATGTTGCAATATGGGGGCACTGTTGTGACCTTTTTGACTCTCTAGGGTTTCGGACTAGTATGTGGCTATGAATTATTTAATTATTATTAAGTTATACAATCTTTTATTTTAATTAATTTTTTTCATACAGGCAATGTCTGAAAGAAATGCTACAAATAAGGCGTGTCAGTTAGTAGTAAGTAAACAAATTGTCGCTTCCATTACTCATAAACAGTATAAGAAGATAATAAAATTATGATTTTTCTCATAATAATTTTTATTTTTAAAACATTAAATTTTAATAATAAATTATGTCACCTTAAATATTTTTACAATGTAATTCTACTACTGGCGAGCTTTAATCAGTTACTGAGAGTTTCAAGAACCGTTACTTCACTAAGCGGACCAGATGGCCGAATGCACTGTTTGACGCTAATTACATATGTCATTAATTAATTTTTTAAAACAAAATCTTTCTTTTTTTTTTATATACTAATTTTAATCTTTTTTTGTAGAATAAGATGCTTGAGATTCAAAACACTCAGTCTCAAGCTTCTTCTCAATTTAGTTCAAGCTCATCTGCTTTTATCACTAATGCTTATATTGCCACTTCGATATTGTTTGGCACGATACCCCTGCCCTTGCCCCCGCCATTTTCACCTCATTTCGCCCCTCCTCTACCACCTCAACCGACTTGTAAAGAAGATGAGAGTGAAGAAACTGAGGACTAAAGAAGATGAGAGTGAAGAAACTGAGGACGAGGACTTAGGATTCTAGACTTGGTTTTAGTTTCAAACAACTCATTTAATATTAGTGTCATTTGAAATATTATTTTATTTATTTCTTAGTAATTATTAATTTATTTGGTTTATCTTAATGTAATTTTTATTTATTTAAATTTGAATTATTTTTATTATTAAAAAATATATAAATAATTATTTTAAATAATTAATTACTAAAAAACAAAATTTCCATATAATTTGTCACCGCTTTTAGGTCATTAATTTAATTAATTATTTAATATAAAATTTATTTTGTCGTCACTATAAATAAATATATATTGGCGCCAATTTCGAAATTGTCGCCCTATTGGTATACCATATGATATTTTTGTCAATTTTTTTTGCACTATAAATTATCTAATACGGGGACTACGTATGTTGCTACTTTAAATATTTATACTATCAAACTTTTAACAGTGACTCTAAAGCGGAGACATTGTCGCTGCTTTAGATGTAAAGTAGCAATATTGTAGTGATAGAGTCCTTATGACTAAAATTTATAATTTTGCTCCTACTCAAAATTTTAGGTATTAAATATGCCCACATTTGCTTCCTCTTAAGTTTATAACTTTTAGGTTTTGCATATAAATTTTTAGACAACTCAAGTTACATACTACTTGATAATTGAAATTTTTGTCTTACCTTTACTTTTATATTGAAAAAATCTAATTAACTATTGAATAATAATCATTTATTTTGATGTTAGATGGAAAAAAAAAAAAAATATTCCATTTCTAAGGACTGGTTTGAGATGTCATTTACTCTAACTTTTATATAATAGAAGAAGAGAAGTTAAAGTTATAACTTTTGAAATTTTGGATGATATATTTGAAATTTTGATTTGAGAATATAAAAAGCATATATTTTAGTCATTTATTAAAATAAGGCCAAATATTAAAATGTAAATTTTTATTAAAACTAAAAAAAAATTCTATCTATTCTTCGAAATTCTTTCTAAAGAAGCCACATAAATCTAATTTCCTTCTCCTGGAAGAGCTTTCATAACCCAAAAATTCTCTTGATATTTCTCCTAAACAAGCTCAAAAGCTATTTCTAGGCTCGGAATGCCAAAAAGAAGCTTTTAAAAACTATTCCAAATAGCCCTAAAATTAATACATTCTTCTTTTACTTTAATTAATTTTAAGAATTTAGTTAACCTCACATCTAGAAAAAAATGAATTAGGGAAATAGTTCAAAAAAAATTCCTATCGAATTGGTGCCCGTATATAATATACAATTTGATATGAGGATAAGAATAAGAACAAAGCTCTAATGTGTCGGCTTAGATCCTATATGTTATGCATATAGTAGTTAATGATAGAATCATCATGAATAATCGAAGATATTGCATGTTACTTTACGGACAGAAGCAGAACATGACAAAAGGATGGCCATCGCATGGATCCAGCGGCGCTACATGAAATTTGCTAGCGCAACAAATAACTAATTATTCAATACTACGTTACTTCCCCCCCCCCCCCTCCTTTATCTTTGCAGTCTAAATTATCGTAGCTTGACCGACAATCTACATTATAATTCAGCCAAAAAAAAAAGAAAAAACAATAAATTTCATTGAGGGTGTTGCCTTCAACCAAATTGATATATAGTCAATTCCACATACAGAAGGCGGTTATTGGTATTAGCTAGCCGCTGACGATATTCATAATTCATAATAAATGTCAATTTTTTTTTTTCGAAACACATATCCAACATAATAAGGCGTCTTAACTGAGATTGACAACTTAAATAGGTTGGCACTCTACTGTCTCCATTCCAAGTAGAGTTGCCACTAAGGTAAATGGCATCATTAACCTGTTGGAAAAATGGGTTAAGGAAACAATTTAGCTTGGTTTGGGCTTGGAAGCTCAAGTGGATTTTAAAGATTAAAATTTGTTATGAAACCCATTTTCATAGACCATTTTGAAGCTAAAAATTGAGTGGGATCCACATCTTGTTGATAAAAGATCTTAGTGAATTCTTGTTCTCCTCTGCGAGGACATCGATTTCGTATATTCACACGCTCAAAATGGTGCACGGATGAATGAGAAATTGTTGCTCAAAAGTGCACCATTGAAATGGAAAATGAAAGTATTATAATCCCACATTGGTGGGAAATGCATGGTGCAAGTGGTTTATATAGAACCTTGTTTTGTGATGGTGGTAAGAATAACAACCACAGATGCTCTCTCAGGCGCGCGCAGGGGGGGTGCAAATCTTCGGGATTGGGCCTGAATTTGCATGGGCTCGTGTGTGCCCGCACCTGCGGACACGAATGCCGGGCCGAAACTTGGACCATAGTAAGCCCAATCTTTTGTTGTGGCCTAATATTTTTTTTTTCCTTTCCATTATGAACCAGAATGAACTGAACGTTTTGGATGTTATTACACAGTTTAATGAAACGTTAGTAACAGAAACCTTTCTAGCTTCTGGAAAACGTTTTGAGATTCAAGTCCCTCCTTGGAGACTATAAAAGGTGAGCTTTCCCTCCTCATTCTACACACCAAAAACAAAAGAAATAGAAGCCTTCTTCTCTTTGCCATTCTCCCTCAAGTGTTCTTGAGTTCCTCAGTTTTTCTACCTAGAGTTCTAGTGTGTTTGAGTTCAAAGCTATCCAGTTCGTAGAGTGGAGGTGTTGGTGTTTCACCTGCTGCTCTTCGTCGTTGTATCCTGGGAGACTGACGCTTGCAAATCCTCAAGCATTCTGGTGGAGGGAGCGAATCAGTTTTAAGGACTCTGTGTGGAACACAGCCCTCGACGGTCAACAATCCTTTGTATTGAAGTGTTACCGAAATTCTACTCAAAGTTGGAGCATAATATTTCGGTAACATTATTTATCGAAAACATTTATTATAAACGTTTGTAACCTTATATATTGCATGCTACAACCGGTGTGACATAACCTTCGTCGTATTACTAGTTTAGTATATTGATCCCCAGTTTTTCTATTTGGGAATTCAATTATGTAATGTTAGCATTGTCAGTCCATATTCAAAATTCCGTTAGCGATTATTGGGATTTTATACTATTGATCCATATTGTTTCAATCGTTTAATAATTTGGTCTTAATTTGGTTTAAACATTGGTATCTTTAGTTAATAATATTGTATCTATTAATTTTTTTGAAATTTTTTTTTATCTAAAATTGTAATTTTAGAGACCATGTGAGATTGTAAAGTAAGGAAGAAAATAATAATATTTCAATGAATTACACCAATGTTTTTTAAAAAATTATTGTTCTCAAGGATCATTTATTTTATATATTATTTTTTTAGTCGTGATACTCTCTAATACTGTTGTCCTTTTTTTAAAAAAAAATTCAAATTTGGATATAAAAGAAACAATTCATTTGTGAGTCAAATTCAAAAAAAGAAAATAAAAATTATACTTACACCTTTAGTATATATCAAATTATAATAACTCTTATAGACCAAAACTAATTACCTTATTACTTTTAAAACTAAGAAGATTTCACATACACACTTTTTTATTAGTCAAATCTTAAAAAATATTTACTATAAATTAACTAGTACTTTACCTAAAGTATATAGCTAATAAGACTACAAATTTAATAGATATTTCCATTTTATAATGTTATTTTTAATTTTTTTTTGGCCAAGTGGTTTTTATAATATTTTTTTTATTTTAGGAGATGTCTATGTGATTTTGACAAGAATAAGAGATTAGTTTTTTTTTATGAATGCAATATTATTAATTAGAGGTATAAATGCCGTGCGAAATAAAAGTATAGACCAAATTATTAAAAAAAATTAAAATAATAAGGATCAATAATACAAAATTCTCCTATTCACTAAATTTTTAAGGACTTTTTGATAGAATATACCAAAACGAATAAAAGATATTAACTACATGAATGAATGCCAAAAAAGCAAAGTTGGGACCAATATTGCACCAAACAGATAATAGGTTAGAGACTTACGATGCCATTTATTTTCGCGATTATTGTTATTATTGTTATACTTATCTACAAGTATATTTTTTAGTTTTTGGAGTAAACGCTAGAACTATGCCAAGGACGAAAGTATGGATTTTTCCATTGTACTTAAATACTTATTACCATCTTGAGTCATGTAGTGTGAACAGTAATATATGCAAATTTTCTTCTTTTTTTTTTAAATAATGTTTAACCAAAAAACCAAATGTATGTAAATTTTTAATGAAATTCCAGGTTGGTGAGGTTGGTAAAGAAATAAAACAGTACTACTTTTAGTCATCACCTAAATCCTTCACCCACTCCCATTCCCCTTTCATGTATCATGCATGTGTTCCTTTCTCATCACCTATATAATATTGCTTTTTTAATACTTTTAATACAATCTAGTTGAAGATATACCCTAAATTTATTTTGATCATTGATGAAGAATACTGTGTGAAAAGAAGATGGAAAAAACACTTACAAGTCATGCCTTTAATTTGTAAATGTACGGAAATATTTTAACTATATCATTAGTTCTCTAAATCCTAATTACAATATTGCAGAGTATAAATGAAATTGGGAAGCCCTAATTAAATTATAGGAATAAAGTAATTTTCAGATATTTGAAGGTAGTAACAAGCCATTAACAATAACAATAATAACTTTCTGGGGAAAAAAAAAACTGGAAACAAAATCTACAAACGTATAATTCACCTAAAATAATCCTAATTAACCAATATAATCTAATGTTAAACAAAATCTAATATGGCCTGCTTACAACTGAGGCATTAATTTTATCATTTATTGATTTAAATGTCAATATTACTTTCCTGGTTGTGCTTCACAAAAATAGATTAAATTCAATTCAAAAGAAAATTCAAAAGAAAAATAGGAGAGCAAGATACTTGTTAGAGTTCATAACTTGAATTCTATTTGGCATAATCTGAAAAATTCGCGATTATTTTATAATAAATAGAACCTTTTGGAATTAGTGGTAGGTTTCGTAATCGGGTCAATAGATTTGTTTTTGTCTATATATATATATTTCGTCCTGTACGCTTTTATTTTTAAGGTTTCATTTAGGGTTATATATTTTTGACTTTTATCGTGTAATAATATATTTCTATACACAATTTTTGATATAATAATATTTTATTCTCTTTTTTTTTTAATGATTTTTCCTGTTTAGGGCTCTTCATTTAAATCTGTATATTCCCGAGTTGTTTCTCTGTTTTTGCTTATTATTGTTCCTTAATTTAAAACACCACTTTCAAGTTCTCCTCGAATGCAAAGCTACTTAAGATATTGCATATAGCGAATCTTTTTCAAGTAAACCACCTTAAAATTTGCTTATTGGTATGTATCATTTTCGCAAATTTTGGTAAAAGAAAACTATTAAGTGCGGCAATGGCTGTATTAATGATTAGTGAGGAGGGTTATACTTAATTGGGACATAAATAAGTCTCTACTTTTAATGTATAATACTTTTGACTCTTGATGTATATATTGAATTAGAAAACTTTTCCAGTTTCCCCAATTCCTGCCTAGCTCTCTGCCTTTACCTAATCTAGAAAACTATGGGTTTTTTTTTCCTTTTTTTAAAAAAAAAAATTTCTTCAAGGGATCAAACTATGTTCTAATTTATTTATTTATTTTCCAATTCCTTAATTTAATTAGCTTTTCCTGACTATCTGTGATGTTAGGCATATCTATAATTAATCCAAGTGTTGATTTGTTGTTTTATTAATTATTGTTTTGCTAAGATTCACAGTGTATACATAATTTGAATCAGAAAAAATGTACGTGTAATTAACCAACCATTTTTTCTTATTACTTCCCTTAAAAAAACATTTTTACTTTTTAGTTTTTATTGTTAGAAATGAAAACAAAGTTAAAATATCTTTTAAAATTGGGACATTATCAATTTTGATTCTCATTTAAAATATGCGATGGGAAAAATAGACACTATAAATCATTTACAAAGGACGGACTAGTTATTTGATCTTTTTTTGGCCAAAAACTCAATGAATGACTAAGTTCAAAGTCTATAGCAAAATATCCAACTCACTTAACGAGAAACATAGAAGTACAATAAATTCTACAACTGAATCTTCAAAAAAAAATGAACATTTAGCTATAGCTTTTAAAATATGGATATCTACTTAAACCAATTTAAAAAATTGGCCGTCCACGGACTTTCATTTAATAAAAAAAAAAATTTAGAATTTCGAAATTACTTCGAACTCGACCCCAGTTGAAATTTTTTTGCTTATATCTGAAAAAGCAAAAGTGAAGTAGGCGACATTAGGAAGTTACCTAACCATGTTTGACCACGGTTGAGATTATTTTCGACTGGAATCAAAATTTTTTGATATACCAGTTGAGACTGTTCGACTGTTGGTTAAAAAATGGTCTGAATAAGAGGTAGCCAAATAAGTTCGATTGCAGTCGAATTTTTTTTACCTTAGTTGAATGAAGGTGCTACTGGGATCAGGATGTAAACAGACGATGGTGATGGGGTGTTGCAGATAGCAATAATAGCAGAAATAATTTGAGAGTTATTAGAGAAGAATGTATTTTAGAGTTTATTAGGGAATAAAATATCTAAATAATTTTTTATGTATGACATAACAATGAAGTTAGTTTTGAATCCATTTTTTCATCACGAGCAGCTAATAGATCCCAATGGTGTAAATTCTCTTTAAAAATTTGTTTATAAAATTTTATTCTTCATTCACCTTTTGAATTTAAAAAGAAATAAAATCAATTTTCGTGTCCAATATATGGCCTTATGATCCTTCACTTTCCCAACAAATTGTAAGGTGCAATAGAAGAAGATCCTTTAACTAATGTGGTTATAAAAAAATTATTAATCGCACAAAATTATACCACTATATTATGCGGTTAAGACCATGGGACTTCATAAAAAAAAATTTGCCTTATAGTGTCAAAAGTTTTAATAAACAAATAAAGTGTTGGAATTTTGTTACAGAGCTTTTTTTTTTAGATGTATAGTCTTTTTTTTTTTAATTGTTGTATCAAATAAGATAAAATAGAAACATTTTACAAAAATTATATTAAAAACGAAGAATCACGATACATTGGATGAATGTGAACCATTAAATTTAAGTATATTATAAATATATCTATCACATACTATCCAAGAAAATAAGCCACCAAAGCTAGTTTCCCATGTCCAGTAGGCATTAAAAATGAGGATTTGATCTCACGATTATTTGTTGTTTCGTTTTGTTTTATTTTACTTTTTTCCCGGGGACTGAAATTTATTAGTGATATTAATTTTTTTTTTACCAAATGTATACATTGGCCTAAGATTTAAACTCACTCTCTCTGTCTATTACTCACGCTCCCGATCAATTGACTTAGTAATATTAAAATGAGACAATATCATTTTAATATTTTTGAAATTTTGTTCAGTTTATATTTATATTTTAATTAATATTAAAATTAATTTTTAGATTTATAATATGTTATAAATTTATATTCTGATATTAGTTTAGACTAATTAATTGATCAAGATACTGTTTAAAAATTTGAAAATAAATTATATAAAAATTGATCTGAGAATAAATTTTTTTAATTAATATTTTAATAAATTAATTATTTTAAATTAATACTGAAGTATACATTTATAATAAATTTTAAATTAAAAATCAAGTAAATAATAATTAAAATATAAATATAATTTAAACAAAATATTAAAATGTATTATATAGAAGTGATATTAAAATTGGACGGCAAAGTGCTACTTATTTAGTTTTATTTAGAGTGATGAATAGGAAAACTTGCAAAATTTATGGATATTTTGAAATTAGACTTTGTTCTTTTGTCTTTTTTTTTGGGGGTGTCTTGATTTGGTAGAAGCCAAAACTTGGAAGAAAAGAACCTGAATAGTATTTCGTCCCGATTCACTCCGAATCAAACTGTTTAAAACTCCTTTCCTCTGTCACCGTCCCTATGAAAAGCCCCGGGTGGGAGGTGGGAGGGATAGACAAGCCAAGCACTCTCCTTTCAAGCGCCATTTGAGGGGATATTCTCTCCCAAATCAGTCTCAAGAGAGAGAAACCAGATTGAGAGAGAGAGAGAGAAAGAGAGAAATGGGAATCGGGAAAACGACGCCGTTGGATGAAGTAATAGAGAAGGCGGGGGGTTGTGCGGTGGTGGACGGAGGCTTCGCCACCCAGCTCGAGAGCCATGGCGCCGACATTAACGACCCTCTCTGGAGCGCTCTCTGCCTCATCAAAGACCCTCATCTCATCAAACTCGTATTTTATTTTCTTTTTTTTCTATCTTCCATCATTTAATATTCTATGCTCTTGCTCTGTGTGTGTGTGTATATATATATACATCTCTCTAATTTTGTATTTGTAATTACTGTTGGGTTGCATTAGGTCCACATGGAATATTTGGAAGCGGGCGCTGACATTTTGGTCTCTTCATCTTACCAGGTTTTCTTTTCCCTGTAACTTTCTGCAGCTTTCGTTTTGATTCCCTATAGCTAATACAGTTTCGATCTATGTATATATATGTGGATTTTGAATAATTCATGTAATGTATAATCTAATACTCAATTCGGATAAAAAATGCTAGGACGATATCATAGTGGTTTGGTTGGCACAGAACTTAAAAACTTCGGACACCACATTGATCTTAAATTTTTATCATATATTTTGTGAATAGGGAAATACCTAATAAATATCAAATTAGGATTATGTTATATGGAAAAAGATGGGATTTAAGCTTATGAAGATTCGATATTCCTCGTGTGTTTTTCATTACAGGCCACTCTTCCTGGATTTCTGTCCAGAGGACTTTCCATTGAAGAAGGGGAAACACTACTCAAAAGGAGCGTCAAATTGGCTGTAGAAGCTCGCGATAGCTTCTGGGACTCCATAAGCGAGACTCCTGGGCATGGCTATAACAGAGCTTTGGTTGCTGCCTCCATTGGAAGCTATGCGGCTTATCTTGCTGATGGTTCTGAATACAGGTATTTGGTCCACAATACCATTCCAAAGTTAGTGACATGGATCCAGTATTCATGTCGTTTTTTCTCATTTTCTATGTTCAATGATTTTGTAGATAGCACGAATTAATTTTGCCAACTTTTCTTCTTTCTTTTGGTTCTAGTGTGTGTTATGGACCAGATGTAGATTTGGATAAGCTGAAGGATTTCCACCGACGCAGACTGCAAATTCTTGTGGAAGCAGGTCCAGACTTGCTCGCATTTGAGACCATTCCCAATAAGCTAGAGGCTCAGGTTTTTCTTTTACCAATTTTTCTATTCCACTCTAAATTCGAAAGTGTTCTGTAATCCGTTCACTCTGTGTTAACACTAAACAATTTTACAATGTCATCGAATATTTGCAATATTGAATGTTTTATTGTGATCGTTGCTAATTTTTGCATTTTGAGTTGGGATTTCTCCTTACTGGAACAGAGTTTTTCGGAAGTTTAGGTAAATGAGATTTTTTTTCCCCTAGACTGGTGAAGCATCGTCATCATGAATAATGTATTTGACTAAACCAGTATTGATGTTTGCTGGAGTCAGGAAATTTTGAATTCTATAGATTTCATTGCTGACTTGAAATTGTGCAGGCTTGCATAGAGTTGCTCGAAGAAGAAAACATCCAAATACCATCTTGGATCTGCTTTAGCTCTGTAGATGGAGTGAACGCCCCGTCAGGAGAGAGTTTCAAGGAGTGCATTGATACCATAAACAAGAGTGACAAAGTTAATGCCGTCGGAATTAACTGTGCCCCTCCTCACTTCATTGAAGCTCTCATCTGCAAATTCAGTAAGGTAAAAGAAACTGCATTCTATTTTGTCAATTTAAGGCAAAAAAGTAATATTTTTTTATTATGATAAATGGTTGGAGTCGAGCTTTCGTACCTAAACATGGATTTAACACGAATTTTCTTGGTCCAGTTAACGGAGAAAGTGATTGTTGTCTACCCTAATAGTGGTGAGGTGTGGGATGGCAGAGATAAGAGATGGCTGGTAATTTGTTCACTCTGAAATTTGAAAGCGCTCTCTCTAGACAGTGGTGGTTCTTACATTAACTAATTCAAAACTGGTTTGGGTTTACCAGCCGTCAAAGTGTTTCAACGATGATAAATTCGAATGTTATGCAACAAGATGGCGTGCTTCAGGTGCTAAACTAATTGGAGGATGTTGCCGAACGACACCTTCCACCATTCAAGCCATTTCAAAGGCTTTGAAAGAAAGGTCCTAAGATCACTCTTCAGACATAATCAATTCTAGTAGCTACGACTTATTTGATTGTTGCAATGATGAATAATTATTGAACACACATGGTACACCTTTTCTCCAGCGGTGACCATTTTCACCATTTATTTGTGAAAGTTACAAACGTTAACCAAGATATCTCGTTCCAAGGCTTCCATCAACCCCACCTGGACAACTCATTTGAAGGCTTCCATTTATCTCTTATCCCCTGCCCGCCACCTATAGGTTTGATCAGAAATAGTCCTAAACACACTTGCTTTCTAGAAGTACAAGAGTTTAGAAAGATCCCAGTACGAACCATTCTAAAGCTGGGGAGAGAGTGAGAACCTAGGCCCCGTGTTGGTCTCTCTGCATTTGGCCACTCTGCTCGTAACTTCTCTATTACACGAGCCATAAAAACAAGGTTCTTTTCCATAGCATGGTTCTGTTCGACTTGTTCTTGATTTGCTTTATTCTCCAACTCATAAACCTCCCATATTCAAGACAACGGAATTAACAATGTAAGTATGTTGAAAAGCGCTTTGCCAGCAAACATGAAAATCATAGTCCTTTCTCTTCTGTACATTATGTGCTAAAATCCCTCTTGATGAGCAAAGTGGAAACAGAACCAAAATAGACTGGAAACTAAAGAGGCAGTGATGTCAAACCTTCCCTCAAGAAGCTCTTTGCGCATCCCATCAACATCGGTCCTAATGGAAACTAGCTGCTGATTCCCAGCTTGCAGTCGATTAATGCTTTTCACACATACAGAAACCTCATTTTCCTATATTGATGCAATCTGCGACCTAGTTTAAGTAGGAGGAAATATGAAATACGAATCTTAGGTCTAGCTACTGACTGAAATTCACAAACTAGATTAAAGCTTCTGGAAAATGCAATCTAAAATTGTGGAAGCTGCTTAACTTTCAAACTTCACTACATCCAAATAACTCAAATCGGAAACACCACATACAAAAGTATTCGTCGTGCCAAAAGCTTCCAACTAGAAAATGATTAATATAGGATTCCATAGTGGATATCTATATATTGAACTCAACATTTCAGTTTTTCATTATGAGAATCCAATTTGCTCTTTTAAGATTGTCTGGTCCAGTACGAAACTTAAAATGACGAAACAAACCAATTCGCATAACTAGACCCTAGTTATTATTCCCTCTTTCTTACAACAAATTCGAAACTTATACAGTTTATTTGTTAATAGCTAATGTTTGAGGTATCATCTTTTGTACCAAATTTTTAATACCAACACATATGGTATATGATTTGTCATCACTCAACTGATAATAATGTTTAATCTATTTGTGATAAGTTTTAACATTCTAATTCGATAATGACAACTTATATGACACATGTATTGGTACAAAAATTGGGATATATAGTGATATCATGAAAATGCATGCTTGTAATTTCAAGTCAAAAAGGGTTAACCACTCAACAATCCTTGGCCTAACCAAAGCTAATAGTGGTACAACTGAGAAGAATATCACATATAGAGAGTACACAAATAATACCACAAAAAGATAACCTCTTATTTTCCAAATTTCTAAACAAATAGCAAATATAACATACACGAAGAATTGGCACTAAGAGCGATTTCTACAGCTCAATTGAGTTCATACTGACATGATAGTTCGAAATAAATACGAGAGTTTAAAAGAGTTAGCAACACTTAGTAGTTTCTACGATTGGATATGGAGGCAAATCATGTCAAAGACGGGGTCGTATTGGGTGGTTGTTGTTTATTTGAATTGAATAGAGGAGAAAGTAATGGCTCACTATTGCAGGTGAGCCTCCACGGACTCGCTGAGTATGACGCCAGACTTAGACTCAGAACAAGCAAGGGTCAGTCGCTACTCACTACCTCGGCACATTAGTGGCAGAGAGCAAGTCCTCTTACTTACCAGTTCGAGTTGCTAATTCACGAAACAGCCCTTGTGGGTGAGGAAAATTTTATGGCCCTAGTTTCTATGGTTCCTTTAAGGGCTTCAAATGTGGTTAAATAGGGAAAATTTCGTAAATAGCCCTTTATTAAGTACATTTTCATGAATACCCATTTTTTATTTTTATTTCACAAATACCCATTTTTGGAGAAATATAAACCACAAGAATTTTATACTTAGAATGTACACCATGGTTTATATTTCATGTATAAAAATTATATCTAAAAGTCAGTATACATTTTCAAAATGTATGTCATAGTATAAATTAACACAAATGTACATCACATATAAAAATTTACATTGTAAATGTATATCACACGTATTTTACACATGAAATGTATACTACAATACGGGTATTTTTGAAACAAAATTTAAAAATATGTAATTGTGAAATATGATGCAAAAAAAGGGTACTAAGTATAAATTTCTCCCAATATAATAATCATGTGCATATAGAAATACGACCAAATTTTTGGGCTTAATTTAAGTAAATATTCCTTTGTCAAATATTATAGTAAAATGTCTGGTATATATGTTTATATGTTTATATACTAAGTACAAAAATTATACACTTAGTACATTTCAGTTCAGTAACTGAAATTGATAAATAAACATATCTACAATTATAAAATTATATATATCTAGACGTTTAGTTATAAAATTTAAAAAATAGACATCTACTTAATTAAATTAAAAATATTAGTCATTCATCTAAATTTCACTAATATTAAGAGGAAATTAGGCTCAACAGTCAAGGTTAAAAGAATCATTATAAATTTTGACTATTAAATGTACAAACTATAAATTATTTACAAAATTATAACTTTTATTTAATGAAAATTTTTGAACTCCAAACTTCCATTATTCTAATAGAAAGGTTAATATAGTGTTTAATCTTACTAAGTATCTTAATTTGATGAATCGGATCCAGTTTATATACTGAAGTATATAAGCTTTTATCCGGAGTAAAATAAGTTTTTTTTTTTTCATCAACTGACATAAAGTAGTCAGTTTTTATTCTAAATACATCATTTTTATATTTTGTAATTAAATCAGTCTACATATTGGCTATATCAACTAATATATATGATCATTTAGCTATAAAAACTAAAAACAAATGGACATATATTATGATGAAGTGTCAAAATCGGAATTTTGGCTAAAATCCCCTAATGTCAACGCTTAGCTAGTGTTTAATTGGTTAAATTGGGTGAAGCTTCTTGTTTGACATCCTGATGGTCACACCTCTTCCCCTGATTTCTGTGTACGACTTTAATGTCACCAGATTATAATACTTAGATATTCTAGTTAACAAAATCTGAAAATGCTTTAATATCAAATTATTTAAAAAATCACGCGACCTAGATATGTATCCAACTGAAACAGATACCAAATTAAATGAGACAAAAAGAGAGGAGATGCGACCATTTGAGTCATTATCAGAGCAAAGGAATATGTCTGACATTTTTCCTTGCTGAAAATTCCCTCATCCTTGCCGAAATTTTCTTTCTGATCAGATCTACACATCAGCTCATCTATCCATTTTGCTTGACCCTTCTATGTCTCCATGACATAAACCACCATCAAACCTTATCTGCAAATTTTCTTCCTCACGGACCTCTTATAGTACAATTAAACTTGGACTGAGTTTTAAGTCTGTTCCAATCATCATAAACGACTATCACTAATTAATATAATCTAATCTTACCATAGTTCAAATAATAGTGTGCCATAAAATTTTCTATATATTCGGTACTATATGTTGTATCATACTCGTCAGTCATCATTGAAAAACAAAATATATGTACCAAAATACTTTTTCGTATAAAATATTTAAAAGAATAGTATGACACATTTAATAACGAGCAATTAGCTAGCGTAACATAATCCTATTATTCCAACATATGATTTTAAAATATATTGAACATTTTTTTTTTAAAAGAGCAAATATATCGAACAAATTAGAGAACAAAAATATATGTTTAACGCGCCAGTTAATTGTATTATCTATAAAGAAACCCTGAATTTGAACTGAATGTTATCATCTTATCAAAGACGTATAATCTCTATCCAAATAATGTCTAAATCGTAACGCCTTTCATGTTGGATTGAACTAGTAATTGTGTGACAAGAGTTTCTACTAAATTCTTGTGAAAAGTACTATTTAGGAATACAAGCCAGTTATGTCACGTCACGTGGCATGAGACTAACACTCAACAGGATTATTTCAAAGGGTATTCGGCGTAAGAAATACGGTTAGAATTTTACAATATAGGCGTTCAGAATTTCTTCCAATGGATAGGATCAGATCGTTTATATTTTTCTTATTACCTCGGTAATATTTTAGGTAACTTGTTTCTGAGTAATAATGTTTTATACATATTATTGATCCCAACCTTAAGCAAAATGCTAAGGAATGTAAATGTACACAGACATCCTCTTGTACTTATAATTACTAGAATAAATAAGCAAGATCTCTATTGATAAGAATATATAATATTATTACGTAATTTTTTTTCCCGGTTGGAAGTAAAGATCTATATATTTACATGAAGCTAATAACTAAAACCCTTTCGGTTCATTAAGCAAACCTCTATGCTATACCTAGACTTGCTTAAAAAGTTAGCACCCGAGGTGGGTATAATTTGATTAAAACAAGCCATTATTTAACTAGTTATAAAAATATGGAACTTCGTACAAATGCAATAGTAAAATATTGCAAACTATATGAATTTAGGCTCGTAGGTAACCTATTAGCTAGGACACTGAACATGTGAATATTTTATGATCAGGAAATTCATAACATGCTAAAGTTCGAACTAACAACTTGCTTCAATGAATCAACTCAAATTTTCTCTTATAGGTACAGATTTTAAATGACGTGACATCAACTGATAACATTTAAAATAGACTGTAGCTACGAAAATTAAGGAAAGAAAAATTACGGGAAAAATTAACTTATCCACTTATTTGTTTGCACCCTAATTGGAAATTTCAATAATATCGCAGCAAAACAACAATAATCATAGACTTGATAGTCTAGGGTGAGGCATTTTCTATTGAAGATAAGAGTTAGAGATATCCGTAGTTGCATTATGAGAGTGAGTGAGGGAAGGAGAGTGGGAGGGACAGTGCTTTAATTTCCCTTTTTGTTGCTTTGCTCCCTACCGGAAAGTGACTTTTTGAATAGGAGCCAAAACATATTAAGAGAGAGACATTCAGTGAAGGGCCCACAATCAAAAAAGTCCTCAGCTTTCAAAAATTATAATGGAGCTTCTTCTACCAAAGAGGGCAAATCAACAAGAAACCAAAGAACAGTCGCCTTCAAAAATTTTGGCTGAGCGAGCAAAAGTTGGGCAGAGAAAGCGAGACATGGGAGATCACATTACAGAGAAAAGAAATTAATGAAAATCCCATTCTCATCCTCAGCAGGGTGGGGCCTCATCATGAGAAATCGCTTGATTACAAAGGTAGCCAATGAGAAGATAGGGATGAGGATTATGTACAAAAGCTAAACCAATTGGAAACCAGATAAGGCAAATTGTGGGCACCAAAAGTGCATCCCAGCTACGTAGGAAAAAAATGAAAAGAGAAAAAAAAAAAAGTACAACTCAAAAAGTGCAATTCCTAGCTCAGACCACCTCACTATTAAAATGGGACTGTGAATGCTCATTTGTGGGTCTACCTCCCATATTAGGTTCCTATATATATATATATATAAAATAATTACAACATTTTAATTTTGATTTTTCATCATCATCTTTTCTTTGGTTTTCAAAATTTTATAATTTTTTGGGTTCAGATATTTATTTTTCTCTCTTTTCTTCAATGAATACTTCTATGAATTATAACAACAAAAAGGCTTCAAACGACGTCGTGGGAGGCAAAACGGCAAGAGCATGCGACAACTGCGTGAAAAAGCGCGCCCGATGGTACTGCGCCTCCGACGACGCGTTCCTCTGCCAAGCTTGCGACCACTCCGTACACTCGGCCAACTCCCTGGCCCGAAGGCACGAGAGGGTCCGCCTCAAAACGGCGTCGTCGTCTCGCTCTCCTCCTCCGCTAAGGCTCAAACCCACTTCCCACGAATCCCCTTCGCCCACATGGCACCAAGGGTTCACGCGAAAAGCTCGTACCCCGAGGCACGGGAGAAGCAGACTCGGGTTCACCAAACCCAGAGGGAGAAGCAGCACGAGCAGTAGCACTAGTTCGGGTACGGCTCCGAACCCATTTTCTCTGGTACCCGAATTCGGTGGTGACGAGACCTCACAGTCGCACGACGAGAATGAGGAGCAGCTTCTTTACCGAGTTCCCATATACGACCCTTTCGTGGCCCAGCTCTGCTCTTCTGTACCGGAAATGTCGAAAACGACGTCGTTTGGGGCTAATGATAATAATCATAACGGTACCAGTCCCGATGAGGAGAATAATAGTAGTAATGATAATGAAAATCTACATGGGTTTCTTCTTCCGGCTCATGAGATGGATGACCTGGCAGAGTTTGCTGCTGACGTGGAGAGCTTATTGGGCCGTGGGCTTGAGAACGATGAGTGTTTTGGGATGGAAGTGTTGGGGTTTGTGGATTGTAAAGATGGGAGGGAGAAAACGACGGGAAGTGAAAGTCGTTTAGGTGAGGGAAGAGTGGTTAAGGTGGAAGAAGACGAAGAGGGAGAGGGAGAGGGAGAGGACATGGGATCAGGTGGTTTGGCGGATATGATGAGGGAGACATTTGAGCTCAACTTTGATGACTATGACGAGTCTCCGCCGTCTTGTGGGGAGGAGGAGGTGGAGGAGGAGAAGGTTGGGTTAAAGGAGATGAAAAACGACAAAGGAAATGATTTAAACGACGTCGTTAAGAATAGTAAGGCGATGATGATGACGACGATGAAGAAGAAGAAGAAGAAGAAGAAGAAGATACTGTTGAGGTTGGACTATGAGGCGGTCAGTACAGCCTGGGCGAGCCAAGGTGGGTCACCCTGGACCACTGGTGATCGCCCCGATTTTGACCCGGATGCCTGCTTACCCGACTGCCTGGTTAGTTACCTTTTTTTTTCTTAAAAAAAAAACTTGAACAATGAACAGTTTACTTTATTTGTATTTAATTTTTAAATTAAATGGTACAGTCTAGTCTTTCTTAAAAGATCCCAAGTATATGCTTTTGTTTGCTGTTTGTTGTCCTCTTTTCTGTTTTTTTCCATAGTAGTGTGCATATAAGAAATAAAACTTTAAAATTGTTTAGATGAAACCGAGCTATATTAATGTTAAATGTTAATTTTTACCATACCCGCTTCACCAAAAAAAAAAAAAAAAATCGACCATTTGGTGAAAACAAACAAAAATCTACGTACTATGAGGACCCTGGTTCCAGATTGGGCCAAGCACAATAAGACGAGCGATCCAATCCAACGATTCAGGAAGAGCCNACAGTCCTACATAGAACACAAAAGAATAAATAGTGAAATTTTTATTACAAATTAGCACGTACCATATTATCGTCTGTGAACAATAAAATCAATGGTTAATTTAATTGTCCCTCTTTTAGGATACACTGCAATAAGCAAGCAAATATATATTTTTTAATGTGTATGATATGTTTTGTATATTCTAATTATCTTATCGCAGAGTACATGTAACGCGGCTCAACTTCGTCAACATCATCATCATCATCATTACGTGGATATGGGCGTTGGAGTTGGGGGACTAATGAACGCAGCAATATTAGGCGACGGAGGGAGAGAAGCCCGAGTTTCGAGGTACAGAGAGAAGAGACGAACTCGGTTGTTCTCCAAGAAAATAAGGTACGAGGTTCGGAAACTGAATGCCGAGAAGAGGCCCAGAATGAAAGGGAGGTTCGTCAAGCGAGCTTCTTTTATGGCAGCAGCACTACCTACTACTTTTCCTAAGCTTAAATAATCAATTAATTAATTAATATCTAGCTAGCTACCTCAATTTTGGTTGCTCTGAAGTTTTGAATATCGACCCTGTTACACTTATTATGATCTTATGATTAAATAAAGTGCGTATAATATTAGCTGAAATGCTTAGTGTTATGTAAGTACTACATGTATGAATAGTTCAGTGTCAAAGTGCTACTTGTAGATGGGTTTGATGTTCGAAGAGGAGAAGGCGATTCGTTTTATTTTTTTTATTTTTTTTTCCAATTTAGATGGACCATATAGTGGAATCTTGTACAGTGTTTCTTGGTACACTTACTTTTGTAACAGAAACTTGAGCAGTGAATAGTATAGATCAATTTTAGTACTGTCTTTGGCGTAGTACAATTATTGTCCGATGACATAATTGTCAACTGTCAATTGAATTTTCCTCTTTTGTTTTTAGCCAAACCTCCACAAACAGAAAGGAAAGTTTTAGAGAATTATTACACAACTTGCGCTAACTGGAAACTTAACATGTAAGATAAAATTAGAATGTTCAAATGAATAATGATAAGTTGATTTTATGTTCTGCAATAAAATTTAGAGGTGTATACATTATTCATAAAAATAATTAAAGATTAAAAAATGTTTATATATGGTTCTATTACTAGCTAGTCTGGAGCAGATTGTTTTTTTTTTTTTTTTTTTGACGTGAGTTGTAAATTTTATGCATTTTTATTGCCCGCAAAACGGATTATTGTACACTAGCTGTAACGAGCCTTTCTTTTTGGTAGGACCAATCAAGATGTCTTGGCAATGCGACATAAATTCCTTTTTTTTTTTTTTGGTTTTGAAAGCAGACATCTATTCAATCTTGAAGGAAACATACTTTCCTCATGTGTTTACTAGACCTGGAACTGAGTATAATTTTGTTTTCGAAAAAAAGGGAAAATTTGAGTATATATAGCTATTAAGCTTTTCATATACACATTTTTCATAGTTTTTCATTTCTTTCTAAAAATATGTGCAAGTATGAATATGCGTGTATTGTGTGTATTTACTGAAGCCGATGATTATGTTGGATAATGAAGAATTCCTTATCCATTTCCAACAACTCGGTTTTGGAAAGACAAATTTAAAAGGTGAAATTTGATAGAGAGAGTGGGCCATGCATGAAAGTTGAGACCTTGGCATCTCTCCTTTACCTTGCTCTCGGGTCTTGGCATGTAGGGTCCCCGTAAGGAAGTCTCGCTAAATTTTGAAATGATCCAACACATATTGACAACTTGTAACGATGGAGCTATTGGCCAAAACATTCTTGTTGATCTTCCCCTATTTCTGATGAGTTCTATATGATCAGAAGGACTTTCATCTACGTGAGAAAAATGGTAACACTTAGGTCATATTGGATATACTCTCAATTTTTTATTTATAAAATTGTAAACGAAAAAAAAAAGTGATTATGTTTCGAAATTTTAAAAATCAGAAATTTGCTTGGTAGTGCACCAAACCATAGTCAGATTGAAAAAACAAAAAACACAAACATGCTTGGTAACTATAAAAAAACAATTAGAAAATACCATTTTTAACAATTTATTTAGAAAAAATTTTCTTTTTTAAAATTTTATTTAGAAATATCATTAATAAAAATACTACTTTTAAAATTTATTTAGAAAAATATTACTTTTAGAAAATATATTTATGAAAATACTACTCTAAAAACATTATTTAGAAAAACACCACTTTTGGTCTACTTTTTGTTCAACAAAATTTTGGAAGTGAAAAATTCTCACTTCCGTTTTTCGGAAAAACTTTGTTTGTAGTTTTTTTAAGTAGAAAACAAAAACAATGTTACCAAGTATGTTTTCCTTTCACCTGGAGTCTCAATCTTTGTCTGATATATCACTTGGGTTTTTATAGTATTTAACTCTTTAATCTTTACAATTTTATAAGACTTTCATCTTTTTATGTTTTCCATTTATTTGGGCCATTTAAACACATTTGCTGGGCATATGATCCATTCCTAAAACGCATTAGGTGGAATGGAAGGACTGATTTTTCCTCCTTTGGTATTCTAACAGAGGACTAAATCATAAAAAGAGAAGAAATTTGGACTCCACTCATCACCTCCCTAATTCAACAATAACAAATAGAAAAAAAATCAAAACTGGAGGAAAACGATTTAACTGCAACCAAAGATCATAAGTGCTGACCCTATACTTAGCTGTATTAAACTTTTCCTTTGAAATATTTTAGGCCAAAGTACATATAAGGATGTAGATAATGGACAACCAACTCTATTTAATTTGAAAGTATTTGTTAGTATTTTTGCTTGGTTTTTTCTTCTGTTTGTAGTGGAAAACAGAGCAAAAATACTAATAAAAGCTTTCAAATGAAATAGAGTTAGTTGTTCATGTTGAGATAGTGAACGATTTACAATTTGTCAAATTAATTGTATTAATTATAGTGCCTTATATAGAAGATTGTACAAATATATATATATATTGATTATAGAGATTGTTTTTTCTTCCGCGCCTCTGCCCTCCGTGGTGTTGCAGAGCCCTTCTGCGTTCTGCCAGACGTGCATGATTCCGGATCCTACACAAACTATGCTCGTCTACCCATCTTCTTCGTCCCAAACAGAGGCAATTTTCTCTCACACCTATTGCAAAGCCCAAAATAGAGGATTTCATTCTCTTCTGTCAGTTTTTTCGTATTCAATGGAATTATTATTGTTATTATTATTTTTTATTTAATTGGGCTGAGCTTATTTTTTGGACCTGTTCCATTGAGTATTTGTTATTAGTTTAAGTTCAATAAAAAAATAAAATTAAAAAAAAAAACGAAAAAAAATGATTCAACAAATTGAATCTTAAAAAACCAAATCTATTCGGTTCTTGTTTAGTCAGAAGGTGCCTTTAATACTGACATTATACTTACTAAAACAAATTATGTTGTCTGGTTTCAATTAATAGAGATGCATATTACTGAAAGAGAAAAGCTCTCCTACATTATGAGCAAAACCAATCCACCTACAGTGTCAGACAAGGAATACAAAAAATGGTATGTAGAAAATCAAAAGGTGAAACACTGGCTTCTGATGTCTGTCTCTAGACATCATGAAGCATTATCTTCGTATATTCACTGGTCGTGAAATTTGCAGTACCCTTTCAAAAGCTTTTTATGACGACAATGATGAGATGCATATCTATTCTCTGCATCAAAAAGCCTTCTTGGTAAAATAAGGTATCAAATCTTTCTCAATATATTATGGAAAATTAATAGAGATATTTCAGGAACTAGATCATCATAATAAAGTGGTTATGAAAGATCCTGATGATGTTTTAGTATACCAGTAGTCCATTGAGTGAACTCAAGTACACATATTTATTACTGGATTGGATAGTGTTTTTGATAAACTTCGGCAAAAAATTTTATGTCAAGAACCACTCATAAGTTTGGAAGAGTGTTATTCTTTGGTTAGTCGTGAAGACATACGATCTATTGCTTTAAATGAGGACATTGAAAAGCCTAAAGTTTCTGCTATGATTTCTCGAAATTGACCCAGTTAGACATCACAGAACCAACCAAAATTGACCAATCTGAAAAGTTTCAATAGTTTAGACAAACCAAATCACAATGCACTCACTACAATCAAAAAGGCCATTCAAAATTCGTTGCTTTGAACTTATTGGATATCTAGATTGGTGGGATCCAATGTGGCATAGGAATTCCAAGCAACCATCTACTATAGTAATTTCTCAAACAAAAGAAGATAGTGCTACTCCTACTTCATTAGCATTGGTCACCGATACAAATAATGGAGAAGGTAAGATTTCAAACATTTCTACACCTATTTTGAATAATGCATAGAAAATTAATTCTAACGTTATTGATCATATGGTATTTGATGTTTAGACAAATTTTAACCCTTAATCCATCCTCCTAAAGGTGTGTCTACATCTCACTGATACTTTATATTTAGATTTTATATTAGTTGTTCCCTCTTTAGACTATAACCTTCTGTCAGTCTCTCAAATTACTAAAACATTATCTTGTGTTGTTATTTTTAGGCCTAATTATTGTGTATTTAAGGACATTCTGACTCGACAAATGATTGGTTATGGTGATAAGAGAAGAGAGTTGTATTACTTAGACTTGGAATCATAAACTTCCAACAGATTACAACAAACCTTGACAGTAGAAAGCACTCATTCATCAAAGAAGAAAACTAAAATCTAGCTCTAGCATCGCCGTTTTGGACATACCTTATTTGGTTATTTGAAAAAGTTATTTCATAGTTTATTCATAAATTTGGATATTTTTGTTTCAAAATGTGATGTGTGTGAACTTACAAAAAGCTATCATGCTTCATTTCTTTTAGTTTTCAATTATTCACTCTGATGTTTGGGAACAATCCAAAGTTCCCACATTGGGGGAGGGGGGAGGTCTCATTGGTTTGTTACTTTTATAGATGACTATACTTAGATGACTTAGTTATGTTTAATAAAATCTAAATCAGAAATTACATTACTGTTTCAGAAATTTTACACCACCATTCGTACACAGTATAATGCCCAAATACAACCATTATGAAGTTCTGAGCTTCAAAATTTTTTGAACCTTCATGGCTCCATTCATTAAACTAGATGTCTAGATATACCTCAACAGAATAGTGTGGCCGAATGCAAGTATCAATACTTACTGGAGGTTATTCGTGCTTCCCTAATCGAAGCTCACATGCCCTTATGCTACTAGGGCAAAGCGCTTATTTTGGCAACATATCTCATCAACTATGTTCCATCTCATACGATCAACTTCAAAACATTATTCCAGATACTTACAGAAGCTTTTGTTGCTCCCACATTCCCAAACCTATTCCATCATGTCTTTGGTTATGTTGCCTATGCTCATCTTCACAAACACCAATGCAGTAAGTTAATGTCCCGAGCCTTAAAATGTGTCTTTGTTGGATATGCTAGTCATAAAAAAAGATACAAATGCTATCATCCTCTTACTAAGTACATGTTTATCACTATAGAAGTTATTCTTCATGAAGATACTATGTATTCTCTCAGTTTGAATTTCAAAAGGAGTATCTTAAGGAAATTCAGACTCTTGTATACAACTTGAGGAAGATAAGGTCTAAGTATCTAATCAAAATGTAGGTAATTTGGATCCCATCAAACCTTAGATGTGAGTGGTGATACCCTATATAATAATACAACAAGCATATAAGTAGATGGGTTGGATTCTATTGGACAAAACTTGGATCCTAATAGGAATGTGCACTCAAAAAGACAAGAAACTTCTGAGATTGAGATCGAGCTTGAGTCTTTCTCGATAGATATACTAAACCAATCGTTGTCTGAAAATGTTTCTTATATAGAGTCTGAGTTATCTAGGAGACAGTTACCATAACCTCTCACCAGAGGTATTCCAAAACCAACATATGGACCTAAATTTTCTATAAAGTTAGATATCCTATGAATAATTATATGTTTATATATCGATTGTCAAAAATAAATCAGTCATTTGTCAATCAATTATCTATTATATCGATTTCTAATTGTGTGCAGGAAACTTTAATTGATCCAAGATGGAAAGCTACAATGAATGAAGAGATAGCCTTCTTAGATAAAAACCAAACTTGGGAGCTCATGGACCTTCCCACAAGGAAAAAACCAGTTGGGTGTCGTTAGATTTTTACTGTGAAATACAAAGTCGATGGTACAATCGAACATTTTAAGATGAGATTGGTAGCAAAAGAATACATCCAAACTTATGAAATTGACCATACTGAAATATTTGTACCTATAGCCAAAATCAACATAATTCGGGCCTTGTTATCCTTAACTATAAATTTTGATTAGCCTTTACAAAAATTTGACGTGAAAAATGCACTCATACATGGTGAACTATCTGAAAAAATCTACGTGGATCTCCCACTAAGATACATGATAACAAAGAAACAAAGCCAGAAGGTATGCAAACTACTAAAAAAGCATTATATGGACTGAAGCAATTCCTTATAGCTTAGTTTGGAAGATTTACAAAATCTATGATAGCCTTTGGTTACCAACATAACAATTTAGATCACACCCTACTCTTAAAAGAAACAGAATGAGAAAATTATTGCACTCATCGTTTATATAGATGACATAGTAGTAATATGGAATGATCTAACCGAAAGGAAGTTTTTGCAATAATATTTGTCTAGAAATTCGATACGAAAGATCTAAGTGCCTTAAAATACTTTCTTGGAATAGAAGTATTTTCTTGTCCCAAAGGAAATATGTCTTAGATCTACTTGAATAAATTGGTATATCAGCATATTAAGCAGCAGATACACCGATTGAACAAGGCCTGAAATTATATGTAGAAACAGATCAAGTGCCAATTAACAAAGGGAGATACAAGAGGCTTATTGGCAGATTAATGTACTTAGCACACCCAAGACCAGATCTTGCATATGCATTGAGTATTGTCAGCCAATTTATGTGTAATATGAGTGAATAACATATGAATGCGGTCATACGTATTTTGAAATACTTGAAGTCAGCTTCAAAAAAAGGAATTTTATTCTCTAAAAAAACAGAGGAACAAACCATAGATATAAACACAGATATGGTCTGGGCCAGAGATATGAATGATATGCGATCTACTTCAGGATATTTTACCTTTGTAGATACTAATCTTATCACTTGGAGGAGTAAGAACAAAATGTCGTACCCACTTAAGTGGAGAAACATAACTTAGAGGAATGACACTTGGGATTTATGAAGGATTATGGCTTAAATTTCTCGTACAGGATTTGGGATATTCATCAAATAAACCAATTCGATTATATTTTGATAATAAATTCGCACGTAACATGGCTCATAATCTAATTCATCATGATCGAACAAAGTATGTCAAGGTTAACTAATTTTTTATCAAGGAGAAATTAGAAGAGAAGATTTTGAAATTTGCCATAGATTCGATTAGAAGATCAATTGGCTGACATTCACACCAAACTAGTCTCAAATCGAATATTCTCAAAATTCGTGGACAAGTTGAGCAAAAACAATATCTATATACCAATCTAAGGAGAAGTGTTGAAATAGCCCACGATTTGCAATTTATCAAATTAATTATATTGCCTTATATAGAAGATTGTACAAGTATACACTGACTATAGAGATTGTATAACCAAATTTCTAAGGAGCTAATTTTGTAATTCTTATTCTATATATATTGTACTGATCAATCAAGTAAAAATATATAATAAACTATTTTCGTATCTACATCCTTTTATGTACTTTGGCCTAAAATAATTCATTGGTGCAAATTTTTGTAAGTTTATTCAGAAAACATTTTAAGAGTTAATGATTGCTTCCCGCGAGTTCTCCTTGTAGCTTGGAAACATCTTTGACTCTAAAAATATGATAGTAGCAAGAAGAAAAATAGGGGAGAATAAAACAAAATAATTTTGTGGCTTTTAATGATTGTTCGACTGTATTTTCTCATGACCTCATAAGGATTGGCTTGCATCATCCTTTATCAATTCATTAATTGATTAAATTTCAAAGCTCTTTGAATTGTTGAGTTTTGAAGTTTGTTCGGAAGGTTGTGCTTATCTTCTCTCTCTATATACATGTATATACACATATTTTGCCCTATTTCTCATCACGTCCGTAATGATGCGCAATAGTAAAGCAGATAACTTAATCTTAATAATAGTGAAGGGACTGGACTTGATATCAACATAAATTGGAGAAAAGAGAATCAAAATATTTTGACTATGGTTATTGGACCAAAGGCTTATAATTTTATGATCTACATTCTGGATTTCGTTCCCATTTTCTTTAATTACTCAACCGTTGTATTATGTAAAAAAAAAATATTCCTTGAACCCATACGTCTGTGTGAAACCAAGGACAGAAACCAAGGACAGAGTCAAAGGACAAGTGAGGGCCACAAAAATTTTGGTATTACTTTAGGTTTTTTTGACCTAATTGAAATTTTACTTTTAGTTTTATCCCAGATTTAATATAAGATATTATTGTTATTGCCTTTTTTATATTTTTCATTATATAGTTTGGCTCAATATAAGATTATTCTACTTTGGCCCTATTGACTTTTTTATTTCTAGTTTTATCCCTACGGAATATGTGAATTGTCACTTTCCTCCTCCTCTCCCCTCCCCCTTTCCAACTTAGAAACTCACTTAATTTTTAATTTTTATTTTCTATTCAATTTTCTAAACTAAAATTGAGAGGAAAAATTAGAATTGGGAAAAATTCTTCCTTGTTTCTAATGATTCTATCAATACTCAAGACAAATATGTATATATTTAACTGCAAGTTGTATTGAATCATTTACACTTATTTTTTTTAATTAAAAATTAGATTAGTATGTTGTATGTATGCTTATAAAGATCTTATAGATTTGAAAATTTCATTCCTGATAACATGACAATAAGATTATTACGTATGTTTTAAAATACAAAAATTTGTCAAGCATAATCTATTGACATTTGGAGATACTATTATATATTCAAATACTTTTTTATGTCTATGCTATAACTGTATTGAAAAAATTCATGTTTGCCCTCCCTAGAAATAAGTTCTAAGTTCTGGCTAGCTCAGTTAATCCAAGGCTTGAGGGATGTGTGTGTGAGTTTAAGGCTTGAGGGATGTGTGTGTGAGTTTGTGGGAATCAAGGGTTTAAACCTTGGTAGAGTGTGTGTGTTATTTTCCTTTAAATTTGTAGTAAGTGGTGGTTATTAGTTAAGCCTCATTTTTTTTTTAAAAAAGAAGTTCTAAGTTTTGGCTTCGCCACTATGTGAATATATTAAAATTGAATCAACACCTAATACATCTTAGGAATAGATCACATGCTCAGCACATGTGTTTTGATAGCCCAAATAAATAGAAAACATAAAAAAGATAGGAGTCGAGAACTACAAAACAAAGAATGAGAACCTAAGTGATCCATCGGACAAAGTTTGGAGATTCCAGGTGATATAAAGTCAAAATAATTTGTAAAGTTTTGTTTATTTAAATAGAAAACATAAAATAAATGTATATCTAAGTAGGCCCTTCGTGTATATGTAGTGTGTACATATAGCAAGTACAAAATTAATTAATTGTTGGTGCGTCATAGAGGATGAAAGTGATCTAAGTTCTCTAATAAGTATCTACATATACAATTTGGCAATTCACAATTGGTATCAACATATTTCCACTGGTAGAGCCACATAGGTACGTCTAGAGGGGGCAATTGTCCCTTAAATTTCATTTCATTTTTTGCAAATAAAATGTAAATTTATCAAAAATTAGTCTTTGTCTCCTCTAAACTAAGTCTTTACTCCACTGAATTTGAATTTGTAAAATTTTAAGTATGTCCGTCTAAGTTTTTATTTAAACAATTTATACAATTGAAGCATATTTGATTTTTGCATAATCTAAATTAATTTTCTGGCTCTAACCCTGCATGTTTCATTTTTTTTCTTTTCCTTTTTCGATGTATTAAGATATCATGTATTCGTATCATCGTATTTCATATATATATATATATTAATTACCTCGAGAAAAAAAAAAAGAAAATCATCATACATTAACATTTTTTTTGAAATACATCATACATTAACTCCTAGTACCAATAATTCATAAATCAAAACTTTTTTATCAAGTAATATAAGATTCAGAGTACAAATACAATTATGTTACCCAGAATATATACCACATATTGCATGTTTGTGGATAGCTAGTTCAATAACCGAAAAGTATTTAAGTCAAGCTCAAGTTATTGATGACAACATTTTTATGATGACCGTCTAACTTAATGTAAATTAATGTAAATGAATAATAACGATTGATGGGTCAAATTTCTTGGTGAGAATTTGGCAATGAATAATAGTAAAATTGTAGTAAATAATAAAGGTAGATAAGAAATTTAGCATAGTTCAACGCCAAACAAATGACTTGCACCCATAGTAGCTTTTCCATTATATGAGAGAAATTATAAAAGAGAATAGAGTCTCAAGGTGAGAGTTCCAGTTATCTTTTTGTGTATGATTTCTTAGTGCCTAATTGTTACGTGGAATAATAAGATTGATCTCTTTTTATAGATAAAAGTGGCTCGGATTTCCTAACTTTGTGAATAGGAAACTACAAAATAAATTACAATGTAATATTAAGATTAAGTAAATACACAATAATAGAAAATGATCTTTTCTCCAATGAGATTGTAAAATCTTATTTTTTAAGAGGGCAAAAGGGTCTTTTGACCAAAATTTTTTAAAAAAATCAAAATTTTATTTTCTCTCTCTCCCTCATCCGATCTCTCTCTGCTCTCACTCTCTCAGTTTCTCTCTCTCGTTCCCTCTCCCTCCGTCATTTCTCTCTCTCTCTTCCGTCGTTCTTTCTCTCTTCGGAGTGCCTGCCGCTGTATCCAGATGAGCACGCCGCCCAGCCGAGCTGACAGCTGGAGCTCCAAGATGCCGGACCACCGCATTGCCGAGGGAGGGAGCGAAGCTCCATCGTGCTTCCGTCACTCACCGGCGCGAATTCCGGCAACGAAAAGTCGCAAAACTGGCGGCAATCGAATCCTCTTGTCGTGGGCTTTCTCCAGATATATAAATCACGATCTCATTTTGTCCGAATTAAAAGTTGCCATTTTTGTGTAATTTTGAGCTCGGATTCGACTTTTGATCTAACTGTTAGATTTCGTTTTTGTTGTCATTTTTGGAATATACTCAGAAAATGGTGAAGTTTGATATATATATATATATATATATATATATATATATATATATACTGACTATATTTGGTGATCGGCACGAAAAATCATATCTAACGGTTTAGATTTTATCTCGTTTTGTATGACACCATTTCGGTGTCAGCCTGGACCTGAACTGGTCGAATTATATATCTAATCTAGCTATTGTGGATGCTAAGAGTTCGGTAAAGAGGTTTGTTTGTCGATTCGAAGCTCCGTTGAGGAGTTGATTTTTCACAAGTGAGCGATTGAGGGCCTGGAATTGGTTCTTGACTCTCCGAGCGATTGTTCAACGGCACCTTAAGGACCCATTGGCGTGATATCACTATTCTAGTGAGGTAGGGGTTCAATTACCAAGTTTTATACTTATTTTGATTTAAAATGTGCATTATGACCTAGTAAATCCCAGAATAATACCAAATGTGTATTAAAGCATGATTTCTTAAAATACTTGATGCATGGTTATTACACACTCTATGACATGTTGTACCTACCATAGGATCACGTACTTGAGTTCCATTTTAGCATCATGGTATTAAAAGATCGCTGGCGAGTTGCTGCAGTGCTAGGTGAGAGACCTAGGCCCCTGTGCAAGATTTGCTGACACACCTTCGGGTAGTGTCAGGATGCTAGGTGTCTCTGTTATAGAGGTATTATAGGACCGTGATGGGAGGATGAGAGCTCATATATATGCTTGTACTTGGTTGATTTATGATATGTATAACGAAGAACATGATTTCTTATGATTTTTGATTACTTTGCGAACTTGTTTTATAAATGGATTTTGGAAAGGTGCTAACCATGCAGGTTTGAAAAGTTGCATTCATACCAAAAGGGTAATTGAAATTCCTACTGAGCATGTGAATGCTCACCTCCTTTCTTTCCTTTCTTAGGTGATTTACAATGTGACTTGGGCAATTCCGGGGCGGAGTAATCCAAGAAGAAGTTTATCCTAGTTTGTGGTTAGTAATTACTTAGATACTCACCTTGGACTTGTAATAATATTTAAGGCTAATACTTTGGATTTAGCCTGTATTATCTATGATGCCCACTGGTGGTGATGATGTGATGCATTTTTATGTTTTATTACAATTATTAACAGTTTATGTCTAATGGTGATCACAAACTGTGGGAATTTAAAATTTGAACTATTTTTGTAAACTAGTTGTCGTCTTTTTATTATTTTCTAAAATAAATTATGAATTTCCACTTGTGAAATTCCTTTTCTACCACTGACCCTGGGTTTGGGTCGTGACAGAAGATTTTTGGTAATCAGAGTAGAGGTTTAATTACCTTGGATGTGACACCATTAGACTAGATTGCGATTTCTTTTTTTCAAAAGTAATTGTATCACTATCTCGCTAACACTTTGGCATATGAATACAGAACTATAATGCCTCGAAGAGAAGAATACCGAGGTAAGAGCCTAGAGCTGAAACACCTCCACCACAACAGCAAGCCCCTGACCCTCTAGCCGACTTATATAATACTTTACGAGCATTATTAGGTCTGAGGACGGAACGAAACCCTGAGGCTCATCATGCTAGTTTCTTCAAGGACTTCATGAAGCTCAATCCACCATCATTCGATGGGAGACCTGATCCCACCTCGGCTGAGAGATGGCTTAGAGATGTCAAGAGGACCTTCACAACTATTGGGACGCCAACAGAGTTCTAAGTAATATTTGTCACTTATAAGCTGACTGATAGAGCTATTAATTGGTGGGAGACCGTTAAGTTGACCCAAGATATGACTGGCATGACTTGGGAAGCCTTTGAGGGATTATTCAGGAGTCATTATGCTAATGCTAGTCATAGAGTTGCTATGATTAGAGAGTATAAATGGCTCAAGCAGGGTGACATGACAGTGAATAAGTATTATGTGCAATTTATGGAGTTGGTACAATATGCTTATGCACCCAGGATGGACCCTTCCCTCCAAATTGTCAAGTTCATGGAGGCTTTGAGACCAGCCATCTTAGAGAAAGTTGTGACCCAACTCTTCAGCAATCTGGTTAACTTAGTTGCTGTAGCCCAAAAAGCTGAGGATTTTCTTATTGATCGGTCAGCAACGAGTGATCATTCAAGAAACAAGGGCAATGAGAGGAAAATGAACAAGAAGAGCTAAGGGCAATAGCAAAGGAAAAAATCTCAGAACAGTGGAAGTAGTAACAGTAGTGGCTCTTAAGGAAAAAGTCGCTATGGACCTTATGGATGCTTTAATTGTGGATAGCAAGGCCACCAGAAGAAAGCTTGCCCCTACCATCAACAGGGATCTCCATTGTCTCAAGGAGGATCACAAGGAAGGCAGAGTGCCTCAGTTCCTTTTTAGGGCAGTCAGACGAGGCCAGTGCAATCTCATACCCAGTCTCAGGCATTCACTTCCACTCCTTATCAGCAACCTTATTGTTCTCAGTACCAGCATCAGTATAGGCCATAAGGTTCAGGCTATAACCAAGGCTATACTCAGATTTTATAGACTCCACAAAGCTCTGGAAACCAAGGAGGGCATGGATATGCCAGTACCAGTCCAGGAACTAGTAACAGTTGCCCAGGTCAAGAAAGAGGAAACAAAGGAAAAGGAAAAGCTTCTGGTCAAGCCTATATGGTTGGAGAGGCAGATAAGACTCAGGACCACACTGATAGAGATGTTGTTGATGGTATGATTCTTATTTTTCATTCTTAGGCTCATGTCTTATTTGATACCTGTGCTCCCCATTCTTTCATCTCCATGTTGTTTGCTCAAATGTTGGGATTAGAATGTTCTATATTGGACCATGTATTAACTTTGGGAACACCTATGGCTGGAGTTACAGATGTTTCTACTATTGTTCATGGTTGTCTTGTTGTGATTGATGATAGGAAGCTACTAGCAGATTTAGTTGTGTTACCTTTGTAACAATTTGATTTGATTCTCGGTATGGATTGGCTATCCAAGTACTGAGCAACTGTTGACTATTTCAACAAGAAAGTGACTCTCTTTCCAAAGGATGGGCATCCTGTTGTTTACCAAGCTCACTTAAATCCTTTGAAACTGAGTCCTATTCTGAAAGCATGCATAGGTGGAAGGAAGAAGCTAGAGTGCTATGGAAATTTATTGGCCATCGATGGTGAGATGGGAACAACTGATCAGTACCCTTGGATATCAGTGGTTAGCGAGTTTCCAGACGTTTTTCCTAAGGAATTACTGGGGCTACCACCTAATAGGGAGATCGAATTCTGCATTGATTTGATTCCCGGGGCTCAGCCAGCTTTTATTCCAGCCTATCGTATGACTCCAGTGGAAATGACTTAGTTGAGAAGTCAGCTGGATGATCTTTTATCAAAGGGATTCATTAGGAGTAGTACCTCTCCATGGGGTACTCCTATTCTATTTACCAAGAAAGCTGATGGAATGTTTCGGCTCTGTGTGGATTATGGAAAACTGAATCAGCTAACAGTGAAGAACAAATATCCTTTGCCAAGAATTGATGAACTGTTTGATCAACTGGATGGATCAAGATTCCTTTCCAAGATTGATCGCTGATTTGGTTATTATTAGTTGAAGATCAGGGAAGAAGACATACCGAAAACTATATTCAGGAATTGTTACGGTTACTTTGAGTTCCTAGTTATGCCATTTGGTCTGACTAATTCTCAAGCAGCATTCATGGATCTTATGAACAGAATTTTCAGACCTTATTTAGATCGATTTGTGGTTCTCTTCATCGATGATATCTTAATCTATTCTAAAACTCAAGAAGGACATGCTAAGCACTTGAGAATTATGCTTCAAACCTTGAGGGATCATCAACTTTATGCCAAGAAATCCAAGGGTATGTTATATCTCATGAAGGAGTTTCTATTGACTCTTCCAAGGTAGAATCTATTCTAGGATGGGAAAGACCAAAAATTGTAACTGAGATAAGAAGTTTTCTTGGTCTAATAGGTTATTACCGCCACTTTGTTGAGAATTTCTCGAGAATTACAATGCCTTTGACAAAGTTGACGAGGAAGAATGTCCAGTTTGTATGGGATGATGATTGTGAAGTAGCTTTCATGGAATTGAAGAGGAGATTAACAACTACACCTGTTCTTACTATTCCTAACAGTAATGAACCTTATGTGGTGTATACCGATGCTTCTGGTTTAGGATTGGGATGTGTCTTAATGCAAAATGGCAAGGTAGTAGCTTATGCTTCCCGTCAGTTGAAGCCACATGAGAAGAACTACCCCACTCATGATCTAGAGTTAGCAGCTGTGATCTTTGCTCTTAAGATATGGAGATGTTATCTGTATGGTGTGAAGTTTAAGATTTATTCTGACCATAAGAGTTTGAAGTATCTATTCACTCAACGAGACCTGAACTTAAGACAGAGAAGATAGGTCGAGTATATGGAGGACTATGACTTCGAACTTCAGCATCATCCTAGAAAAGCTAACGTTGTCGCTGATGCTTTGAGTAGAAAGTCTCATAGCGTGTTTGCTTCGTTGATACTAGAAGATTGGAAGAATTCAGTGGCCATTGGTGACTATAACTTGGAGTATAGTGAAAATGAGAAAACTGCTTGTATCAGTAACATTGTGGCTACACCATCACTTCTCCAGATAGCACAGCAGAGTTAATGGCAAGATCAAGAATTGAGAGTGGTCTAGAACCAACTTCAGAATGGTGAGCAGTTAGATGGTTGGAGTACTAATAAATAAGGGTTTGTGCTTTTCAATGGAAGACTAGTTGTAGCCAATGACCCTTATCTTAGAGAAACAATTTTGACTGAGGCTCACAAGTCTAAGTTCGCAGTACATCCTGGTAACACTAAGATGTACCATGATCTGAAGAGGCAGTACTGGTGGAAAGACATGGAACGAGAGGTAGCTACTTTTATAGCTAAGTGTATGACTTGTCAGCAAGTCAAGGTAGAACACCAGAGGCCAGCTGGACTACTTCAGCTTTTATCTATTTCGGAATGGAAATGGGATAAAATCACCATGGATTTTGTAATAGGCCTACCAAAGGCTCAAAGAAAGAATGATGCTGTTTAGGTGAAAGTTGATCGGATGACAAAGACCGCACACTTTATACCGATCAGGATTGACTTTTCACTCACCCAACTTAGTCGTCTTTATGTGGATAATATTATTCACTTACATGGGGTACCATCAAGCATAGTTTCTGACAGAGATTCAAGATTTACATCAAAGTTCTAGAGAGCTTTAGGAATAGAATTGAATCTTAGTACAACTCATTATCCTCAGACAGATGGCCAATCTGAGAGGACTATACAGATCTTAGAGTACATGCTTCGTTCATATATACTAGATTTTTGTGGAAGTTAGGATGATCACTTGTCATTGGTGGAGTTTGCTTACAACAACCGCTACCAAACTAGTCTAGGTATGGCTCCATATGAGGTACTATATGGGAGACCCTACAGATCACCCTTGTATTGGACTGATGCAGAGGAGCGTGTTACTCTTGGGCCTGAGGTAGTACAAGAGACTATCGAGAAGGTTAACAAGATCAGAGAAAGACTCAAGGTTGTTCAAAGTTGCCAAAAAAGCTATGCTGGCACCTCAAGATGCGAGGTAGAGATTGACATTGGTGATAGGGTATTCTTGAAGGTTACGCCAATGCATGGAGTCACAAGATTTTGAGTTAAAGGGAAGTTAGCTCCAAGGTACATTGGGCCATTCGAAATTACTGAAAGAATTGGACTTGTTGCTTATCGTCTGGATCTACCACCGCAGTTAGGTCGAGTACACACTATATTCCATTTTTCAATATTCAGGAAGTACATACCTGACCCGTCTTACGTTGTCCAGTATGTAGAAGTACCTATCCAAGAAAATATGACTTATGAGGAGCAACCAGTTTGAATACTGGGGAGAGAGCTCAAAGTGCTTCATAATAGAGAGATACTGCTTGTCAAGATTCTTTGGGAACACCATAAGGAAGAAGAAGTAACTTGAGAACTTGAGACCGAGATGTATGAAAAGTATCCTTATTTGTTTAACTTTTAACTTGAGGTTGTACTTTGATTTATGCCTTGTACTTTGAATTTCGGGACGAAACTCCTGTAAGGCGGGGAGCATGTAAAATCTTGTTTTTTAAAAGGGCAAAAGGTTCTTTTGACCAAAATTTTTAAAAAAAAAATCAGATTTTTCTTCTCTCTCTCCCTCATCCGATCTCTCTTTGCTCACCCTCTCTCAGTTTCTCTCTCTCTCATTCCCTCTCCCTTCGTCGTTTCTCTCTCTCTCTCTTCTGCCACTCTCTCTCTCTCTCTCCTTGGAGTGCCCGCCGCCGCACCCAGACGAGTGTGCCGCCTAGCCGAGCGGACTGCCGGAGCTCCGAAACATCAGACCGCCGCATTGCCGAGGGAGGGAGCGAAGCTCCGCCGTGCTTCCGTCGCTCACTGGTGCGAATTCCGGCAACAAAAAGCTGTGAAATCGGCGGTAATCGAATCCTCTTGTCGTGGGCTTTCTCCAAGTATATATATCATGATCCTATTTTGCCTGGATTAAAAGTTGCCATTTTGCGTAATTTTAAGCTCGGGTTCGACTTTTGATCCAACCATTAGATTTCGTTTTTGTTGTCATTTTTGGAATGTACTCGGAAAATGGTGAAGTTTGATATATATATATATATATTGATATATATATATATATATTGTATATTTGGTGATCAGCACAAAAAACCATATCTAACGGCTTAGATTTTGTCTCATTTTACGTGACACTGGTCCAGTATCAGCGCGGACCCGAACTGGTCGAATCATATATCTAATCTAGCTATTTTGGGTGCCAGGAGTTCGGTAAAGAGGTTTGTTTATCGATTCAAAGCTCCGTTGAGGAGTTGATTTTTCACAAGTGAGCGATCGAGGGCCTGGAATTGGTTCCCGACCCTCCAAGCGATCGTTCAACGGCACCTTGAGGACCCATTGGCATGATATTACTATTCTAGTAAGGTAGGGGTTCAATTACCAAGTTTTATACTTATTTTAATTTAAAATGTGCATTATGACCTATTTCTTAAAAATGTCGATTTTTATGGAATTCAATGGTTTGATTAGATATTTGATAAATTTATGAACTATTGAGATATATTGGATTGTTCTTGGATTGTATAGTTTTTATGTAGGTTTAAAATTTTGGTTTTGGGAAAATACAACCATTATGCCGCCTGATTTTCTATAAATCTTAGAATAATACCAAACTTATATTAAAGCATGATTTCTTAAAATACTTAATACATGGTTATTACACACTCTATGACATGTTATACCTACCATAATATCACGTACTTGAGTTCTATTTTAGCATCATGGTATTAAAAGATCGCTGGNTATGATTTTTGATTACTTTGCGAACTTATTTTATAAATGGATTTTGGAAAGGTGCTAAGCATGCAAGTTTGAAAAGTTGCATTCATACCAAAAAGGGTAATTGAAATTCCTATTGAGCATGTGAATATTCACCTCTTTCTTTCCATTCTCAGGTGATTTATAGTTCGACTTGGGCAACTTCGGGGTAGAGTAATCCGAGAAGAAGTTTACCCTAGTTTGTGGTTGGTAATTACTTAGATACTCACCTTGGACTTACAATAATATTTAAGGCTCATACTTTGGATTTAGCCTGTATTATCTATGATGCCCACTGGTGATGACGATGTGATACATATTTATGTTTTATTACAATTATTAATAGTTTATGTCTAGTGGTGATCACAAACTCTGGGAATTTAAAATTTAAACTAGTTTTGAAAACTAGTTGTCATCTTTTTATTATTTTCTAAAATAAATTATGAATTTCCACTTGTGAAATTCCTTTTCTGCCACTAACCCGAGGTTTGGGTCATGACAGAGATAGTTACTTGTTTTTAGAAATTAGGCTAATTTACGATCAATATTCAAATGGTCAAAACCTGCACAACAATGGCCCAAGCCTTGAAGGTGTCCTTGACATGTTGAAAGGTTTCTTCAAGAAAATGGTTGATTGTGTGTCATAATTATAAATAATGGTACTTGCTCAAGTCTTCAGTTGGACTTGTTATAAGTTCTCTCAATTTTTTGTCAATAAGGACAATTTGTAGGTTTTAGATAATGCAAATATACTTGCATTAACATCTCTTTATCATAAATGAATGAATTAATCTTTTTGTGAGTTCAGAAAGGATTGAGCTCTGGGCAAGCTGAAGATTGTCGCTTCTCTAATAGCTAGAGCAGAAATGAGGTAAGGGACTGAAAAGTGATCTCATCAATCTCGACGTAGAAAGCACTTAAGAACTATGTCATTGCCTATAAAACTGTTCTCTTTGGTTGGGTGCTAATAGAGCTTCAAAGTCTTTGTAAGGATGTTTTGTTGGCCTTAAATTTATGGTGATGCTCAAGTTATGGAAGTACGCTTCTTTTTTTGAAAGGGTCGATATTGACATAATGCTAACTTGATGTTTATTGATGGAGATTTTGTCAACAATAAATTTAGAAAAAATTGTAAGATGTGGCTTGTGTAAAAAGGGGTAATTAACTAGAGCAAATAAAGAGACAAGAGTTTTATAGTGGTTCAGCCCCAAAAAGATGAGCCTACATCCACTGTTTTTTACTATTTTCTAGAGAATAACAAGAACTCAATTACCATGTGTTATCTGGAAAGAAGAAAGAGTTAAAAAAGTTCTATAAAAAATTCCTCAGCCTCCCAAGATCTGAAAAAGTCCCAGATTCCCCCTTACTGAAACATTGAACTCCATTTATATAGATGAGAATAACTCAATGTTTCCCAATTGTGAGAATGGGTAACTGTATAATCGGGTAATATAATTTGAGTAACAATATAACTGGGTAATCACTTAAATGAGATGACTGGTCAATCTTTAAAGAGAAACTTTCGTTTCCCTTTCTTTGTAGGTTACCCGTTTGATGAAGCGTAGACTAGTCTCTTTTTCATTCTGGTCGCACTTAACTTGTTCAGAGAAGGCCGCACGTAATTCTTTCGGAAGAGGTCGCACTAACTTATACAGTGGAGGTCGCATGTAACTCTTTCGGAAGAGGTCGCACTTAATCTTGCTCATGCGACCTGACATAAGATTTTAGACCGCACGAAAATTGCCCCCCCAGCTCCATTAGTTCTTCAGGACAAAAATGGAGCTTCCTTCTAATGTAAGTGCGAGCTTAAAAAATGCGATGTCATGACCTAGGCTTAAAATCCTTGAAGAGTCACCAGATCTCAAATCTCTCATTTTTCAAGATCACGCGCACCTTTTTCTGACAGATGAAAACACGTGTCGCCTTTTCTAAGAAGAATAGCAAAACTCAAGGAGACTTAGTGATAGCGATGATGCTAGCTGTCGTCTCAAATCAAATCGTTTCAAATTTCTGACATGATACCAGTTAAATTTCGCAAAAAACAAATCCCGTGTGAATTTCGGCCTTTAGATCTAAAAATTAAATACTTTGATCTACGGCTGTGATTTAGCGATGCTTGAGCAATAAATATCGGAAATCAATCCGATTCTTCATTATAAACTGTGTCTTCCATCTTTTTAAAGCCCAGTATTCGCAGAGCAACCCCTCCAGCGTCGTTTCATTCTTCAGCTCGCATAGTTCTAGTATCTTCTCTGACGGAGTTACCACAATCCTTCAAACCATATTTCAATCTCTCTGTTTTATAAGAAAGGTTAGTATATTTCTTCTCTCCTATTGTTCTTCGTCTATCTCGAAAAAACTTATTTTCATTTTTATTTCTAGGAATTGAAACAAACTGTGGAGTCCAAATGACCTGAATAAGAACCTATCCCACATTCGGATGGACTGGAATGAGAATTTTTCAGATCCCCTTTACCAGTTCGTAGAATAGATTCTTTTCTAGATAATGGACAAAGATGAACTCGTAAAAGAGATTTTAGGGTCTGAAACCCTATTTATTTATTTATTTTTGACGAACTGCTCGAGCAATTTTTTATGAATCCGTAGCTGACTAGAAAAAATATGATGAGCTCGCTTATTAATACAATCCTAGGGTGAACCCCCAAAATTTGCTTGCATATAACGAAGATCCCTGATGCTCGCATAGGACTAAACCCATCCGTATTTCTTTTCAGATGTCTAGTAGTGAAGACTTTAGGGAAGGGAATGCATTCTCAGGAGAATCTAAGAACTCTAGTGTTAGCTCCATATACCTTGAAGATTACCTTGAGCCAGAACCCGAGGTAGAGATAACTGGGTTCAGGCAAAATAGTCCTCATATAGGCGACCTTCCTCAGGACCAGTGGCCTCGGTATATCAGAGATGCCCCTGCCTTCGTAACGGGCTATCAATACGTAGAGGGGAATTGGTCATGTACCAATATAAGGAGGAGCTGCACAACAAACAAGCTCAGCAAAATCGTGCGCAACTATAAGATCACCATCCCACTTCGCCTTCCCATGGAATTCAATCGACCACACACACCACTACGTGGAATTGCCTCATTTTCTGAAGCAGTTCTCAAATGCGGTGTCCACCTCCCACCCCATCCATATATAAAATCAATCATCGATTACTAAAGGGTCATCCCTTTCTAACTGACTCTAAATACATATAGATATATGGTAGGTTTGTACATACTTTACCACAAATTAGGTTTAGACACCCCCACTCCTGAAGAGTTCGCTTGGTTTTACCAAGTGAAATCAAACCCGTCAGATTTTGGCTTCTTTTATAAGAGTAAGTGGTCGAACCAGGCAATAAAAACAATCTACAGGGTTCGCAACAATATCGGAAAATGGAAAAATCTATTTTTCCACTTTGACTATGCGGATAACGGCTTCTTTCAGAATCCTGGTAGGTAGCTTTTCAACTTATCGTCTTTTTCTGTATTATCATATTTATCCTGATCGTACTTGTATGTCATCGCAGACAACAGGGAACGACCTGAACTTTCCGTAGAACAGCTCGTAAAGGTGTACAAAATCAACGACCTTCCAATTAAGGAATTTGATTGGAAGGTATTTGAAACTTCCAAGAACTTAGTCGCTTGCAGTTTGCTTCCAAAGGGAGCCGCGTTCCCTGCCCCTACCGTTCGTTCATCCAGACCTTCAAGCTCGAAGAAAAAGAAGCCGAGGAAGCAGACGGATAAGAGTGCCTCATCTTCCAAACCTAGAAAACGAAAAGCACCAACCACCCCTTCAACTTCGGAACCATCTTCTCCAGAAACAGCATCACCCCCAGCTCCTCAACAGCAAGAAGGTAATCATATATATATACATCTTAATCATTATTGTATTATGTTACCTCGCTTGCTGACAAATCTGTACAGAGATGGTTATTGGTAGCAGCCTACGAGCACCACCTTCCACTCTCGGGTTAATGGCAAAATCCAAGACACCCGAAAGCACTCCGTCATCAAAAGGGAAAGAGAAGGTCGACACTTCCAAAAAATGAAAAGTCGCCTTTGAGGACATCCCGACAAGCTCGCCTCCTCCACAGCCTCAAACAATAAGCTATCCCGAACCATCCAAGGAAACTGCCACCTCTTCGGAACCAAACCTTGTAGATAAAGACGAGGAGCTCTTTGCACTCCTTAATCAATTACCAGAGAAGGCTGGAATGAGCATAGCATTCATTGATCGCTTCACTTCCGAGGAGGGCTGGGAGAGGATGAAGCGACGATCTGCCAAGGTTGCCTTCGGTTCTGCGATGAGGATGCTGGCAAATATAAGCACCTTTTATTCTCTCTTCAATGTATTATTTCTTGGTATTAACGGTTATATTTTCAGACCGCGGCTGCTACTGTCCTAATGCATGACCCAGTCCTCGAATGTTTGGAAAAGGCCGAAAAAGTTGAAGAGATAACCCAAGCATTCGAGAACTCAGAGAAAGCTCGGGAGGAGAAAAAAGCCTTTGACTTGGAGAGGCAGCAACTGCTCGAAGGCCTTGCCAAGTAGAAGCTCGAGAAGGAGAATCTCGAGGAGAAAGTCAAAGAGCTCGAGAAAACTATCTCCGAGCATCCGGATTGCATGAAGGAGGCGACAACAAAGGCAGTTCACAAGGCTATTGAAGAGTTCAAGGCTACTGAAGTCAAAGAGCTCAAAGATAAAGCCAGTGACATCACCTCGTCGACCATTATTTTTAACATCTTCTGCGAGTATCCGGACTTCGACTTTTCTATCCTTAGCGAGGACGTGGTCGAGCTTATCCAGAGTTGGAAGGAGGATACCACTAAAACTGTAGATGGCAGTGCGAGCACTTCTACATAAATACATTTGTATTTGTATACGTGTATTTTTTTTAAAACAATGTGGGCTTTGTACCCATTTTTCTCTCTTTGCTTGTATACGGGTGCGAGCTTTTTAATGAATATTTTTGTTTTTCTTGTTAGATATTCCTGTAAAATAATCAAAACAACATTGTAATATAACTAAGTAGTCAATCACTAGGTGACTGATCAGTACGCTTTTTGCGATTTGAATCCAACTAACTTAAAACGAGTTTTAAGTATTAGGATGTGTTAGGTCACTTAAGAAAACAGTAAGTATAAGTGATGCAAACTCAATACTTGTTTTTCAAAAGTTCCATGGCAAAATGCAAACATTGCAATATATCATATCAAACAATGAACGTTTTACTTAGTTACTTTGTTGTTCGAGGAGGGAAATTATATAATACGACATGCTAAGGTATAAAGCGAGGAGAAAATCCTAGGATTCCAACTCCTCTAAATGGACGTTTGCATAGTCCCTTAGGAAGTAAGTAGGAGATAATATTCTGATCCCACTGCCCCTCGAGTTTTATGATGTCCGAAAACTGCCATAGAACTATAAGAGATGAATCAAATGAAGTTGAAGTAATAGCCAAAGAAATATTATTGATGAATGACATCGAATGACGAAATAATGAAGATACATGAAGCCGTTGAAAAATACATGAAGATATATATGAAGATTCATTGATAATAATGACGAAGTTATTCTGCATTCCAAGTATGTTCGATCTTTTGTCCACCGATGTGAGCTAGCTTGTATATCCCAGGTCGAATGATGACGTCAATAACATAAGGTCCTTCCTAGGAAGGTCCAAATACACCAGCACCATGCTCTTTATTATTAGGTAGAACTTTTCAAAGGACAAGATCACCAACTTAAAAATGTCTACTTTTGACTTTGGAGTTAAAATATCGAGTAGTGTGTTGTTGATATGATGCGATTCGAAGTTGAGATTGTTCATGCCTTTCTTCTAAAAAATCGAGCTCAATTGTCATTAATACATCATTCTGATCTTGCTCATAAACAAATTGCTGTAAAGAGCTCGCACCAATTTCAACTTGGATCATTGCTTCATATCCATAAGCTAAAGAGAATAGACTCTCTCCAGTAGTGGTTCGTTGAGTGGTGCGATAAGCCCATAAAACTTCTGGAAGTACTTCTGGCCAAGCTCCTTTATGCTCCTCCAGTTTCGTTTTTATATTCTGTTTAAGTATTTTTTTTACCACTTCGACCTGCCCATTGACTTGTGGATGAACAACAGCAGAGAAACTCTTCTTGATGCCCAAGTTGTTGCAGAAGTTACGGATCTCATCGCAGTCGAATTGTTTCCCATTATCAGAAATTATAGTATGCGGTATACCATAACAGCAGATTATAGATTTGTAAACAAAATCTATCATCTTTTTTACGGAAATGGTGCTCAAGGCTTCAGCTTCAGTCCATTTTCTGAAATAATCGACTGTGACCACCGCATACTTCAATCCACCCCGTGCTAATGGAAGCATCTCGATAATATCAATTCCGTAAACAGCAAATGGCTATGGACTAGTCATTGTAGTTAAAGGAACATGTGATATTCTAGGAATAGTCACAAACTGTTGACATTTATCACACCTCCTAGCAAATTCTATTGTATCCTTCTTCATAGTTGGCCAAAAAAACCCTTGTTGAAGAATCTTGTTTGCAAGTGCTTGCCATCCAGAATGATTTCCGCATATTCCTTTGTGAATTTTCCTCATAATGTACCGTCTTTTTCATCATTGACACATAATAATAATGGCGAGCTAAAACTTCTTCGATAAAGCTTCTCATCATGGATGATATAGCGGGCTGCCTTCATGCAGAGTCACTTTGCATCGTCTTTGCTTTCAGGAAGATCGTCATTTTGTAAATATTGCATTATAGGATCCATCCACAATGGTTTTTCGTCAATTGTCATTGTTACTTGGGGTTCAACTTTGATGCTTGGCGATACAAGAAATTCAACAGGAACAACCTTCAACAACTCTCCATCTTTTGTTGAAGTGAGCTTAGCAAGTGCATCCGCCCGGGTATTTTTAATGCAAGGAAGAAGTTGAATGTTATAAGTAGTGAATGTCGAGAATAATCGTCGTACCTCCTGCAAATAGGCCATCATTCTCTCCCCTCTTGCTTGGTAATCACCCTTAACCACCAGCTGGGAGTTGCTGTACACTTCAATCATCTCGACCTTCATTTCCTGTGCAAGCTTTAGCCCAGCTATCAGTGCTTCATATTCAGTCTCATTATTCGATGCTGGGAATTTGAAGCGAAGCGCACAATGAATGTTATGCCCTCCAGGACTGATTAAAACTAGGCCCGCACCTGCTCCATTCTCGTGTGATCACCCATAAACATAAAGTTTTCACAACCTTAATATATCTGAAGCAGGTTTTTCGAGTACTCCTGTGGGAAGATCAATATCATATGTAAATTCTACAATAAAATCTGTGAGGGCCTGACCCTTTACGGCAGTGCGAGGTTGAAAATTGATGTCAAATTGACTCAATCCAACGGCCCACTTTAGTAGCCATCCTGAAGCCTCAGGTTTCTGTAGAACCTATTTCAATGAAAATTCGTGAAAACTTTGATGGAGTGAGCATGAAAGTAAGGTCGAAGCTTCCTTGATGCGACGACGAGTGCTAGTGCCAATTTTTCCATCTCTGGGTATCTAGTTTCGGCACCAAGTAATCGTTTACTTACATAATAAATAGGTTGATGTATATTCTCCTCCTCACGAATTAATGCAGTACTCGTCGCATATTTTGAAATAGCGAGATATAAGCATAATTCTTCTCCTGGGTTTGGCTTCGATAAGAGTGGAGGAGAACCCAAGTGTGTTTTTAACTCTTGCAATGCCTACTCGCATTCTCTCGTCCATTTGAACCTCTTTGATCCTTTCAATACTTCAAAGAACATTTGGAATTTATCAGTTGACCTGGATACAAACCGACTCAGTGCAGCCACTCTTCCTGTCAGGCTCTGTACATCCTTGGGTTTATGAGGAGATTGCATATCAATCAGCGCTTGTATCTTCTGAGGGTTAGCTTTAATGCCTCGCTGATTGACCATGAAACCCAGAAATTTTCCAGACCCTACCCCGAATGCACACTTCTGGGGATTCAGCTTCATTTGATATTTCCGGAGAATTTTGAACATCTCATCAAGATGTTTGATGTGATCTTCAGCTTTCTCCGACTTCACCAATATGTCGTCGACATATACCTCCATCGTCTTGCCAATTTCTTTTGCAAACATCATATTGACAAGACGCTGGTAGGTCGCTCCTGCGTTGATGAGTCCGAAGGGCATCTTCTTCTAGCAGTATAATCCTCGATCAGTGATAAACGAGGTATGCCCCTCATCTAGCTCGTACATGGGGATTTGATTGTATCCAAAATACGCGTCCATAAAACTTAAGAGTTCATGCCCCGATGTCGCATCTACAAACTGGTCGATTCTCAGAAGGGGGAAGCTGTCCTTCGGGCATGCTTTGTTGAAATCGGTGAAATCGATGCACGTTCTCTACTTCCCATTGGGTTTCTTTACCAAAACTAGGTTTGCAAGCCAATCAGGGTAAAAAGATTCCCTTATAAATCCAATTTTGAGCAACTTCTCCTATTCTTCTTTTAACGCGACGTAGCGCTCTGGATTCATAGCTCTCATTTTCTATCATACAGGCTTCTTTGTCGGGTCTATATTAAGATGATGGCATATGATATTCGAATCGATCCCTACCATATCCGAATGTTGCCATGCGAAGATATCCAAGTTAGATTCCATAAAAGTGACCAATGAAGCTCGCACAGGTTCTTGAATCTTCATTCCAATCTTTAAAGTCTTGGAGGACATGTCAAATGATAAATCCTCCAAATCTTCGATGAGTCCAATTCTGACCTCTTCTTCTATTCCTCGAGGATCGAAGTCTTCGCTAGTCATTTCGATCGACGCTTTATCTGACGGTTCGATTGGCGCTTTGATTGACGTTCCAACTGATGCTTCGACTGACATTCCAAATGATGCTTCGACTGACGTTTTGCCCGATGTTTCGACTGATGCTTCTTTTGGTAGCTGGACCATCATTGTGCGAGGCGTCGCATCCTTTGCTGCGAGTTTCAATGAGTTCTTATAACAAGTCTGTGCATCATATTGGTTTCCTTGCACCTTGCCTACCCCGTGTTGGGTCGTGAATTTCATAGTGAGATGATAAATTGAAGTGATAGCTCGAAGTTCCCTCAGTATCAATCTTCCCAACATAGCATTAAATGCGGAGGTGCAATTTACCACCAAAAATTGGGTCATGATCGTTGAAACCCTAGGATAGGTTCCAACGTTGACCATTAATTCAATCATGCCCATAGGCATTAGGCTGTCACCAGTGAAACCATAGAGCGGAATGACGGTAGGCATCAAGTCGCTTTCATTCAACCCAATCTTCTTAAAGGTGTCGTAGTACAGGATGTCAACAGTACTCCCGCTATCGACCAATACTCGCCACAACTGCATGCTTCCACAATTAATTTTTATGACCAATGCATCATTATGTGGATAATGGACCTCCCTCGCATCATGTTCTGTGAAGGTAATGTCCATATCTAGTACTCGTTGAAGCTTTCGTGGTCGCTGCTCAAGGTGTATGACGTTAGTTAATGGCTATTGTCGAGCTTCTCGTGCATACCTATCTTGAGCCCTTTTTGAATTTCCACCAACATGCGGTCCTCCAAAGATAGTTTGTACTTTGCGTTGAATTTCTCGAGGTCGCTGTTGGCTTTCTTCTTGCCTTTCGTTATTCTGCCTGGTGTATTGCCGTAGTCACCCTTCTTTAATCAATCTTTCAATTTCATCCTTCAAGGCATAGCAATTATTGGTGTCATGTCCAATGTCATTATGATACGAGCAGAACTTGTTTGGGTCGCGCTTTGCTCTGTCCCATTTCATTGGTTCCGGTTGATGGTATCGCTCCTGCTGGTTTGTGACTACATAGATATGATCTATGGGCACATTTAATTCGGTATGATTGTTGAACCTCATAGGGGCTCTCGAAATCTCCTGCTTTTTAGTTCTGGGCTGATTCTCCGCCAACTGTTCATTACTCTTTTTGTTTTTCTTATTACCGTTATTATTGGTCGTGATCGCGTCTTTAGTAGCATCTTTCCTTCCTCCTTTTTCTGTCTTTCGAAGATTCTCGCATGAAGATTCTACCCTCAGATGCCGACCAACTCTTCGGTAGAAGTCTTTGAGAGTTTTACATTCTCACTCAAGTAATTCCTCCCAGAGGTCAGTTTCTGATTGCACCCCAGCCATCATGAGAGTTAAAACTCCCTCTTCAGGTAGGTTGTTAATCTTTACTAACTCTGAGGTGAATCAGTTTGATAAGATCGTAGAGTTTTCTCTGGACCTTGTCGAATTACGGACAAACTAACAAGTGGAACAGTAAAATTCTTTGCAGCTTGGAACTGTCTCAAGAACGCCGTCTGAAGTTGTTGCCAGGATGAGATTGAGCCGGACTTGAGTCCTCGAAACCACTTCTTTGCTGCTCCTAAAAGAGTTATAGCAAAACATCTACAATGTGCAAGATCATTGACACGATGGAGTTCCATCAGGTTGCTGAAGTGATCCATATGGTCCTGTGGATCAGTTTTCCCTTCAAAAGTGTTTACGATAAGAAGTCTGAATCCAATAGGTAGGGCAGTAGCTTAAACTTCCTCACTGAATAGCGATTGATGATACCCATCAGTGAGTTCATCATCCCAACTAGCAAGTGCATCTAATGTAATCCTCAAATTATGAACATTGACGTTCGGAAGGAGGGCATTATCTCTTGCTGGTGGCAAGGGAGGCCTTTCATCATTATCTCGATGTATGGCAGGTTGATCAGGTAGAGTCTTCTGTGATCTGTAAGAGGAATCCAGTGAAATAGTGCGACGAGATCGGCTTTGGTCGTTATGATGCGATATGGATTGTTCATGACTATGTCTCCGCTCTAATTGCTGTCTTAGGTCTGTAGGATTTTGTCTCGACTCTCTGCTGATTCTTTGGAAGATGCTTCTTGATTGACATTTTTGTTCGCTGTTTAAGCGATCTTGATTACCAGTTGACTTACGAGAAGGTTGTCCACGATCACGGTTAGTGCTTGAATTCTCTGTACCAGATTCTAGAGGCAAGTTTGCGACCTTGCCTTTTCCCTTGGAGATGCGATCTTCATGACGCTCTTACTGGGTTCTTGGCTGGTCGAGTTTTCTTGTCTCTAGGATCTGTATTCCTTTCTTAGGTAGTTGAGCATGACGTTCTCTGGGACTTTCGTGCTGTGGTGGGGTCACCATCAGTCCTTCAGTAAGTCGTCATAGGGAGTCATTGATCTGGTTAGTGATTTGCTGAAGGTTCACCAGTGTCTCCTCCATGCAATCCTGTCTCTGAGTAAGGTTTTCTGATGCAGTCACAGTAGGCTGATCTTGAGCAGGGTCTGCCTGTGCAGCCGCAATGCTTTGGGGTTGGTTTTGGCTAGTTCCGGTGACTCTGGTAATGTTTCTGGTATTTTCCATTGTTGAAAGAAACGGAATGGACAAAATTTTTTGCCGGAATGCCCTCCTTCTAGTGCCAATTGTTGATGGAGGTTTTGTCAACAATAAATTTAGAAAAAATTTCAAGATGTGGCTTGTGTGAAAAAGGGTAATTAACTAGAGCAAATAAAGAGACAAGAGTTTTATAGTGGTTCAGCCCCAAAAAAGATGAGCCTATATCCATTGTTTTTCACTATTTTCTGGAGAATTACAAGAACTCAATTACTATGTGTTGTCTGGAAAGAAGAAAGAGTTTAAAAAGTTCTCTCAAAAATTCCTCAGTCTCCCAAGATCAGAAAAAGTCCCAGATCCCCTCTTATTGAAATATTGAACTCTCTTTATATAGATGAGAATAGCTCAACGTTTCCCAATTATGAGAATGGGTAACTGTATAATCGGGTAATATAATTTGAGTAACAATATAACTGGGTAATCACTTAAATGAGATGACTGGTCGATCTTTAAAGAGAAACTTTCGTTTCCCTTTCTTTGTAGGTTACCCGTTTGATGAAGCGTAGACTAGTCTCTTTTTCATTCTGGTCGCACTTAACTTGTTCAGAGGAGGTCGCACGTAACTCTTTCGGAAGAGGTCGCACTAACTTATGCGGTGGAGATCGCATGTAACTCTTTCGGAAGAGGTCGTACTTAATCTTACTCATGCGACCTGACATAGGATTTTAGACCGCACGACAATGTTGAAATTAAAAGGGCAGCTATTGAGGTCGTCTAGAACATGAAGAATTGCCTGTTAGAGATATGGTTTGTGAGATCTAAGTCATTGAAGAGCAACTCATAGTAGTTGAGTTACTAAATGACTTCGACTTCTTTTCCGCCTTTTAGTGTCAGAAATACCTAGCCTTTAGGTTATATAGTTTTAGTTGAGCTCGCATTTTATTAACTCTATGATTTCACAAAATAAGAATCGGGTTGTTTTTACCATAGGATAAATCCTTAGGACAGTAAGGTCATCCCCAAAAAATAACTTCTTAGGATTCCTTATTAATGTTTTATAAGATCGAATCTTCTTAGAATGGTCCAGTTATCGAATCCTTTACAGCTCCATGTTATGTACAAGTGTAGATATTTCACATAGACATTCCTAGTAGATATTCAATGTAGACATTTGTAGATATTCCAAGCAGATATAAATTTAATGGCAAAGTCTTTAAGAATGATTAAGTTACTTTTTGAAAGAACTATTAGGTCATTTTTAAAGGTACAAATTTTTAAGTCAGTCGGTTCAACAAGTAGAAAGTCGATAATTAAAGCAGATAACCCCACCTAAGTAGAAATTTTGCCAAGGTCACACCATTCTTTCAAAAGTTCCATGTCATATGCAATGTTTCACGCCAAGGTCACACTATTCTTTCAAAAGGTCCATGTCATATGCAATGTTTCACATTAAACTAAAAGCTTGTTCTTTGTCACATCCGACGAAAGATGTTGCATTCTATGATGAAATTCCTTGGAATTCGAAAATTTTATAATTTCCTTTCAGTTGTTTGCTAGCAGAAAAAAAATCCAAAAGTCTAAACCTCTGTAGATCCAAGTCGAAAACTCAGTAGATCAAATTCGTAGTAGATCTATGTAGATTGTATCTCACAAGCATGTTGGTAGATCGCTAAGATAGATCGTAAATGTAGCTCAAAATTGTGCAGGTAGCTTTAGTTATCCCCTGATACCCCCCCTCCAAAGTTTTATGGTGTCTTAGACTACTAAAAAGCTTTAGTAGGAATCAATATAATCATTGTAGATAAGCGATTTTCATAATGTTGATGTGCATATAGATATGTCTTCAAGTTTAGTGATGTCAAGGACTACCAAAAATATTTGTGCACAAGGAGCGCTTCTGAGAGGAAATTTGTCTAGTAGAGAGCTCGAATAAAGTGCTTGCATATGGAGAGCTCGTACTTAGGGAGTTCGAATATATAGAGCTCATACTAGAGAGCTCATGCACGATGCAGCTTGAAGTAATATGGAGAGCTTGAACTTGGTGGAGAGTACCATCATGATGGAGAGCTCATATTGGGGGAGCTCGAATATGATAAGGCTCAAATATGGTGGAGCTCTCATAATGGGAATTTGAGCTCACATGCATAATGGGGAGCTTGAACATGGGATATCTCGCTGAGGTCGCATAGTTATGAGCAGCTCAAACATGGGAACCTCCTATAAGATGAGCTCGTAAATTGAAGATCTTATCGAGGTCTATGGAACTGAGAAGACAAGATTTCTTTGAGGTTAACATAGTAGATGAAGATCTTGAACATGGTAAGCTCACGTATAGGGGAGTGTGAGTATGATGGAGCTCAATTATGGTGGAGCTCGCGCAATAGGTACTTGAGCTCGCAAAATGGAGAGCTTGATAATTGAAGGAGACCTTGTTGAGGCAGTCTACAAAATCGAGTGAAGATCTTGTTTAGATTGCATAATTGCATTCATTTAATCTTAGAGAGATAAATCTCAAACATGAGATATGAAAATTCTCAACCTAGGAAGGCATTTCTCAACCATAGTGAGATAATCGTAGTTTTAAGTAAGGTGTCCCTCGACTATGAATAGGTAAATTTTTTTCCTTCTCATTATTGCATATCTTTAGTCCTTGCACTATAGATGAATATTATTATATTGCTTCTCACTACCCTACTTCTCTCACTTTCAGGTGTATGTCTAATTAAAGTAGTTATCTCGATGGTCAGATGAGCTACATAGCTTGTACAGACAGTTCTTCTCTAAACTCCTAGTGGGTGTTCGTACTCTGTTATCCTTCTTTTCTTGTTCAGTTATTTAGCCAAGATTAGTAAGCGGATGTATGAGGATGATTTTCTTATTAAATTGAATATTTAAAACAACAAGTGATTTTGTGTAACACATTTTGGACATTGAACTAAATATTTCAGTTAAACTCAGTTTATCAAACTTTATGATTTTTCAACAAGTTCTAAAAGAGATAGCTGAAATTTTTCTTAAATTTTAATGAGTATTTCTTTTATGAAATTAAAATTAATAAGACTTCTAATGATTTTAGAATTTATAATGATTTGATCAAAATGAAATTATTCAATACTTTGTTTCTCGTAAATTTTGTAAAATTAATATTTTATTTTATTTTCACTTAAAATTTCTAAAATTACGGCTTTAAATTTTTGGTTGTAACATCTTAATGCCATGAGGAAAATCCTCATCTTGTAGTGAATTTTGTTCATTTTGATTCATATTATCTAAAATGTTGAGCTTTATTTTCCTTGACGAATGCTTTTTGGTTCCTTGTCAAATGCCTTGTAGGTACTAGTAGGGGAAAGAGAGAAAAAATTAAGATCACTCATTCACATGTTTTCAAGACTTGGATAGTTGGTTTAGGTGTTTATCTAAAGGATGCGAGAGAGGGAAATTGTTAGGTCTTTTATGTTGGCATCCTAGGGAAATACCCAACAGAGTCTATGTAATTTTGGCCACACCAAAGAGTCATTAGTAGATTAATTAATCTTTATGTTATAAAAAATTATCACATGTTATATGAAATCGATCCGTCTATTTGGATTTTAAGGTTTGAACAATTCGTATTTGGACATAAATTTAAAAGTGTTTTCAAAAGAAGATAAGGATAAGATAATTGAAAACTTGGAGGAAAAGTAAAGATTTATCTTATATTGAGAATATATATTTTTAAAATGGGTTTTAAGATTATCTTTCGATTTTTAAATATTCTTCTCAGTGTTTTTTTGGAAATAAATATTTATGTAAGAGTTTTTAATGGATTGAATATGTGCATTTGATTTAAGAAAAGTTCTTAGCGTTTCAAAAATAAAAAATAAAAATAAAAAATTGAGTTTTTAAAAAATTCACGTACTTTTTTTTTTTGGAAGAAATGTGATACAAAAAAACGTTATTTTAACGTAATGCGACTAACTTGATCACGTTTACCATAGTATTATAATTAGAAAACAAGTTGGGCACAATATATTTTTATATATACACCATAGCTTTAGACGTGCAAAGTGTGCCTTCGAGAGTTAAAAATTATTGAGTCTATAAGATTTTATTGCTATATCTTTCTACGAATTTCCTAAGCTGCAAAAATTATATTTTGAGCGTAAAATTCCAGCAGCTTAAAGAGAATCTATTTGGTTTAGGATTCTTTGTCTTAAACTTAGAAAAATATCGTCTAGGTATAGTGACACCATATTATTTTCTTCGGGAGGAGAAGATAGGGAGTTCAACTGCAGCGAAGAATCATAACAAGTGGTGTTGATGGAGATTTTGTCAAGAATGAATTTAGGAATTTACAAGAAGTGGCTTGTGTGTGAAAAGAGTTAATAAATCAAAGCATGGTTCAGCCCCAAAACATATGAGCCTACATCCACTGTTTTTTACTATTTTCTGAAGAATTACAAGAGTTTCGTTGAGTTTTAAAGTGAGAGTCAAGAGTACAGAGTGTGTCCAGAAAGTAAAAGAGAGTCTCCAAGTTCTCAAAAGAAAAAAAAGATCCCTCACAGCAGCATTGAACTCCCCTTATATAGGTGAGGGTAGTTCAATATTTCCTAATTATGAAAACAGGTAAGTGTATAATCAGAAAATACAATTTAAGTAACAATATAACTGCATAATAACTTAAATGAAACGACTGGTCGATCTTCGAAAAGAAATTTTTGTTTTCCTTTCTTTGTAGATTACCCGCTTGATGAAGCTTGATCTAATTTTCTTTTCATTTTGATCACACTCAACTCATTCGGAGGAGGTCGCATTTAACTCATTCGGAGGAGGTCGTACTTAATCTTACTAATGCAACCTGACACATCCACTTAGTCGCTAACATTCCCTTTTTGGCATTGACCAATATATAGATTTTAGACTACACAACAATTACCCCCCAGCTCCATTAGTTCTTTAGGATAAAATGGAGCTTCCTTCTCTTATAAGTGCGAGCTTAAAAAATGCGACGTCATGATATAATCTTGAGATCTTCGAAGAGTCGCTAGTTCTCAAATCTCACCTTTTAAGAATCACACGTACCTTTTCCTGACAGACGAAACCATGTGTCACCTTTTTTCAGAAGAATTACAAAACTCAAGGAGACTTTTCCGTTCTTGAGCAGACACAATGATAGTAATGACGTCAGCTGTTGTCTTAAATCGAGACGTTTCAAATTTTGAAAAGATATCGATTTAATTTCAGAAAATTAACTCCCGCGTGAACTTCGGCCTTTAGATCTGAAAATTAAATACCTTAATCTACGGCTGTGATTTGATGATGCTTGAGACATATATATATCGAAAATCCATCCGTCTCTTCTTCAAAACTCGAACCCTATCGCCTCCTTTTTCTCTCACTTCTGAAATCTGAAGCATCCATAAGGCAAATCTTCCTGGCGTCCTTTTTCTATTTTGCAGCTCACACAAATTCATCATCTTCTCCGACGAAGTTATCACCACAATCCTTCAGACGACATCTTGGTCCTTCAGTATTCGAAGAAAGGTTAGTATATATCCTGTCTCTCTCTCTCTCTTATTGTTCTTCGATTTTTCAGAAAACTCTCATTTACAGATCTTATTTCTAGAAATAGGGACAAATCTGAACATAAACCCATCCCATATTCGGATGGACTGAAAAATGAGAATTTTTCAGAATCTCTCCATTAATTTATAGAATAGACTATTTTAAGATGATTGATAGATGAACTCATAGAAGAATTTTAGGATTTGAAACCTTGATTTTTGAAAACCATTATAAGTCGAGTGACGAATTATCGAAGAGTTGCTCGAACAGTTTTTTATGAATTCGTAGGTCGATTAGAAAAAATTTGATGAGTAGCTTGTCGATTCAATCCTAGGATGTGACCCCAAACTGCTCGCATATAGCAAAGATCCCTGATGCTCGCATAGGAGTAAACCCATCCATATTTCTTCTTTCAGATGTTTAGTAGTGAGGATTTTAGGGAAGGGAATGCATTCTCAGGAGAATCTTTCAATACAAGCATTTGCTCTATAAACCTTGAAGACTATCTTGAGCCAGAACCTGAAGTAGAATTAACCGGGGTCAGGCAAAGTAGTCCTCTCATAGGCGACCTCTCTCAAGACCAGTGGCCTCAGCATATTAGGGATGCCCCTGCATTCACAACGGGTTATCACTATGTAGAGGGAGAATGGTCATGTACCAATATAAAGACGAGTTATTCAATAATAAGCTCAGAAAGATCGTCTGTAACTACAAAATCAACGTCCCTCTTCGCCTTCGCACAGAGTTCAATCGACCACACACACTACCTCACGGAATTGCCTCATTCTCAGAAGCAGTTCTCAGATGCGGTATCCACCTCCCACTTCATCCATACATAAAATCAATCGTCGATTATTATGGAGTCGTCTCTTTTCAACTAACCCCAAACACATATAGATATATGGTAAGTCTGTACATATTATACCATAAATTAGGTTTAGAAACCCCCATTCCTGAAGAGTTCGCTTGGTTCTATCAAATGAAATCAAACCCATCAGATTTCAACTTCTTCTTTGTAAGCAAGTGGTCGAACCAAGTTATAAAAACTATCTACAGGGTCCGCAACAACATGGAAAAATGGAAAAATCCATTTTTCCACTTTGACTACGCGGATAACGGCTTCTTTCAGAACCCTAGTAGGTAACTTTCAGCTTATTGCTTTCTCTACATAAATATATTATTCTGATTACATTTGTATGTCATCGCAGATAATAGGGAACGACCAGGACTCTCCAAAGAGCAGCTCGCAAGGGTGTATAAAATAAACAACCTTCTGATCGAAGAATTTGATTGGAAGAGGCTTGGGATAACCAAGAACTTAGTTGCTTGCGGACTGCTTCCAAGGGGAGCCGCCTTTCCAAATTCTACTAACCGTCTAACGAAACCTCGAGCTTGAAGAAGAAGCCGAGGAAACAAAAGGAAAAGGGTGCCTCGCCTTCTAAACCCAGGAAACGAAAAGCACCTACTACTTCTACAATCTCGGAACCATCATCTTAAGAAGCTGCATCACCACCAATTTCTCAACAGCAAGAAGTTATTTATTTTTCTTTTCTTTTTGTCGCATCATATACCTCGCATGCTAACCAATCATATTTGTACAGAAATGGCAATTGGTAGCGAACTGCGAGCACCGCCTTCAACTCTGGGGTCAATGGCAAAGTCCAAGACACCAGAGAGCACACCCCTTCTTCGATGAAAGGGAAAAAGAAGGTTGACACTTCAAAGAAACGAAAAGTTGCCTTCGAGGATATCCCAACAAGCACACCTCCTCCTCAACCTCCCAAAACTGCGAGCCAACCTGAGCCATCCAAGGAGACGCCCACTTCTTCTGAGGGACCGAGTCAGGCCGATAAGGACGAGGAGCTTTTTGCACTCCTTCGCCAACTGCCAGAAAAAGCTGGCATGAGCGCGGCCTTCATCGACCGTTTCACTTCTGAGGATGGCTGGGAGAGGATGAAGCGATGACAAGCCAAGGTCACCTTCAGTTCTACAATGAGGATATTGGCAAATGTAAGCATCTTCTATCTTCACTCTTTAACAAACTTTTCTGGTATTGATGTGTGTTATATTTGTAGACCATTGCAGTTGCTATCTTGATACATGACCCGGTCCTTGCATGCATGGAAAAGGCCAAAAAAATTGAAGAAATAAACCAAGCATTCGAGAACTCGAAGAATTAGAGAATCAGTAGGTGCGTGAGTGTCTAGCCAAGGAAAAGCTCGAAAAGGAGAAGCTCGAGGAGAAAATTAAAGAACTTGAAAAGACTATCTTCGAGCATCCGGATATTCTAAAGGAGGCAACAACAAAGGCGGCTCACAAGGCTATAGAAGAGTTCAAGGCCATTAAAGGTAAGGAGCTCGAAGAAAAACCTAGTGACATCGCCTCCTCGATCATAATATACGATATCTTCTGTGAGCATCCGGATTTTCACTTTTCCATCCTTGGTGAAGATGTGGTCGAGCTTATCCAGAGTTAGAAGGAAGCCGAAGCTACCAAAACTAGAGACTGTGGAGCAAGCACATTAGTATAGTTTATATATATTTTTTAAAGTTTCAAAACAATGCGGGCTTGACCATTTTTTTTTTTAATACTTTGCTTGCATACAGGTGCGAGCTTTTATCAATGAATGCTATCTTGTCAGACGTTTATTCCTGTAAAACAATTAAAACACTACATTGTAATATAAAGATACATAATTTAACCAAATAGTCAATCACTAAGTGACAGATCGGTACACTATTGCGATTCGAATCCAATTAACTTAAAACGGGTTTTAAGTGTTAGGATAAATTAGGTCGCTTAAGAAAACAGTAAGTACGAGTGATGCGAACTCAATACTGTTTTTCAAAATTTCCATGGCAAAATGTAATATAGCAATTTATCATATCGAATAATGAACGTTTTGCTTAGTTACTTTGTTGTTCGAGGAGAGAAATTGCATAATACGACATGCTATGGCATGAAGTGAGGAGAAAATCATAAGATTTTAAGAAATTTTAGAAATTCGGTGATCTAAAATTCCAACCCCTCTAAATAGACATTTGCATAGTCCCTTAGGAAGCAAGTAGGAGATAACATTCTGATCCCACTGCCCCCCAAGTTTTATGGTGTTCGAAGACTGCCATAAAACTATAAAAGATTAACCAAATTGAATAATCGAAGAGAAGACATCCTTATTGATGACGACAAATGATGAACAAATGACGAACAACGAATGCCGAATACAAGAAGATATATTTATTGACGAATGACAACAAATGATGAATACAAGATGCCTCCCAGTTCGTCGAAAATACATGAAGATATACGTGAAGATTTACTGATAATAGCAACGAAGTTGTTCTGCATTCCAAGCATGCTCGATCTTTTGTCCACCAGTGCGAGCTAACTTATATATCCCAGGTTGAATGACGGCATTAATAACATACGATCCTTCCTAAGAGGGTCCAAATACACCAGCACTGTACTCTTTATTATTAGGTAGAACTTGCCGAAGAATAAGATCACCAACTTCAAATCCCCTTCTTCTGACTTTAGAGTTATAATATCAAGCAGTGCGCTGTTGATATGATGCAATCCGAAGCTGAGACTGCTCCTGCCTTTCCTTATTAGTGCATTGTTATGATCTTGCTCATAGGTAGACCGTCGTAGAGAGCTCGCACCAATTTCTACCGGAACCTTTGCTTTGTATCCATAAGCTAAAGAGAATGGACTCTCTCCAGAAGTGATTCGTTGAGTGGTGTGATAAGCCCATAATACTTCAGGGAGTATTTCTGGCCAAGCTCCTTTGTACTCTTCCAGCTTTGTCTTTATGTTCTGTTTAAGTATTTTGTTTATAACTTCGACCTGTCCATTGGCTTGTGGATGAACAATAGCAGAGAAATTCTTTTTGATGCCTAAATTGTCATAGAAGTTACGGAACTCATTGCAGTCAAATTGTTTCCCATTATCAGAAATTATAGTATGCGGTATACCATAATGGCATATTATAGATTAGTAAACAAAATCTATCATCTTCTTTGCAGAAATGGTACTCAAGGCTTCAGCTTTTGTCCATTTGATGAAATAATCGATTGCGACTACTGTATACTTTAGTCCACCTCGATGGAAGCATTCCGATAATATCAATTCCCCATATTGCAAACGGCCATGGACTAGTCATTGGAGTTAGAGGAATAGGTGGCATTCTAGGAATAGTTACAAATCGTTGACATTTGTCACACCTCCTAGCAAATTCCATTGTATCTTTCTTCATAGTTGGCCAAAAATACCCTTGTCTGAGAACCTTGTTCGTAAGTGCCTGCCTCCCTGAATGGTTTCCGCATATTCCTTCATGAATTTCCCTCATAATGTAGCGATACATAATAATAACGGCGAACTAAAACTTTCTTCGATAAAGCTTCTCCTTATAGATGACATAGCGAGCTACCTTCATTCGAAGTAGCTTTGCATCGTCTTTACTTTCGGGGAGACCACCATTTTGTATATACTTCATTATAAGATCCATCCACAATGGATTTTTGTCAACCGGCATGGCTATTTGGGGCTCTACTTCGATACTTGGTTTTGCTAGAAATTCGATAGGGACCACCTTTAGTAATTCGGCATCTTTTATTGAGGCGAGCTTAGCTAGAGCATCTGCCCGAGTATTCTTAATGCGAGGAAGAAGTAGAATGTTATAGGTAGTAAATATCGAGAACAGTCTTTGTACCTCCTATAAGCCATCATTCTCTCTCCTCTTGCTTGATAATCGTTGATCATTTGACAAATGACTAGCTGGGAATCACTGTATACTTTAGTCATTTCGACCTTTATTTCTTGTGCAAGCTTTATCCCAGCTATCAGTGCCTTATATTCTGCCTCATTTTTTGACGCTGGAAATTTGAAGTGAAGTGCACAATGAATATTATGCCCTTCAGGACTGATTAGTACTAAGCCCGCACCGGCTCCATTCTCGTTTGACGATCCATCGATGTAAAGTTTCCACAATCTTGATAAATCTGTAGCAGGTTTTTCGATCAATTCTGTGGGAAGATTAACATCATATGTGAATTCTACAATGAAATCTGTGAGAGCTTGCCCTTTAATCGCAGTGCGGGGTTTAAAATTAATGTTGAACTAACTCAACTCAACGACCCACTTAAGTAGTCATCCTGAAGCCTTAGGTTTTTGCAGAATCTGATGTAATGGAAAATTCATGAAAACTTTGATGGAGTGCGCATAAAAATAAGGTCGAAGCTTCCTGGATGCGACGACGAGTGCTAATGCCAACTTCTCCAATTTTGGATATCTTGTTTCGGCATCGAGCAATCTTTTACTTATATAATATATTGGTCGCTGTATCTTTTCTTCTTCTCGAATTAATGCAGCACTTGTCGCATATTTGGAAACAATGAGATACAAGTATAATTCTTCCCCAGGTTTGGCTTCGACAAGAGTGGAGGCGAACCTAAGTGTGCTTTTAATTCTTGAAATGCCTGCTCGCATTCTTCCATCCACTCGAACCTCTTCGAACCCTTCAGTATTTCAAAGAATAATTGGCACTTATCCGTTGACCTGGATACAAATCGACTCAATGCAGGCCACTCTTCCCGCTAGGCTCTGCACGTCTTTGGGTTTGCTAGGGGATTGCATATCGATTAGTGCTTGTATCTTCTGAGGGTTAGCCTTGATTCCTCGCTGGTTGACCATGAACCCTAAGAATTTTCCAGATCCTACCCCAAATGTGCACTTCTGAGGGTTTAGCCTCATCTGATATTTTTAAAGAATTTTGAACATTTCATCAAGATGCTTGATGTGATCTTTAGCTTTCTTCGACTTTACCAACATGTCATCGACCTATACTTCCATTATTTTGCCAATTTGTTTTGCAAACATCGCATTAATAAGACGCTAATAAGTTGCACCTATGTTGATGAGTCCAAAGGGCATCTTCTTGTAACAGTACAATCCTCGGTCAGTTATGAATGAAGTATGCTCCTCATCTAACTCGTACATGGGGATTTGATTGTATCCAGAATATGCGTCCATGAAGCTTAAGAGTTCATTCCCCGAAGTCGTATCTAAAAGTTGGTCGATTCTCAAAAAAGGAAAACTATCCTTCGAGCATGCTTTGTTGAGGTCAGTGAAATCAATACAAGTTCTCCACTTCCCGTTGGGTTTCTTTACTAAAACTGGGTTTGCAAGCCAGTTTGGGTAGAAAGATTCTCTGATGAATCTAATTTCGAGCAGCTTCTCTACCTCTTCTTTCAATGCGACGTAGCGTTCTGGATTCATGGTTCTTCTTTTTTGCCGTATAGGCTTCTTCATTATATCTATATTGAGGCGATGACACATGATATTCGAATTAATCCCCACCATATCCGAATGTTGCCATGCGAAGATATCCAAGTTTGATTTCAGAAAAGCAATCAATGAAGCTCGCACGAGTTCTTGAAGCTTTGCTTCGATTTTTAGAACCTTCGAAGATCTATCAATCAGCAAATCTTCCAAGTCTTCTATAGGTCCAGTCTTGACCTTTCCATCGACTTCTCGAGGGTCGAGGTCTTCGATTGACGTTTTGCCAGATGCTTCACTTGATGCTTCTCCTGACGCTTCCCTTGATACTTCACCTTGTAGTTGGACTATCATTGTGCGAGGTGTCATATATTTTGTTGTGAGATTTATTGAATTATTATAACAAGTCCTCGCATTATATTAGTTACCTCACACTTCGCCTACTCCATGTTGAGTTGGGAACTTAATAGCAAGGTGATAGATTGAAGTAACTACTCAAAGTTGTCTCAATGTTGGTATTCCTAGTACAGCATAAAATGTAGAGGGACAATCCACAACTAAGAATTGGATCATTACTGTTGAAACCCTAGGATAAGTTCCAACGTTGACCATTAACTCAATCATGCCCCTAGGCATTATGCTGTTACCAGTAAATCCGTAAAGTGGAGTGACAGCGGGCTTTAGGTCGCTTTTACTCAATCCCATCTTTTTGAAGGCATTATAGTACAAGATGTCGATGACGCTTCCATTATCGACCAATACTCGCTATAGCTACGTGCTTCCATAGTTGATCTTTATGACCAACACATCATTGTGCAGGTAATAGACCTTCATGGCATCCTGCTCCATGAAGGTAATATCTATATCCGGTACCCGTTGAAGCTTTCATGGTCGCTGCTCAAGATGCATGACATTGGTTAATGACCAATACATCATTGTGCAGGTAATGGACCTCCAGGGCATCCTGCTCCATGAAGGTAATATCCATATCCGGTACCCGTTGAAGCATTCATGGTCACTGCTCAAGATGCATGACATTGGTTAATGGTTATCTTGTGCCCTCTTCGAATCTCCACCAATGTGCGGTTCTCCAAAAATAGTTAGCACCTCACGTTGAATTTCTGGATGTCGCTGTCGGTTTTCTTCTCACCTTTCATTGTTCTATTTAGTGTATTGCCGCAGCCACCCTTCTTTAATTAATCTTTCGATTTCATTTTTTTAGGCAAAGTAGCTGTTGGTATCGTGCCCAATGTCATTGTGATACCAGCTGAACTTGTTGGGATCGTGCCTCACTCTATCTCTTTTTATCGGTTCTGGTTTACGATATTGCTCCTGCTGGTTTGTGACCCATAGATATGGTCTATGGGTGCATTCAGTTCAGTATAGTTGTTGAACCTCATGGGACCTCTTGGAATCTCCTGCTTTTTCTGTTTGTGCTGCTTCTCAGTCGATTGTTCATTACTCCTTTTGTTCGACTTCTTGTTATTATTGTTATTATTCGTGGTCGCATCTTTAGCAACATCTTTACCTCCTCTCTTTGTCGTCTTATGAAGATTCTCGCATGAAGATTCTACCCTTAGATGTCGACCAACTCTTTGATAGAAGTCTTCAAGGGTTCTGCATTCTCGCTCAAGTAACTCTTCCCAGAATTTAGTCTCTGGTCGTACCCCAACCATCATTAGAGTTAAAACTCCTCCTTCAGATGGGTTGTTGACCTTTGCCAACTCTGAGGTAAAGCGATTTAGGTAAGATCATAGAGTTTCTTCCGGACCTTGCCAAATAGCAGACAGACTGACCAGTGGAATAGTAAAATTCTTCGCCGCCTAGAATTGCCTCAAGAATGCAATCTGAAGCAGTTGCCAGGATAAGATTGAACCAAACTTGAATCCACGGAACCACTTCTTTGATGCTCCTATGAGAGTTACAACAAAGCATCTGCAACATGTGAGATCATCGACACGATGAAGTTCTATCAGGTCGCTGAAGTGATCCATGTGATCCTGTGGATCAGTTTTCCCATCAAAAATATTTATCGTGAGAAGTTTGAATCCAACAGGTAAGGTAGCAGCTCAAACCTCCTCGCTGAATGGGGATTGACGATACCCATCAGCAAGCTCATCGTCCCAGCCAGCAAGTGCATCTAACGCAATCCTTAAATTATGAACATCGATGTTCGGAGGGAATACATTATCTCTTACTGGTGGTAGGAGTGGTCTTTGTTCATTATCACGATATAAGGCAGGTTGGTCAGGCAAGGTCTCCTACGACCATTTTAGGGATTCCAATGAAATAATGCGACGAGATCGACTTCGGTCATTATGATGCGATGTGGATCGCTCCTGACTAAGTCACTGTTCTAGATGTTATCTCAGGTCTACAGGATTCTGTCGAGACTCCATATTAATCCTTTCAAAGACACTCCTCGATTGATTTGTTTGCTCGTTGTTTAGACAATCGTGATTGGCATTGCTCTCTGAGAAGGTTGTCCACAATCACGATCAGTGCTCAAACTTTCAGTACCAGATTCCAGAGGCAAGTCTGCGACCTTGCCTTTTCCCTTAGTGGTGCGATCTCGATGACGTTCCTGCTGGGCTTTATGCTGCTCGCGATTCCCTGTCTCTAGGATCTGAATTCCTTTCTCAGGTATTTGAGCAGGACGTTCTCTGGGATGCTCGTGCTATGGTGGAATCACCATCTATCCCTTAGCAAGTCATCGTAGAGAGTCATTAATCTGACTAGTGATTTGCTGAAGGTTCACCAGTGCCTCCTCCATGTGATCCTATCTCTGGATAATATTTTTCGGTACGGTCACGGTAGGTTGGTCCTAAGCAGGATCTACCTATACAGCAGTAATACTGTGGGGATGGTTTTGGCTAGTTTCGGTGTTTCTAGTAGTGTTTCTGGTGTTTGCCATTATTGAAAGAAGCGGAATTGACAAATTTTTCTGCTGGAATAGCCCTCCTTCTAGCACCAATTGTTGACGAAGGTTTTGTCAACAATGAATTAGAAATTTACAAGATGTGGATTGTGTGTGAAAAGGGTTAATAATCAAAGTAAGTAAAGAGATAAGAATTTTATAGTAGTTCAGCCCCAAAAAAGATGAGCCTACGTCCAATATTTTTCACTATTTTCTGGAGAATTACAAGAGTTTTATTGAGTTTCAAAGTGGGAGTTGGGAGTACAGAGTATGCCTAGAAAGTAAAAGAGAGTCTCCAAGTTCTCAAAAGAAAAAGAAGATCCCTCACAGCAGCATTGAACTCCCCTTATATAGGTGAGAGTAGCTCAATATTTCCCAATTGTAAAAACTGATAAGTGTGTAATCAGAAAATACAATTTGAGTAACAATATAACTGGGTAATAACTTAAATGAAATGACTGGTCAATCTTCGAAAAGAAACTTTTGTTTCCCTTTCTTTGTAAATTACCCGCTTGATGAAGCTTGATCTAGTTTTCTTTTCATTCTGATCGCACTCAACTCATTCGGAGAAGGTCGCATTTAACTTACTTGGAGGAGGTCACATTTAACTCATTCGGAGGATGTCACACTTAATCTTACTCATGCGACCTGATACGTCCACTTAGTCGCTAACTTTTCCTTTTTGGCATTAACCAACATATAGATTTTAGACTGCACAACAAGTGGTATTTGTTACAAAAATCTAAAAAGTTGATTACATAGTGGCAATAGAACAAAAAAGAGTCTTTATTTGTATTGGTGTTTGTAATTTTTCTAACATATTGAATTGTTCACTAGTCAGGTTGATTGTTTTCCTTGATTCTTTTTTGCTCAATATTTTAAATCTCATTATTTTTTGAATATTTTTATCACTAAAAATGGCTTTTTTGAGGAAATTTTGGCTAGATTAAAAAAGAGATTTATGTTTAAACTTCTAAAATAAAATAATCATTTCAACTTTAAGATAGTTTGAAAATTCTTTTGAAAGTATTTAAAAATTCTTTTGAATATATGAGCCAATGCAAAGAGATTCTATGTACAATGAACTAAATCAAATACAAAACTAAGTATGAAATATACTTTATCTAGACATGAACTTATATCTTGATTATCCATCTTCAAGCTTGATTCTAATAGATATGTATGCATCCATCTTCATACTAGGAAAATAACCCTGATAGCTAACCTAAATTTATCCCTAATTACATGGTAGGTAATCTGATTTTAAGCTCTTAATTTTCAGCCTATTACACACCACTAAAGAAAAGGAAACAAGTAAATAAATCGTTTTGGGAAACTAATAACTAAGAAAGTAATCTATTACTTGGACTATGACTCACCGTTCAAGTCTTTACATATCAGATTTCCCTCCCATATGCACCTATGGACTTTCTTGAACTTGAATCAAGCTTGTTAAGGCCTTAGAAATTCGTTCATCTCCATCAATGGGCCTCCATGTGCATGTTTGAACCCAAATCCCTTGAATCAGTCCACTTAACGCATTTTGGAATTTTTTTGCACGTGCTCTTGTAACTGAACCAATGGGAACTTGGATAGGATCCACATTCCATACTCTCGTGCTTGCCATGTCCTCATCATTTCCCTCCTCTTGAAAAGGATGTCCTCAAATCAGAAACATTGAAAGTAGCACTCACATTATACTCACCAAGCAAGCCAAGCTTATATACGTTGTCATTGATCCATTCTAAGACTTGAAAAGGTCCATCTCCTCTACGTAGCAGCTTGGATTTCCTTTGAGTCAGAAACCGCTCCTTTCGCATGTGCAACCAAACCTAATCACCAAGTTCAAAGACCACCTGTTGTCGGCCTTTGTTGGCTTGTTTGACATATTGCTCAGTTCTTCGTTCGATGTGGAGCTTTGCTTTCTCATGAATCTACTTAACAAGTTCAGCTTTTCTTTTCCCATCCAAATTCACACGCTCAGACAAAGGTAATGGTGATAAATCCAAAGGAGTTAAAGTATTAAAACCATAAACAATTTCAAATGGTGAGAATTTAGTAGCAGAATAAATAGAACGATTATAAGCAAACTCAACATGCGGTAAACACTCTTCCCAAGTTTTGATATCCTTTTTAATAATAGCCCTCAACAAAGTAGACAAAGTCCTACTCACTATTTTAGTTTAACCATTGGTTTGAGGATGACAAGTAGTTGAAAACAACAACTTAGTTACTAACTTAGCCCATAAGTAACTCAAGAACTTAACATTTCTATCGAAAACAATTATTCTAGGTATACCATGCAATCTTACAATCTCTCTAAAGAATAAATCAGCAATATAGGAAGTATCATCAGATTTGTGACATGGAATGAAATGTGCCATCTTAGAAAATCTATCCACCACCAAAAAAATTGAATCTCTATCCCTTTTAGACCTAGGCAAACCTAACACAAAGTCTGTTAAAATATCAATCCAAGGCTCAGTAGGAATGGGTAGTGGGGTATATAAACCATGGGATTGTACTCGGGATTTTACTTGCCTACACGTGACACATCTACCACAAATTCTCTCAACATCTCATTTTATGTGTGGCCAATAGAAGTGTTCTTGTAAAATGGCTAAAATCTTAGTAACTCCAAAATTTCCTATTAAACCTCCCTCATGTGACTCTCTCACTAGCAAATCTCGCACAGAACAATTTGGTATACACAATTTATTTTCTCGAAACAAGAAATCCGCATGCCTAAAGTACTTACCATTGGTTGTCTTTTCACAAGATACATACTCTTCACTAAAGTCACGGTCTAAAGGATATAATTCTTTAATATGCTTAAAACCCAGTATTTTCGCATCAAGAGTAGAAAGTAATACGTACCTGTGAGAAAGTACATCTGAGACAATGTTTTTTTACCTTGTTTATATCGAATAACGTACTAAAACGTCTTAATAAACTCAACCCATCGGGCATGTCTCTTGCTCAACTTATGTTGGTCTCTCAAGTATTTCAAGGACTCATGATCAGTATGAATCACGAACTCCTTAGGCCATAGGTAGTGCTACAATGTCTCCAAAGCCCTAACTAATATATACAACTCCTTGTCATAAGTCAGGTAGTTTAAGACTGCCCCACTTAGCTTCTCACTGAAGTAAGCAATTGGCCGTTCCTTTTGTATTAAAACTGTACCTATACCAATACCTGAAGCATCATATTCAATTTCAAACATTTTATTAAAGTTAGGCAAATACAATAAAGGGGCATTGGTCAGTTTTTGCTTGATCAGTTAAAATGTCTTCTCCTGTTCTTCTCCCCACGTGAAACCAACATTCTTTTTTATTACTTTGGTAAGTGGTGCGGCTAATGTGCTAGAGTCTTTCACAAACCGCCAGTAGAAACTAGCAAGTTTATGAAAACTTCTCACATTTCCTACGGTCGTGGGACTTGGCCACTCTTGGATTGCATGTATCTTCTCCTCATCAACCTGTATACCTCGTGCACTCATAATAAATCCTAGAAACACAAGTTTATCGGTGCAAAAGGTACACTTCTTCAGATTAGCAAACAACATTTCTTTTCTAAGTACATCTAAAAAAAATTTCAAATGTTCTACACCTTCGTCCAAGTTTTTGCTATAAATCAGAATATCATCAAAATAAACAACTATAAACTTTCCAATAAAAGCACGTAAAACATGACTCATTAATCTCATGAAAGTGCTAGGAGCATCAGTTAATCCAAAAGGCATAACTAACCATTCAAATAAACCATATTTTATTTTGAACAAAGTTTTCCATTCATCACCCTCTTTCATTTGGATTTGATGATATCCACTTTTCAAATCAATTTTAGAAAAAAAACAAGAACCATGCAATTCATCTAATATATCATCTAAGCGAGGGATAGGATGATGATACTTTACTGCTATATTATTAATTGCTCGGCAATCAACATACATTCACCATGATCCATCCTTCTTAGGAACCAAAATTATCAGAACTGCACATGGACTCATGCTTTCTCTAACGTATCCCTTTTCCATCAATTCTCTAACCTGTTATTGAAGCTCCTTTGTCTCCTCAGGGTTACTCTTATAGGCTGGTTGGTTTGGAATGGCTATGCTTGGTACAAAATCAATTTGATATTCTATTCCCCTAATTGGAGGCAAACCATGTGGTACCTCATCAGGAAAGACATCCTCGAATTCTTGCAATAGAGAAACAACAAATTTATACAAAGCAGGGTCAAGTTCATTAGTATTTAAAAACACCTCTTTGTATAAGAGTACAATCATCGGCTAGTTTGAAAATATCGCTCTCTTAATTTCTTTGACTTTTCATAAAAATTATTTTATTTTCTCTCTGTTTTTCTCTCAATGGCCGAATCTATTATTACCTTTTCTCTCTTTTTTTCTTTGGCCTCTCTCTCTTTTTCACTCTTTCTCTTTTGATCACTCACTTTTTGTAATCTCACTTGATCTTCATGAACTTCTTTTGGTGTCAAAGGAACTAGAGTGATTGTCCTTTGATTAATTACAAATGAGTACTTGTTGGTGAAGTCATCATGTTTAATACGCCTATCAAATTGCCATAGTCAACCTAGTAACAAGTGTCCAGCTTGCATCGGAACCACATCGCACAAAACTTCATCTTCATATTTCCTGATATGAAAAGAAACTAACACTTGTTTATTCACATTCAGTTCACCACTATCATTTAAACACTGCAACTTGTAATGCCGGGGATGCTTCATGGTTGGTAACCCTAATTTCTCCACCATAGTAGTGGTAGCCACATTAGTACAACTACCACCACCAACATACCTTGTTTTGAATGTGGCACCTAGTATGAAAGATATTTTCTTGTTGCACCTCTTCATCTTCTTTGACTTACGTACTCAAAGCTTTCCTTGCCACCAACAAATCTCCTTGGGCAGGGTATTCCTCTTCATCGGCATCCTCCAATGGTGGCATAAGATCAGGTAATCTTTGTCTTCGGTTTCAATTTCACCATCATCTCGTAACACCATAACTCTTTTGTTTGGACATTGGCTAGTTATGTGACCCCTTCCTTGACATTTAAAGCACTTGATATCATGATTCCTAGAAGTAGAAGAATCAGATTTACCTTGATTTACATGGCTAGTCACTTCTTGCTTTTGCTCAGCTTTAGGCTTCATCGTAGGTTGCCTCTCATCCTTCTTCCATTGATTCGATTTCCAAGCGGATGTACTTGGATTTTAGCTTAGACATGTGCTACCCATCCTCTTGAGTTGGTTCTCAATTTTTTTAGCTATGTGGACCATATCTTCCAACTCCATGTAATGTTGCAGTTCCACCACATTAGCAATTTCTCGATTCAAACCAACCGAATCTGGACATTATAAACTCTCGATCCTCCTCTACATTCGCTTGAATGATAGCAACCTCCATTTCCTTATAATATTCCTCTACACTCCGGTTACCTTGCCTAAGGCTTTGCAACTTGTTATACAGTTTCCGATAGTAGTAGCTCGGTACAAACCTCTTTCTTATCATTGTTTTTTTCTCCTCCCACGTCTCTACGGGACGCTCCCTATTTCTTAACCTATTCACTACCAACTGATCCCACCATACAATTGCATAATCATAAAATCAATGGTAGCAAGCTTTACCTTCTTAATCTCGGAGTAATTATGGCAATCAAATATTAATTTAACCTTTTTCTCCCACTCAAGGTAAGCTTCTGGATCATTCTTACCTTGAAAGGATGGAATCTTCATCTAATACTGTCCAACGAATTATCTTCTCGATTTCTAGCTCCTTTAAACTGCCCACTGTATCTCCTATTACGAACTATTGAATCTCGGTCATCTTCATCACCAAAAGTGTCTCTATAATACTCTTTATCTTCAGCCCTCACTTTCCTATGCTGGAATCTCCTTCTTCCATGAATATTAGGAGCAATTTGTGGCTGTTCCACATGTAAGTTCTCTATTCTGTCCATTCACTCATAAACCTATTCCATCTCTGCTCTCAATACTCTTCTCATCTTGCCCATTAAGGCTTCCATGAGAAGTTTCGGATCACCCACTCCAGATGTATCTCCAGGATTATTTCTGTCCTTGTTGTCTGACATGTTTGCTGCAAAACAAAGTTAGAAAAGAAAGGACCTCACACACTCTCTCACATGTTTCACTCAGTAATGAATCACTCAATTTCACTCGTGTTTCACTCGAATATATAATATTGGCTTTTATCCTCTTATGTGCTCACCACTCTTGCCTTTTTCCACTCGTAATTTCTCACAAGTTCTTATCAAACTAATTCAAACAAATAATCAGAATTTCTTAACAATAATCCACACAAAAAAACTCACCAACTAAATCAGGATTTAATGTAATAACCTGGAATAATAGTTTCTAGAAATTAACGAGCAAAGAAAGTAAAACAAAGAAAAAAGGAAAAGAAAAAAAGAAAAAAATGCACACATAACTTTGAAGGCTAGGAAAGTGATGAAAACAATGGATTTTGGGCTCGAAAGCTGGTATGTAGTTGGTTAATTGTAGGGTTTGGAATAAGCTTAGATTTGATATATAATAATAGTCGTTTCGATATCTAGATCAAAAGTTACGACTGTTTTACTAAATCACACTCAAAAACCTCTAATTCAGCCACTAATTCTTCTTTTTTTTTTTCGGGATTCTCTTTTTTTTTTTTTAAATTGAGAACCCAGATAATAACTAAAAATAAAAGGACTAACTGAAAGATACAAAGATATAAATTCAGATTCAAAAGCAAACGAGGAATCTAAATTTAGCTACGACTAGAACAGAGAAAAGTTTACATTTTTTTTGGACGATTTAGATGAAAGAAAGAAGGAAGAATAAAGGCTGGTTTTGAAAAAAAAAAAAAAAAGGAAAAGATAAAAGATGGATTAAACTTGAGACTAGAATCCAGCTCTTGATATCAAATGATACGAACTCCGCCAACTTGTGATGAAACTCGAAATAAGGATGATGCCTAGGATCGTTCTACAATCAGATTCGGATAAAAAATCTCAATCCAACACCTATAAAGAGATGTGAACCTTGGTATAAAGGAAGACGTCATAATCAAGGATGGAAAACTTGATTGATAAGTCAAAGAATGAATGCCACAGAAAAATCTGATAAGTTCGAATAAGTTCTCAAAGTACCAAAGAGAAATTGCTCTTAATTTTAATGAATTATAATCTACCCTTATTGAATGAAAAGTGTACAATATATAGGCTAAGGGCCACGAAATTTTCAGTCTAAAAACGCCGAAGGCAACTTACCCAAAATCAGAGAAGGAAAGTAGGAAAATAAACCTAATAGCTAACCTAAATTCATCCCTAATTATATGGTAGGCAATCTGATTTTAATCCCTTAATTTTCAGCCTATTACACATCACTAAAGAAAAGAAAATAAGTAAATAAATCGTTTTAGAAAACTAATAACTAAAATAGGAAAATAAGCTATGACTTGGCCTATGACTTGGCGTTCAAATCTTTACATATCAGATTTCCCTTTCATATGCGCCTATGAACTTTCTTGAACTCTAATCAAGCTTGTTAAGGCCTTAGAAATTCGTTCATCTCCATCAATGAGCCTCTACATACATGCCTGAACCTAAGTCCCTTGAATCAGTCCACTTAACGCATTTTGAAATTTTTTTACATATGCTCTTGTAACTGGACCAATTGGAATTTGGATAGGATCCACATTCTATACTCTCGTGCGCCATGTCTTCGTCACAAAGCCATGGATTGAAGGTGATTTTGATAATTTTGCATGTGTTTTAGTTTATCTTTGATCTTTTTCGAAGTTGCCTGAGACTTTGATGTTAGAGAGAGATGAATCTTGTCTGTTTATTATGATAATTTCTTATTTTTTGCTTTACTTGATCGTCATTAGGTTAAGTTCTGTCTGCATTGCCAAATAATCCTACAAAAGACAGTGAGACAGACATTAAAGTAAAAAAAGGGAGACTTTTACTATTTTATTGTATTTTTTTGCCACTTATTATCACTAGTCTATTTGCGTCAAACAGTGAGATAACATGAAATGATAAAAGTAATTAAGACACGAAATAAAATGGAGATTTTTTTTTTCACCTATGATCACTCGTCTATTTGGCTCATGTGTATTATCCACCTAGAAGCCATACTTTTTTTGCACAATTAACCCAAATTTTCCTAATTAAATAAATAATTTTTTTTAAAAAAATGAGGTTTAACTAATGACCGCCACTTACTACAAATTTAAAAGAAAATAACACACGAACTCTACCAAAATTTGAACCCTTAATCCTTCTAAATTCACACACACATCTCTCAAACATTGAACCAACTGAATTTGTCCCAGTTGACTTAAACAAACAAATTTTAACTTCAACCTTTCTTCACAACTTCTTCCATTACCAATACTATGTATTTTCGTCGCGAATACTTAGCTGCAAATTATTAGAGAAAAAACGCAGAGAAAAGGAAAAAAAAAAAACAAGAAACCTTTTCAAAAATAGAGTAGAAATAGACCCAAAAAGGAAAAAGTTAATGAATCAAGGGACAAAAACAAGAAACAGTCCACATGGTGACGTAAATGCAAGGAAAATTGGAAGCTCCACAGACTCCAAGAGACGCCGCATGAACGACACGTGTCCAAACTCAACTGCACACCAGCGCTGCGTCGGATGCCCGCACTTCCACCCAACTAGCTGTTCCAAACACAAAAGAGTGCGTTTTTACCCTTTTATGGCACAGAATCTCAACCAGTTTGTATTTATAGTTGTATTTATTTATTATATTTATATAAATAAACCAAAGCGGACGAGAAATAAACTGATGGGAGTGCAATTCTGGGAAATGTTTTCTTATATATATATTTTGGTGACGATACATCGGGAACATTTGTTTATCCTTTATGATCCTCACCACTAGGCAAAATGTATTTACATCTTCTGCAAATTACATTTGTCATAAACTCTTTCTCTTTCATGTGCACGTACGTACGTACCAAAACCCTAGAGGTACTACTAAGCAATTTCCCATTTAGCTCAAATCTTCTCAACCAAAAAAAAAAAAGAAAAGAAAAGAAAGTTAAAATACCAAAATTATTAAACTGAGTAATTCTGAGCCGCCAAAACCGCTTCGCAACTACTTTGCATGAAATGGCATACATGCCTTTGTTCCCAAAACTCTACATTTCACTTGTCAATCAATCATTTTTGTTTTTTTGGGAACGTAGAACTGATATTAAGCCAAACCAAGAGTCAGCTCCAATCGAACCTCGCCACGTGTATCATCGGCAGGGCTCGACTCCGGCTTGGCTTGCTGAGCCAAGGAGGCCTCCACTGACTCAACAGAGAACATGCTTTCCAAGTCCTCACCGGCGCTTGTACTTGACCCATTCCCTAGCAGTCTCGGCCACCAGTACTCGTGATCCGGATTCAGAAACTGGGTTAAGCTACCCATATCCGACCCGCCTATCAAGGTTTTATGCCCGGCCGCGGTTCTCTTAAACCTGTTCCGGGTTCTCACTTGGTGGTGATGAGAAGGGTCCGAGTTCGGGACGACGTCGTCCTTGGTGACGTGGCGTATGTCCACCCATGAGGACTTGATAGGAAGCTTAGAGTGCGGCGCGTGCTCATCACTTTCCACCTTGATCGGCGCACCCGCCAGAACAGCCTCGACGGCGGCTTGGCACTTGGCCCACTCACCGGCCCATAGCAAACCCACTGACCCGTTTATCGGGTTCACGATTCTTCCACATGCCTCGTACAACAGCGACTTGAACACAGCTAAGAATACCCCCAAAAAATGATAATAATAATAATTATAAGTGAAATGAAATGTAAATCATAAAATTAAAAAATAAAAATATTACCAAACTAGTGTGAGATTATAAGAATTTAGAAAACAAAATAAAAATAAAAATAAAAATAAAAATAAATATTATCAAAAACAACGACGTAGTAATACCTGGGCGGAGATATCGAGGGCCGGCATTAATGAGGTTGAGGAGGCCAGTACGGCCGTAGAATTTGGCGAGGAAGAGAGTGGCTTGGGCCTGGGAATCGGGGGATTTGATCCACTGGAGGCAGGGCCTTATGGCACAGTCGTCGCTGCAACCTTTGCGTAGAACCCTGCACCCATTGCAGCTCGTCCTCATGATGATTGATGATGATCACTCTCTCACACTACCTGTTGGTCACAATATTGATCACACTTTTCAGAGAGAGAATATCAAAACAAAGAAAAATATTACACATACGGCGGTTGTACGGAGATGTAGAAAGGAGTGTATCAGGGGCTTGTATTTAAAAGGCAATGTTCTCGAGGTTAAAATGGGAAATTCCGGGCCACTGGTTTCTCAAGGAGGTCAGTAAATATGGTATAATATTGGTAGGTGCTAAAAAAAGAGAAATACATCTAAAACCATGGGTTGTAACTTCAAATTCTACTACTCCCTTTTTCTAGTTCCAAAAAAGAAAAAGAAAAGAAAAAAATCCTTAAAGCAGCTCCAGATTGACTTGGATTTTCTTACATTACATATGAGAATTATAATTTAGAACCATTCATGCAACAGTCAATTACCAGTAAGCCACCAAAAAATTGTCTTAGCTCTTTACTCTCCGAGGAAAATGGTCCCAACAACAATATAGTGTACGGGTGGCAGTACTGTAATTTAATGAGATAAAAACGGGTAAAAGTGCTAGGACGTGTGTCAGAGAAGAGGACTGGAGAAGGCAAGTGTAGTGCAGAAGCCATGCCATGCAAAGGTAACTGAAAACCGAAAAACGACACGTTCATAACAGTAAATATGGTAATTAAGAAAAACTAAACGTATTGAATGCTGGATTGGCACGTGAGAAGCACGAGCTCCTCCCGTACCTCGCCGTGCGGGTCGCCGCGTACTGTTAAAGGAAAAAAATTCACCCACCTACTCCCGGTGTTTAGGAGAGCACGTACTCCGCGCGTGCATGAAAACCACATCGTCCGTACGAAAGTAATGATCCTTGGTGGGACTGTGGGCGCTTTCTCTAAGCTATATGCGCCTGTGGTTTTTGGGGTGATATTTTTTGCTGGAAAGGTTTTGGTAATATTTAATGCAAGATCCAACTAGACTGGATTATGAATATAACTCATTATCAGATTTTACTTTCCTTCTTTACTCTAAATTTTTGTTTCTCTCTTACTTTGGATTGCTCCTTATTGTGCCCTTTATCTCCTTTTTGGTTAGAAATCTTTTGATTTCATTAATGTCATTCACATATTACATCTTTATAGAATATACGTAGCTCACCCCATAATTATTGTGATTTTCTAACACGCCATTCAGATTTACTAGATATACACATATATTCCCAGCAAAAAGAATATATGTAAAAATATGTTATGTATAACCCCTGATTATTTGATCTCTATATAGCTAAGACACTATTAAGTAATGAGTATTGACCATATTTAACGAATCGATAAATATAACCAGGTGATCTCAGGGGCTCAGGCCCAAATGAACGACAGTTGTAATTTTTATGTTCATACAAATTGAGTAATGTATAATAAAACTTTTTTTTCCTTATGGTTTTCCTTATTACTAGTCCGAAGCCACGTGCCTAACCACATGGATATTGTTGGAATTAACGAAAGAAGCTCGTAAAAGTAATTATTTTTATGAGAATATTTTTTCCTATTAATGAAATAAAAGTATTATTCAATTAATTAGTTGTATATAATATTATTTAAATAAAAATTCATTTAATTTTATAAATATATATTTTTGTGATTACAATGTAAATTCATAGAAGATAAAGATACAAATTATGTACAATTAATTAATAATTGTTCACAACAATATAAATAAGGTTAGACACTTTATTTATACTGCAGTATATTTTAGAAAGGTTTGACTTATCTTGGTCAACTAAAGTCAGCTAGTGTAATGGGACTTACAGTGAACTAGATAATAAATGAAATTCGGTTAACAATCTCAATAGAAAAGAAGTTCATAAGTAATGACTAGTTTTACTCTTAATCTTGAGCTAGCTGTAATTGTGTATTCTCAAATATGACTTTATTTGAATTGCAAATGAGTGAGATCAATCGAGATCAATATTCTTTGTTGTTTGGCAAAACATATTTGTTGAATTATCCAGTTATAGCTAGCAATATAGAATTCGGTGAGGTAATATCTCCTGGTAGATTACAGCATTTGATCAGAAATCTTAGGCCTAGGTGTATCAACACTGATTTAGTCAGTGAGATATTGATTGATGATCATTAGAGAAACTGGTTAGAATCAATAAACATTTAATTATGTTTTTATGATACTATACAAAGGGGCATTTAGCAAAGAATTATTGTGGCATGAGACTTTATTTCAAAATATAGTTATGTGCAGTTGGAGCGCAATTTTAGTCCATTAGTAAAATGGACCTGAAATTTAAATAATTAACAGGTTTGTTTAATTACTTGGGAGCTAATTGTATATGTCTCATAAGATCCTCGAACTAATTTGTGTCAATAGCCACACTGCTACTGGACTGGATCAATTAATGATTAATTGGGTTGAATTAAGTTGGACTACAAAAAAGGTTATACACACATCTGGCCCAGAAATTGGGCTAGGTGTGTAGCACAGTTAATGGGAGGTAATTGTCTCCAATTTTGGTAACTTCCAAATAAAATTAATAAGTTTGGTCACTAAGTTATCAATCTTTCTTATATTATTAATTCCATATATAGATTGATTATATTTCTCATTATTGATTTGACAATGAACCTAGACGTAATTGGATAGTAATTCTCATTATGGTTAATTAGATGTTAACAAATCAAGAAAAAAAACTAATTAAGTAATAATTGATTGATTGCTTATAGAATTAAAGATAGTTAACTATATAAAAGAGGTAATCGGGTAACTAGGAAATTCTCAGAATGGGAATTCCCTAGTACTGGCTGAACTTGGCAAATGCAAATTAGGTAACACGCCATAGTCATAAAGGCAATAGGCATGTGGCTTGTCCCTAGGGCTGCCCATTTGTGTCTTCCTTCCTATTGTCTATAAATAGGAGTCTCTAGATATCTCTTTCATGAGTGACAGAAACTCTAACTAAATTTTGTCAACTTTGCAAGAGAGAATAGATTTATAAAGATAAGTGAACAGTCATCTTATTGTTCTTTGATTTCTTCGTAAATCTAGTGCAAAACTAACTTGATTTTTTCTTGTATATTCTATAAAGACCACACTCTTGTGTGACTATATACAAAAATAGACCGGAAGATCAACTAAGGATTAGAGTCTTTCTCTTGCTCATCTTGGATCAACAAGAGGTATGATTTTATAAACAAAATCTAATATGTTATTGAACTTCAGATAATGCTATTGGTTATTTTTTGCTGTGTTTGAAAAAAAAAAACAATTAGTAGCTTTTTCAAAAAAAAAAAAATTTTAAATTACTACCAGATATTATTTTTCTCTTGTCTTTCCAACAATAACCATAACCAGTTATTCTTTTTTGATACAAAACCACAGCCCAATTATTGGATTAGAAGAATGATAACTTAGAATGTTAATGTCATACATATTATACGCATTCACAAACTTAAAAAAGAAGTGTTCTTTGTTTTTTTTTTCCCTCTATTTTTTTAGATATACATTTTTCATGGTATAAGTATCGGTAAAGAAAATAATAAATAAAAAAAAATAAATCAGAAAAAATATTTGATTCGATATGGACACCAGATTAAAGCGAAACAATTGTTTATTTGGCATGTCTTATTAAATAGAACATGTCCTCAATCACAAAATATATTCTAATAAATGCTTCTAAATTTAAACATGGCAAAAATGACTATTCCTAATCAAAACTGAAATTGGTTCATTTGAACATATAAGAATAGCGCTCAAGCATATACATAATTATCGGCTCAACTGGGATTATCCTTTTTTGGTTTCATTTCTTGATAAAAGACAATTGAAAATAAATCAATAATAAAGCATAAATCACTAAGTCCTGTTCCAATTCAAAATGATGAGTGAACTGTCAAATACAATAGTCAACTTGTTGGTTTATTTTGCATAATGATTGAAATTCAGCAATGGACTGCTTTCATAAACCAGGAAATGTCATTTGAAGATATTCCAATGCCATGTCCAATTCTTCATCCAACAGTCTTTTCCAGCACTTCACTCAATTTTGTCATGAAACACAAGAACCTAAGGCAAGGGGGATTTTCAAAGAAAATACCCCTCGAGCTTGTTCTGTCTTAGCAATGATCCTCAAGAGAGAAGTTAGCAATGACCTCCAAGAGGATTCCGCAAGTTCTGCCTCTCATTTTGAAAGTGGATTTAAGTTGCTATATACCATTCAAAGTACACAATTTTGGCTTCATAGCATCAGTAGGTAGTAAAATTATCACCAACCTATAATCAATATTAATCATTGATTATAATTAATATTGTAATTTTTATTCTAAAGAATATAAAATAGATAATTTTAGTCAATATCCTTCTTAATCTGTCCTTTGAACAAGTTTTAATATTGAATATGATCCCTGCTAAACTCAAGTCAAATTATAAAGGATATGAGCTCTTAAGTGTAGAATTAACTACTTTGTGGTTTGCTCCTATAAGTTGTTTGAAGCTAAAGACAACAATAAAAATACCTTCAAATAATCTGAGATGGTTGGCATCGAGTCGACTCACAAGATTCGCTTTCTAGTACAAGGTCCCAAAGAAAAAAGGGTGTTTTTGTACAAGGCATGAGGGCTCCTATTAAATATCAAGTCATTTGAAAAAAGGAAAGGTAAGAGTATTCCATCGTGCATTTAAAGAGCACAGAAGTGGAAATTATGAGAAATGGATCTTTTAAAATGACAGGGATGTAATAACTTTGAAAACACAGAGAACAAAATTGAGGACAAAGAAAATACATTTTGACAATCATATAGAGATGAATACCACAACCTTACGAAAGTTGTACAGCAGTAACTGTAGACCACAACTATACGGATTTTAGCAACAAAATTATGCGAAATTTTATGAATCATGGCGATAATGAAAAAACTGGAGTGGCAAGTCGGATATTTTGACAAGGCTTTTCTGTCTTTTATAAGAAGTTAGGCATGGATATTAGCTAGATTTCCTCCTCATTATTTTTCAGGACCTTATAAAAACTAAAAATTGGAACAAGTTAATCACTAAAGAAAACAGAGTGCGGGGTAGTAAAGCTTTAGATTATTATTCAACAAAACAGAGACGTATAATGTACCTAGCTAAACATCAATATAACTCGCCATTTCTAATAAGCTGCTGTTGATTTGCAGCATTAGTTGGATAATGTAAATTATTCCTATCAATTAACATAGGAAGCATATTACTACTGTTGTTTCCTCCAACATAATGTTCTCTAAAAGCAAAACTAATTACTTGAGGAAATGATGCTTTTGAATTATGGAGTTAAAAATAAACAGATTGATTCCACATGCAAGCGAACAGGAGAAAAGATCATTTCCCATTAATCTAAACAGAAGATATGGCAATAGTAAAACACCTAACACCTAAAAATGATACAATAAAAATTAGAGGATTTGTCTTATATTATATGCATCAATCACATAGCATGTTCAGTAAAGATGACGCAGCTAATAATCAGACCACGTAAATCAAATGACTAAAGAATAAATTTAGAAACTCAAAACTACTTAGACATTATCTTTGACAATGTGAGATGCATATAGAAGGTGAATATAAGAAGTTTTAACACCATAAATGTTCTCCAAGTAAAATATATGCATAATGAGAGTGTTTGCCAATCTGAATTTGATGTCATGAAACTAAAGACATGTCATTAAATAGGAGAATAAAATTCGTATGTATATTTATTACTTTACGCAAGAGAGTTTTCGTTAATATACTGCAGCCTGCTCAACCATTAATTCCTTTTTTTTTAACAGACTAATAATAAATTTGAAGTAGTGATTGACAGTAAACCGGTGAAAGTGGCATCCTTATGTTTAGCTAGAAGTTAATTGCTATTCCAAACAACAAAAATGAGCTATCTTCTTTTCTTGTAAGTGTATAAATGATTCATTACTAAAATACACACGTCAATTACTAAAGTACGCACATAAATCCTTGTGAAAAGTTAAGATTCATAAACAGACACAGGCTTAATATTTTCTTTCATAGAAGTTTGTGCAAAAACAATTCTTAAAAATTTGAAATTAGTTAAAGACAATCACAAGTATCAATTTTTTATCACCGTAGTTATAAATGAAAGAAATTCAAAACTAATAGCAATAAAAGATAACCATAGAGAAACAATAAAATCAAGTTTTGAAAGGTCTGCCATAGGTAATTGTGTCAAAGAAAAGAGCGACTTACAGTATTTGCTCAAACTAATAAAAACCATCTAACATACATCTAATTTCTTTCAAGTACATAAGCCATCAACGTAATAACGAACTCCAAATACAATAAGCAACATATATCTTTTGGATATAGGAATAATAAGACATACCCAAAACGTAAAATAATTCTATATACATGAATATAACTGATATGGAAGGAAAGTAATGGAAATGATATTTGACTTAAGAAAATAAATGAAGGATATAGCTAACAATATTATTTAGAACCTGAATTTTGGTGGGAAAAAAATTGTATGGAAAGATCAAGGAAAAAGAAGGGAAAAATATTTTTCCTAAAATTTTATAGAATTTTATTTTAAAACTTCTGTCTTTGTTAATTAATGTGTCAATATTCTGTATACTAAAAAACGATATCAAATCAAATTTTTGCTTTATTTGAAAAAAAAGCTTCTATCATTTTTTTGTTTAAATTCAAACAAAGAATGTGACCGAGTTATAATTTTAAGTTGGAGCAGGGAAGTTTCCCTAATGATTTGAACCTTGCTCAAGCTAATCTGGCAGCCTATTTCAACTCCAAAAGATCTCAAAAACCTTTCACTCTAGCCCAAAAAACTCATTATACTTATGCAACAGGCACTCCTAAATCAAGTTTCTTCCCAAACTAATACCAACAACCAAGTTTAATTGGTAAGCCAGAGGGCCAAAACCCACATAACCAAAGAAAATAGCAAAGCAGAAGGCTTAATAACAACCAAATAAAACCCTAATACCAAATCAGTGGAAAGCTAGGACAATATATTTGCTTCCACAGGACCAACCCCAACTATCAACTACAGAATCCATCTCACAACACCAATGTTGCTCTTCGTGGCTAAACTCAAAATAACTCTCCCTTTGCTGCAATGCTAGCTACATCTTGTTATGCAACACCACAGGTAGCTATTGATGAAGCATGGTACATGGATTTTGTAGCCAAGCATCATCTCACACCAGACTATATGGCAATCTCATTATGCTATCAACTTTCATTAGCCCTGACCAAGTCATTGTAGGAAACTCTAAGACTACCCTCATCTGTCATGTTGGCAGAGTATCTATTCCTTCTTGCAATCTTCCTTTAAAACTTCGACATACCCCAGAAATCCCGAAGAAACTTACCAATGTGTCAAAATTATGGTTAGACAATAATGTTTTCATTGTATTTTACCCATTCTTTTTTCTTATAAAGGATGAAACTTAGAAGCGAGTTCTCCTTCAGAGTCATCTTGAAAGCGGTCTCTATAAGATTAATTCCTCATCTACCTCTTCCACCAAGTGTTTTTCTAATCTTTTTTTTACCAGCTCAAGACTTCTTAGTGCACACCAAGAACTTAAATCTATGGCATGGATATTTAGGTCATCTAGCTTCTGGGATAGTTAACCAAGTTTTACAATCTTGCAATTTGAAGTCAATTACACTTTGTTAGATTACTGTTTATATTGCAAAATTTTGACTTTAAAGCCTTTTGAATTAATACATTCAGATTATGAAGACCATCTCATATTAAGTTCATTACTGGTGTTCGAAATTTTCTTCTATTAATTTACTGATGATTGCATTCGGTTACATATTTTTATTTACCCAATTCCAAATATGAAATATTTCCTATGTTTATCAAATTGGAAAAAAAATAATTGCAACTCAATTTGAATCTCAAATCAAATGCCTTCCATAGATTTAAGGAGGCGAATTTCATCCAATTACAAAATTGTTGGCTAATCTTTGAATCCATGGTCAACACTCTTATCCCTATACACCATAACAAACGGTCGCATTAAGTGCAAAAACAAATATATTGTAGAAATTGGGTTGACCCTCTTAGGTTACTCTCACACACCTCTGCAATTTTGCCCATATGCTTTTCAAATACGTGTTTATCATATTAATAATCTTCCCACGTCAATCCTCTCTAGTCAGTCACCATATGAGTGATTTTATCACAAATTACTATCATATTCAATCCTTCATACATTTGGTAATATATCTTATCCATTTCTTCGACCTTACAATCACCAAAAATCACTATCTGAGTTGGTTCATTGGTTACAGCTCCACGTATAAGGTGTTGGAAATAGGAGATTTTAAGGCTAGAAAGACTAGAAAAGTTAAGAGAGAAACTAGAAAGAATTTTGGTGGAAGAGAATAACTTGTATTATTACTTGAATCGTTTCTCTTTTAGCTTGATACAAATATGAGAGGAGTACTCTATTTATACTACTCCAAGGATAATTCTAGATGGTGTAAGAATGCTTTATTCAACCTCCAACAACTTAATTAATTATACTATCTAGTAAATACAAAAATACTCTAGAAACTAGGGTATTAAACTATGAGCTATTAGATACACACACACACCAAAATAAGCCTAACTCATAACACAAGCCCAAATAACTAAATTACTTATCTATCACCCAATGGGTCACAAATAAGTTTATTTTCTAATACACACCTTCCCCTCCCCCCCTAAACTTGATTTGTGACACCTAATAAATTTCTTAACTTAAGAAAATCTTCATGCTTGAGTGGTTTGGTGAAAATATCCGCCATTGGGTCTTGAGTCTTCACATACTTAAGTTGTACGTCCTTTCTTGCAACACATTCTCTTATGTAATGGTAACGGATATCGATTTGTTTGCTTCTATCATGGAAGACATGATTTTTTGTCAAAGTAATTACTGATTTATTGTCAATATAGATCTCAGTAGGTTCATTCTGTGAAATGCATAGTTCCTTCAACAAGTTTCTTAGCCAAATTGCATGACAGACACATGACGTAGCTGTAACATACTCTGCTTCATAGCTTGAGAGTATAATAATTGGTTACTTCTTAGATATCCATGTGAAAGTAGTATCTCCTATGAAGAATATAAAACCACTTGTACTATTTCGATCATCTAAGTCTCCACTCCAATCACTGTCACTATAACCCACAAGATTATAGTTATTAGATGATGAATACCGTAAGTCAAAGTTAGTTGTACTTTTAATATATCGAAGGATTCTTTTGGCAACTTTCAAGTGAGTAGTTATTGGAGATTCCATGTAATGACTAACAGACCCACAACATAGAGATTGTCAGGTTTTGTCCAAGTCAGGTAGCACAAACTTCTAACTAAGCTCTTGTAGAGTGTTAGATCCATCTTTTCTCCTTCGTCATATTTTAATAGTTTAACTCTAGATTCAATCAGTGTATTGATAGCCTTACAATCTTTCATCTTGAAGTTATTGATGATCTCCTTGGTATAACCTTATTGTGAAATAAAAATTCTATCTTCTTCTTGCATCACTTCTATGCCAAGATAGTAACACATGAGTTCGATGTCAGTCATCTTAAACTCATTTGTCGTTGCTTTCTTAAACTCTTCAAACATGGATGGATTACTCCCCTTGAAGATTAAATTATCAACATAGAGGCACACGATCAAGATATCTTTGTCTTTTACTTTGACGAACAACGCATGCCCATAAGGACATTTAATAAAGTTGCTATCCTGGAAATACTTGTCGATGTGGCTATTCTATGCTCTCGGTGCTTGCTTTAACCTATAAAAGGTTTTTTTCAACTTTAGAACCTTATCTTCTTATCCCTTGATCTCATATTTAGATGCTGGCTCTATACACACTTCTTTTTCAAGGACTCCATTTAAGAAAGTAGACTTGACATCTATTTGATAAATTTTCCGTTTATTTTGAGCAGCCAATGAGATAATCAATCGTATCATTTCTAGACTAGCGACAGGAGCAAATACCTCATCATAGTTGATGCCGGGTCTTTGACTTTATCCTTTTGGGACCAATCTTGCCTTATATCTCTCCATTTCTTCTTTAGAATTCTTCTTAGCCTTATAGACCCATTTCACGCCGATTACTTTGTGCTCCTTTGGAAGTGTAGCAAGCTCCTATATATCATTCTTTGTGATCACCTTTATTTCTTCATCCATCGTATCTCGCCACTTTTTACTTTGAATAGCTTCATCAAAGTTTAGTGGTTCATGATCAGTAAGGAGGTAAAAGAGAGTCAAGTCATTTTGATTCTCAGTTACCTCATATATCTCTTGTAAACTCCTTAATTTTGGTATCCTTTCACTTGAACTACTACTTGAAGACGATCCTAGTATTGTTTCTTGATGAGTGCTTATCGTTGGTGAAGTAGTTGGGGTAACAGGTTCTAGCAGTTCTTTTCTTACTTATTTCATTCTTCGTTGCACGCTTTCTTCTTCAATGTGTGGCAGGAAGTCATAATTTTCCTCTTCTGTGTGCCATTCTTAGGTACTTTCTTCGTCAAACTCCATATTGCGACTAGTAATGGTCTGGCCATTGCTTGGATTGTAGAACTTGTAGCTTTTTAAGTTAGAGTCGTAGCCGATGAAGATAAACTTCTCACTTTTATCGTCGAGCTTCGTTCTCTTTTCATCGGGTACATGAGTATAAGATATACTCCTAAACACTCTTAGGTGAGACATTCCAAGCTTTCTTCCACTCCAAGATTCTTGTGGCATTTTTCCCATACACTTCTTATTGGAGAGCAATTTGATAGGTAAACTACACAAGCTACTGCTTCAACCCAAAACTTCTTTGGTATTCCTTTGCTCTTGAGCATACTTCTGGTGATGTCAAGGATTGTTCTATTCTTCCTTTCTACGATACCATTTAGTTGGAGAGATCTTGGTACTGTTAAAGAACGGTAGATGCTATTGTCTTCACAATACTTCTGAAACTTTGGGATGTGAATTCTCCTCCTCTATTAGATCTCATTGCTTTGATACTTCAACCACTTTTCTTTTCAACAAGTGCCTTCAAGAATTATACCCAGGTCTTTCTTGAAAAATCATCGATTAAAAGGAGAAAGTAGTTACTCTTACTGAGAGAGTTTGATCTTATTGGACCATACACGTCAGTATGTATGAGCTCAAGTGATTTATGGGCTCGGGAACTTAATTTTCTTGGAAAAATTCTTCTCAATTTCTTTCCTAATAAACATCATTCACACAATTGATTTGGTTGACTGATGAAAGGTAGATCTCGTATCATCTCTTTCTTTACTAATAATTCTAGACCACCAAAATTGAGATGTTCAAATCTTAGGTGCCACAGCCATGATGAATCTTTGTAGTAAGCCTTTAGATACTTTGCTATATTATTTTGAATATATAATAAGAACATTCTATTTCTTGTCATTGGTACTTTGGTGATTAATTTGTTTCTATGTCTTTTAAAGAAAGACTATTTTCTTTCATGTGAATATCATTGTCTTTCTCTAAGAATTGGCCAAGACTCAAAATATTATTGTTCATGTTAGGTACATAATAAACATTTGGAATAAACTGATATTCTCCATTTCTCAAGCGTATGAGAATTTTACCTTTGCTCTTTACTGTTGCCTTAGAATCATCTCCAAATGAAATATTCCCATTCACTGAATCGTCAAGCTCTACGAACATATCTCTTCTTCCATACATATGATTGCTTGCTCTACTATCAAGGTATCATATATTTTCTTGGCGCCCATTGATCTCTTTGCATGCTAACAATAATATATCTTTCTCTTGTCTTTTATCTTTAGTATAGTTGGCTCTCTCTTTCACCTTCTTTGGAGCTCTACATTCGGAAGCGTAATGACCATATCTCTGACAGTTATGACACTTGATTTGGGACTTGTCATACCAATGCCTTGGGTTACCTCTTCTATGATCTCTTGTCGAGCTTTCTCTTCTATTTTCATCTTCATAATTGTTGTTGAAGCATCCTCTTCTTCCTCTTCCACATCCACGACCTCTTCCTTGGCCACAACCATTTCCATATCCTATTCCATTGCTGAAATCTTCTTCTTTCTCTTGGAGTTGAGCCTTGAGAAGCTGCTCATTGAAATTTTGCATCTTCTTTTTCTTTTCTTTGTGGGTTTGCAAGGAACCTTAGAGTTGTTCTATCGCCATGGCTCCTAAATCTTTGGTTTCTTCAATGATAGTAATAATATTCTCGAATTTTGGATTTAAAGATCAAATAATCTTTTCCATGATCGTAATATTTTCTAGTTTCTTACCATTTTTCTTCATTTAATTATAAATGGTTAGAACTCTAGAAATATAGTCAGAGACTGACTCAGTCTCTGTTATGTGTAGCAAATCATACTCCTATCTAGTTTGAAGGTGAACCTTTTTAACTTTTTCTTCTCCCTTGTATGAGATTTGAAGTTTCTCTCATGCTTTCTTAGCGGAGGTTGCTCGTGAGATTTTCTCAAACCCATTGTCATTTAGGGCTTAGTAGATAAGGAAGAGAGCCTTTTTGTCTCTCTTTTTTGAGTCTTTTAAACTATCATTTTGTATTGCAGATAGTATCGCCTCATCTCTTGGCTCTTTATAGCCTTTCTTCACTATATCCCAAGCATCATTTTCTCCAAGGAGGACCTTTAATTTGATAGTCCAATTATCAAAGTTGTTGCCATAGAGTGGTAGAACTTATAGAGATACTAAACTGTCGATAGTCATAACTCTTAATAGAGTAAGCTTTTGGAAATTTTGACTACACGGATAGATCCAAAACGTCAAAAAACCTTAAGATTGACTAGTATATCAATTGGTCAATGTCAACTACTCAGTCAATAGTCAACGCTAGTCAATGGCGTGGTCAATGTCTCCTATGGCTTAGTCAACGGTGTGGTCAAACGCTCTGACGGCTTGGTTAACAGCTTTGACTGGGCTCAACTCGGCGAGTTAGCTCAATTTATAGCAACAAATTTTTAACGACTCGTTTAGACTTGTTCGGACTCCGATTAAGCTGATTTTTACGGTGGCGTATTCGTCTCGTCGAGCTCTTCGATTTGATATTTAGTAGTAGTATGTTTGGGACAAATGGCTAAGACTCTTAATCTCAAGAAATCTTTTCTGATGTGGAAGATCTGTCAAAGCTGCAACCACATAGCATACTTAGAATTTCAAGAGAACTCACAACTTCGCTCTAATACCACTTTATTGGAAATAAAAAATTTTAAGGCTAGAAAGGCTAGAAAAGTTAAGGGAGAAACTAGAGAGAATTTTGATGGAAGAGAAGAACTTGTATTACTACTTTACTACTTGAATTATTTCTCTTTTGGCTTGATAAAAATGGGGAGGAAGAGCACTTTATTTATACTACTTCAAAGATGATTCTAGATGGTATAAGAAAACTCTACCTAGTAAATACAAGAATATTCTAGAAACTAGGGTATTAAACTATGGGCTATTAAATACATACACATAAATCAAAATAAGCCCAACTCATAACATAAGCCCAAATAACTAAACTATTTATCTATAGCTCAATGGGTCACAAATAAGTGTATTTTCTAACATAAGGGTTACATGTGTCTTGACAAAGTCACATGTAAAATTTACGTATCTTGACATATTGCGTGTAATGAGAAAAAATTTCCTTTTTCTCACTCTATTGAATCTTCATCCTCAGTTCCTACCCCTTTCATCCACTCTCTTCTATGTATCTTTTTCCTTACCTACATATTATTGATACTCTTCCATTCTGTTCTCTTTTCTTCACTCCCCGCCTAAAACCAAAATATATTTACTTTCATTTTCTTTCACTAATCCCACCACTTTACCTTCTCTAATCATTGATACTACGAATCTTTTGCCTCCAAATGTCCCATCTTCTTTACCCTCCAACTCCATCCCTTCATCCTTTACACTAGATACACTAGTGCTAACATACTTAATGCAATACCTCCAAATGTTACTTTACCAGGAACTCTTGTTCATAGGTTAGTGGATTCTACTGGTGTGCATCCCATGATTACACGCTCCAAAGTAAAGTTTAAAAACCACGAGTTCTACTCAGCACCATGATTCTGAATTTTAGCAACCAACATCTTTTAAATAGAATATACTATCTTTCGACTAGCAATCAGCTATGGGAGTTGAATTCAAAGCAATTCTTATGAATAACACAAAGACTTTTTGTCACGACCCAAAACTCAGGCTAGTGGAAGAAGGAGAATTTCACAAAAGTGGGAAATTCCTTTATTTATTTGAAAAGTGTCAAAAGTTCTAGTTTTTATAAAATGGTCCATTTAAATAAAATAATTGGAATTTCATCCCGTGAACCACTCCTACAGTTCATATACACTATTAAACATAGATCGAATAATTATTTAAAAACGTGAAATCAAATATAATTCCAAGCTACATCATCATCCACAACGAAACTCAAATCCCAGAATGGCATACATAGGTTTACAGATAAAATAGAAAGTAGTAAATCTTGGTTCAATGCTAATACAAAGCCCAAACAATTCAAACACCACTACAACAAGCTTCTAGTATAACCAAGAAACGAACTACAGTCAAGATGACCTCTTACTCCTCTTGATCACTGAGATCGCACTGGACACTACCGAAGGAAGAAGGTAGGGGGGTGAGCATAAAATGCCCAATAGGAAAAACAATTACCCGGTCGAAAATATTTTAGTGATGGAGAATTCCTGCATGGTTAGTTTAGTCCAAAACATATATATCTATATAATCCAAACCGGAAATCCATATATATATAAAAGCAGTGTAATCAAAACCATTCAATCCATATGCACATAATACAAATCAACCCATACCCATGAGCTCTCATCCTCTCATCTGTGGCAACCCATGATGATGACACTAAGTATGCCTAACAGCCAGCCTGATACCTAAGCCCATACCTGGAGGGGACACCCATGTGTCACCTACCAAACCTAGAGTGGAAACTGAATTGCCTACATCTGCCAAATGGAGAGTAATCAGAAGTAACAAAACCCCACGTGAGTTTACGGACTCTATACCGACAGTGAGGCACACAGTGCCACGATGCTAACACGGTGCTCATGTATGATCCTATGACACGTGCAATACATAACTAAAGTGTTAAAATAATCATGCTCTGATTTTTCGGTAAAATCAGCATACTAGGTTTTTATAGAAAAATGGGCAGCATAACAGCCCTATTTTTAATATACCCAAAATAACCTGTACTCAGAAAATTCCCAGAGTAATACAGTATATATCTCATATAACCAATTCTCATCACAGATGTTCAAGAAAACCAAAAATCACATTTATTCTCATATGTTGCAAAAAATAAGTTTTATTCGAAAATGATATAAAACAGGGGTAATTGAATCCCTACCTCGCTCGAATAATAATACCATGCTATCAAATCCTCAAGATGTCGTTGACGATCACCCAGAAGGTCGGGAACCAATTCCAAGCCTTCGATCGTCCTCTTGCGAAAAACCAACTTCTTAATGGAGCTTCAATTCTATAAACGGTTCTCTTCACTAAATTCCTAGCACCCAATTCGGGTCCGGGTCCACTTCGTGCTGATGGCATGCAAATCGAGACAAATCTCGACCGTCTGATCTCGATTTCCATGCCGTTCACCAAACATAGGCAATATATATATCAAACTTCTCCATTCTCTGAGTACAATCCAAAAATGACAATAAAAACACAATCCAACGGCCGGATCAAAAAGCCAAATTTAAACTCAAAATATCAAAAAATGACAACTTTCAATCCGGGCAAAATGGGGTTGAGATATATATACCTTGATCATCCTTACGACGAGACGAATCCAACAGAACCGATTGGAGGTCGAATGGCAGCTGAAATCGTCGCCGGCGGTCAAAAATCCGATTCGGCAACTTTTGGTGCTTTTCCGGCGTTGCAGGCGACGGCGGCAACCGGGGACAAACGGCGTGACTTCGGCGTCACACGGGAAAGCTTCACCGGTCGGTTGCATGGGTAGACGACAGCGGCGGCAGCTCCTACGGCGGTCTGGCATCGACGGCAGAGAGAGGTTCGCGAGAGAGAGAGAAAGAAAAAGGACAAGGCACGTGGCCCTATCTTATAGAGCTGTGCAATTTTTCAAAAATTATACATAAGTCCCCAAAATTTCAAATCTCTTTCAAATCAGTCCCCCAAAAATTGCAATTTAGTCAATCTGCACAAAAATTTTGCAAATTAATCCCCGTAATATTTTATCCAAAAAATTGGTAAAATGTTCAAATTACCCTCCCAAAATCTGGGTTTTTACATTCTCCCCTCCTTAAAAGAATTTCATCCCGAAATTCAAAGTACAAGTCAAGGTTTACATCACAATACAACTTCTGACAGAAGGTCAAACAAATAAGGGTACTTCTTGTACATCTTCGTCTCGAGTTCCCAAGTAGCCTCATCTTCTTTGTGATGTTCCCAAAGCACCTTGACAAGAGGAATCTCTCTGTTGCAAAGCACCTTCAACTCTCTAGCCAACAAATGAACAGGTTGCTCCTCATAGGACACATCTTCTTGGATCGGTGCATACACGTACTGAACAATATGAGATGGGTCCGGTGTGTACTTCTTCAACATCTACACGTGAAACACATTATGCATATTACCCAACTGTGCAGGCAGATTCAAGTGATACGCCTCTAGTCCAATTCTCTCAGTGATCTCAAAGGGACCAATATACCTTGGAGCAAGCTTACCTTTAACCCTAAATCTTGTAACACCTCGCCTTGGAGTCACTTTCAAGAATACGGAATCACTAATATCGAACTCTATCTCACGCCTCTTCGAATCAGTATAACTCTTCTGATGACTCTGAATCTCTTTGAGTCTCTCTTGGATACCCTTGATCTTCTCAGTAGTCTCCTCAATCAACTCAGGTCTAAGAGTAACACGCTCTTCAGGTTCTGCCCAATACAAAGGCGATCTACACGGCCTTCCATACAATACCTCATATGGAGCCACACCCACATTGGTCTGGCAATTGTTATTATAAGCAAATTCCACCAAAGGAAGATGATCATCCCAGTTCCCACCAAAGTCCAGTATGCAACAATGTAGCATGTCCTCAAGAATTTGAATGGTTCTTTCAGACTGACCGTCTGACTCAGGATGATGAGCTGTACTGATATCCAACTACGTACCCAACGCTTTCTGCAAGACTCTCCAAAATTTAGAAGTCAAACTTGGATCTCTGTCGGAGACTATACTTGAAGGCACACCATGCAAGCGTATGATATTCTCCATATATAGTTTACTGAGCTTAGTAAGAGAGTAGTCAGTCTGGATTGGTATAAAGTGAGTACTCTTCGTCAACCAATCGACTATCACCCAAATTGCATCGTTCTTCCTCAAAGTCTTTGACAAACGGGTCACAAAGTCCATCGTGATCTTGTCCCACTTCCATTCCAAAATTTGCAACGGCTGAAGTAATCCAGCTGGCCTCTAGTGTTCAGCCTTGACTCGCTGACAAGTCAAACACTTAGCTACAAAGGTAGCTACATCCTTCTTCATACCTTTCCACCAATACTACCACTTCAAGTCTAGGTACATCTTGGTACTACCCGGATGTACTGCAAACCTTAATTTGTGAGCCGCAGTTAGGATGATTTATCGAAGATTAGGGTCATCAGCTACAGCCAACTTCCTATCGAAAAGCAAGAATCCTTCTTTATTAGTGCTCCAACCATCTAACTATTCACCATTCTGAAGCCAGTTCTAGATTATCCTTAACTCCCTGTCTTGCCACTGACTCTGCTGGACAGTGTTGAGAAGTGATGGTGAAATCACAATGTTGCTCAAGCAAGCAACCCCTTCATTCTCGAAGTACTACAAGTTGTAGTCACCAATCGCAATTGAATTCCTCCAATCTTCAAATACCAGTGCAGCTAGTGCACCACGAAGCTTCCTACTCAATGCATCAGCTACAACATTGGCCTTACCAGAATGATACTGTAGGTCGAAGTCATAATCCTCCATTTACTCAACCCATCTTTACTATCTCAAGTTCAGATCCTTCTGAGTAAAGAGATACTTCAGCTTTGATCTTAGCGAGATAGACTAAAATACCTCCGTGAGAAATCACATGGCCCAAGAACTTAACTTCTGACATCCAAAAGTCAAACTTCGATTTCTTGGCATACAACCAATGATCTCTCAAGGTCTTAAGTACTATCTCCAGATGCTCGGCATGCTCTTCTCGAGTCTTGAAATACACTAGGATGTCATGGACGAACATAACCACAAAATGATCCAAAAATGGCCCAAAAATCTGATTCACAAGATCCATAAATGCTGCGGGAGCATTCGTCAAATCAAATGGCATCACCAGAAACTCAAAGTGACCATATCAAGTTCTGAATATTGTCTTAGGTATATCATCCTCTCTTATCTTCAACTGATGATAACCGGATCTCAAATCGATCTTAAAGAAGAACCTTGAACCACCGAGTTGATCAAACAACTCATCTATCCTTGGCAAAGGATACTTGTTCTTCACTATCAACTGATTCAACTTCCTGTAATCCACACAAAGTCTCAACGAACCATCAGCTTTCTTCACAAAAAAAATAGGAGCACCCCAAGGAGAAGTGCTACTGCAAATAAAGCCCTTGGAAAATAGATCATCCAATTGTTCTCTTAATTCTTCCATCTCAGCAGGTGCCATGCGATAGGCTGTAATAGAAACTGGTTGAGCTCCAGAAACTAGTTCAATACAGAACTCGATCTCCCTATCAGGTGGTAACCCCTATAAGTCTTCAAGAAATACCTCCAAATACTCACACACCACCGGAATCCATGGATCTTGATCGTCTGTCCTTACCTCGCCATCCAGGGCAAACAAGTTCTCATAACACTCGAGTATCTTCCTTCCACCCATGCACGCTTTTTGAATAAGACTAGGCTTTAACGGGCTCATCCCAGCCTGATAGACAATAGGATATCTATTACTAGGAAAAAGAGTCACCCGCTTCGTATGACAATCCACAACTACTCGATATTTCGACAGCCAATCCATAACGAGTATTATGTCATACTATCCCATCGGCAACACAATCAAATTAGCAAGCAACTTCGTATCACCAACCACAACCTGACAAGACTTACACACACTAGACACATCGGCTACTCCTCCCAAAGGTGTACCCAACGTCAATATATAATCCAAATCAGAAAATTTCAACCCCAACAGTTGAGCAAACAATAAGGATATGAATGAATGGGATGCACCAGTATCAAACAAAACATGTGTCCAAGAGTGTGAAAGAAGGATCATACCGTCAACAACACCTTAACTGGTGTGATCATGAGCGTCGTCTGCCCTAGTAAAAGCATAGGCTTAGTCAATCACCTTCCCTTTCCCCTTGTTGCCTCTCCCCTAACCAGGATGGCTACTGCTAGATCCTGGACCACTACTTCTATATCGGTGCCCACCCTAACTCCTTGAGGCCTGAGGAGTCTGAAAGTTTTGAGTAAAACCCTGAGGGCGGTACTGATGCTGATAAGGCTGAGGGGAAGTAAAAGCCTATGAAGCACCCTGTGACTGTTGCAGCCTCGCTTGAGTATTCTGATAAGAAACAGAACCAGACTAGCTCCTCTGTAGTCCTCCCTGAGAAAGAGGAGATTTCTGCAGACGGTTCGGACACTCCTTCTTCCGATGACCCTGCAAGCCACAAACAAAACATCCTTCATAGGGACTACCTCTACCACCTCCTAAAGAACCACTGTTGATCGAGCTCCCACTGTTCGGAGTACCCTAGGCTGACCACTGCCCCTGGTTCCTTTTGGTGGCTTTCCTGTCATTACCTCTCCGTTGGTTCCTCCTAGAATCCAATCTTTCTTCAATGGCCTCTACCCGCTGGGCAGCCACTACAATCTCAGGAAAAGTACGAAAGGTCTGAGTACCAATCCTATTGAAAATGTTCTGATTCAGACGACTCCTGAACTTGGCAACTCGGTACTTCTCACTCGTACCCGGTCCAAGAGCAACACTTGCTAACTCAGTGAACTCTATCAGGTACTCATTTACCATTCTGTTACCTTGAATCAACGTCTCAAACTGGTTCACAACTTCATCCTGTTGATCCTCATTGGCATACAAGGCCTTAAAAATCCTTTCAAAGTCTTTCTAAGTCAAGCTCACTACATCTTACATCTGTTCCACTGTTTTCCACCAACGAAGGGCACTCCCTGTCAAATGGGTAACGGCAAACATAGCCCAAAACTCAACCGGAGTACCAAGGGCTCGAAAGTACCTCTCCATCTCACGCAACCAAGTAATTGCCGGGAGAGCTTTTGGTCTACCATCAAACTACCCTAGTTGGAGACGCATAAACTGTTGGAGATGATCAGCCTGATCCAACTGTTGTTCCCTCAGAGCTGGAGGCTGATAGTCTAGATTGCTCATCTAGACGAATGCCTGCTATATTGCTTCGATCAAATGAGTGAAATCCAGACGAGGAGGTTCAGCACCCGGCTGGTGCCTCAGAACTCTTCTAGGAGACATTCTTACTAGTCTGAAACAATATGCCAAACTGTTAATGTAATAATGATGAATGCTTGTCATAAAATCAACTTTAATCTAATTTAATAGTGATACATCCGAGCTGTTAAACTCAAAGCTCTGATAATAAAAATTTCTATCACGACCCAAAACTCGGGCCAGTGGCAGAAGGGAAATTTCACAAAGGTATGAAATTCTTTGATTTATTTGAAAAGTGTCAAAAGTCCTAGTTTTTATAAAACGGTCCATTTAAATAAAATAATTGGACTTTCATCTCATGAACCACTCCCACAGTTCGTATACACCATTAAATATACATCGAATAATTATTTAAAAACGCGAAATCAAATATAATTCCAAGCAACATCATCGTCCACAACGAAACTCAAATCCCAGAATAGCATACATAGGTTCATAGATAAAATAGAAAGTAGTAAATCTTGGTTCAATGCTAATACAAAGCCCAAACAATCCAAACACCACTACAACAAGCTTCTAGCATTACCAAAAAATGAACTATAGTTAAGATGACCTCTTACTCCTCTTGATCACTGAGATCGCACTGGACACCACCTGAGGAAGAAGGTAGGGAGGTGAGCATAAAATGCCCAGAAGGAAAAATAATTACCCGGTCGAAAATATTTTAGTGATGAAGAATTCCTGCATGGTTAGTTTAGTCCAAAACATACATATATATATATATATATATATATATATATAATCCAAACCAGAAATCCATATACATATATAAAAGCAGTGTAATCAAAACCATTCAATCCATATGCACATGACACAAATCAACCCATACCCATGAGCTCTCATCCTCTCATCTGTGAAAACCCATAATGATGGCACTAAGTATGCCTAACAGCCTGCTTGATACCTAAGCTAATACCCGGAGGGGACACCTATGTGTCGCCTACCAAATCTGGAGGGGCAACCGAATTGCCTACACCTATCAAATAGGGAGGTAATCAGAAGTAACAAAACCCTGCACAGGTTTACGGACTCTATACTGACGGTTGGGCACGCAGTGCCACTCTGTAAACCTACGATACTAACACGGTGCTCATGTATGATCCTATGACATGTGCAATACATAACTGAAGTGTGAAAATAATCATGCTTTGATTTTTCGGTAAAATCAGCATACTAGGTTTTTATAGAAAAATGGGTAGCATAACGATCCTATTTTTAATATACCCAAAATAACCTGCACTCAGAAAATTCCCAGAGTAATACAGTATATATCTCATACAAACAATTTCCATCACAGACGTTCAAGAAAACAAAAAATTACATTTGTACTCATATGTTGCAGAAAATAAGTTTTATTCGAAAACGATATAAAACAGGAGTAATAATTGAATCCCTACCTCACTCGAATAGTAATATCACGCTATCAAATCCTCAAGATGTCGTTGACGATCACCCAGAGGGTCGGGAACCAATTCCAAGCCCTCGATCATCCTCTTGCGAAAAACCAACTTCTCAACGGAGCTTCAATTCTACAAACGGACCTCTTCACTGAATTCCTAGTACCCAAAATAGCTACGTTAGACATATAATTTGTCCAATTCGGGTCCATGCCCACACTGTGCCAATGGCACATAAATCGAGGCAAATCTCAACCTATGATCTCAATTTCGGTGCCGGTCACCAAACATAGGCAATATATATATATATATATATATATATATATATATATATTCAAACTTCTCTATTTTCCCAGTACAATCCAAAAATGACAACAAAAACACAATCCAACGGCCGGATTAAAACGTCAATCTGAAACTCAAAATATCCAAAAATAGCAACTTTCTATTCGGGCAAAATGGGATTGAGATATATATACCTTGATGATCCTTGCGACGAGACAAATCCAACGGGACTGGTTGGAGGTCGAATGGTAGCCAGAATCGTCGCCGGCGGTCAAAAATCTAATTCGGCAAATTTTGGTGCTTTTCCGGCGTTGCAGGCGACAGTGGCGACCGCATACGGACGGTGCAGCATCGGCGTCGCACGGGGAAGCTTCGCCGGTCAGTTGCATGGGCAAACGACGGTGGCAGCAGCTCCTACAGTGGTCTAGCATCGGCGGCAGAGAGAGGTTCGAGAGAGAGAGAGAGATCGGGGGGAAAGAGAGAGAAGAGAGAGGGATCAGGGGGAAAGAGAGAGAAGAGAGAGAGAGAAAGAAAAAGAATAGGGCATGTGGCCTTATCTTATAGGGCTGTGCAATTTTTCAAAAATTACACATAAGTCCCAAAAATTTCAAATCAGTCCCTCTGCACAAAATTTTTACAAATTAATTCCCCCAATATTTTATCCTGAAAATTTGTAAAATATCCAAATTACTCTCCCAAAATTCAGGTTTTTAAACTTTTAATCTTCCACTTATGTATCATAAGGTCACAAGTTGTAAATGGGTTTACAAAGTTGAAGCTTAAGCTTGGCAATTCCACTTAGCACTATAAGGCTTATTTCTTAATAAAGGATATCATCAAGACGTAAGGATTAACTTTTTTTAAGATTTTTAGCCCTGTCATGAAACTAACTATGATCGAATTATAATGAGTTTGGGTATTTCTCTTAGCTGGTCCCTTCAGCAAATTGGACTTTCATAATGCATTCCTTAATGATTACTTATCGGAAAGGGTATTTATGGAACAACCATTGGTATGTATATATTGATTTCACTCTTCCCCAATTTTGTCTATCATCTTCATTAGGCTCAATATGGCTTAAAGCAGTCCCCTCATGCTTTGTTCCACAAGCCTAGTAACTTTCTCCATGAGTATGGCTTCTTGAGTCAAAATTTGATACATCCATGTTTATCTACTCTCAACACTCAATTATTCTCATCATTTTGGTCTATGTTGATGATATCATTATGTTGGCAATGAGATTTTTATGATTCAACAACTTGTTACTTAATTTAATGGTATTTTTTCTCTCAAGGATCTCGTTGATCTCTCCTACTTTCTTGGCATTAAAGTACGTAGTACTGTCTCTAGTCTTTCAATTAAGTTAAACAAAACATACCCAAGACATCGTGAAACAAGTAAAGATAGATGATTACAAACTGTAATCCACTCTTATACAGTATGGTTCTCCTTTATTTCTCTATAATGCTGAAGTATTTCCTGAACCTACTATTTATCGTGACATTGTTGGTGCATTGTAATATTATATATTAGTTATATTGTCAACAAATTGTGCCCATGCATGCATATTCCAATTAACCACTGCACACTAGAAAGGTGCCAAATGCATCTTACGCTACCTCAAAGCTACATCTACACTTGGTGTTTCCTATTAATCTAGTCCTGATTTTGCACTCACTTGCTACTCTGATGCAGAGTGTACAAGTTTTCCTGATGATAGATAGAGTAATGGTGGATTCTACGCTTTGTTTGGCAATAACCTTATCTTTTTGTGTTCTTTCAAACAGCGAGTTGTCTTTTGCTCGAGTGCCGAATTAGAATATTGGACCCTCACTGATGCTACTGCTAGAGTAACTATCCTGGCTGCAATTTGTCTTCAAAGAACTTACACTTACTCTCTCTGCTCCACCACTCATTCTATGAGACAATCTCAATGCCAACGTATTTAGCTTCCAATCCAGTCCACCATGCTCGCCCTGATCATATAGAAATCAATTACCACTTCATCCATGATCGTGTTATGAACAAGTCTCTAGAGATCAAACACACACCATCTGAAGAGCAACTAGTTGATATCTTCACTAAAGCTTTACCATCTCAGCGGTTCAAGCTCACCGTTCTCATAAGACGCATAATCTTATGGTTGATGTTAGAAATACTAATCCTAGTGGTTAATTAGTGCACTCATACAAGTCTTAGTTGCTATTTGTAGCACTTACTTTCTCTTCTTTTCCTAGTAGTGTTTCATTCTCTGAAGGTTATGTGCTTCCTTGTGGTCTGATTTATTGCACAGCTGCACTATGATATAAATAAGTATCTTTTGGCCAAACTCTATAACAAACAGAGGCATTGCCTTCTCTAAATCCTTTCTGATCCTAGTATTAGCTTTTCTTAGCTCCTCTCTCCTTATCTAGTTAAAGTGATTATCATACCCGGTTAAGCTAAGCCTATGTTTCAATATCATTGAATTCCGTTAAAAAAATTAATAGTTTATACCAAATAAGTCAATATTATTATAACAATTAAATAATTTAAGACTATCTACTATGTTAGTTAAAATTAGGGGTCAAATGGTATAACAGGTATAATTCGGAAGTTATTATTGTAATTAGACCTAAATAATTAAGTTGCATAATTGTTTTATAAAGTTAAATTAAAGAAAATAAAGTTAAAATTAGGATATAAGAATGATAAATTTGTTAGGAATTTGACCCCTTAGATTCATTATGTCCAAAATGCTACTTCGAAGAAATATCAAAAAAAGTAGAAAAAATAATTATAAACAAGATCAATAAGTACAACACAAGATTTTATGTGGAAAAACTCCTAAATTAGAGAAATAACCACAATTTTTTTAAAAGACTTTTACTGTATGAAAATTTTTTTTATCATATAGTTTTTTCTCTTATACCCAATGATCTCCGAATATATCTAAAAGAATTTTCTTTCTAATTTTCAGAATAAAACTCACTTTTACTCTCATTCTATTTACAGGCTTAGGCTCACCAAGCTCTCTACTAATTTCTCACATAATTACCATATATAATATGATGTTTGTGCGCTATAAATATGCGTTTTCTACTAGCTATACCTTATATATCTTTTTTGACATAGCTATGAAAATATCTTCCATCTCTCATGCGATTTGTACGCGGTAGAGATATTCTTTCATGCATTCAAATGCTAACAACATTTAATAATACTAAGCTATATTTTAGTAATACTACCTCGTGTTGAATATTGATATAACTCTGAATTGCTATGAAATTAATTAACCAATACACTAGTGACAATCCAAATAAAAGAGTACCCGTGAAATGGAGAAAAGATCATGACCGAAAAGGACATGTACTTGTCAAGCATAATATGAGATCCAACTTTCAGTTTAACTTCAATAAAACTTGTCCTGGACTAATTGCTGTTTCGTTAAGACTCATTTTTATGATGCCCTGCCAGAACCAGATCGATCGGGATGTCTTATTTGTGTAGCTTTACTCGAATACTCGAACTGACCGTTTGGGCCCTTAATGGCCTCAAAGAAAATTCTAGGGAAATTAAGGTAAGTGAGAGTATTTTGCTCTCACCTTATTTTTCTAGGAGTGTTTTTCTGAATTTTTTTTTTCTAGGACTAAAAAATTACATTTCTAGTAATTTTTGGAGAAAGAAAAAATATTCATTCCGAAAACATCCTTATGTGATACCAAATTGTGTGACCACTTTTTCACAATCTTTTAAATGCTTGTCATCTCAATTTTTTTAAAGATTTTTTTTTAGAATAAGAAATTATTTTTTTCATTGTTACTAACTTCGAAGTAATCAAGATCTGTGACTCATGGTCACAATTTGTGACTCAAAGTCATAGTATGTTTGACATCGTTACGGATATTTTGAGATTTTGTTACTGTAATTTGTATAATCTTGACATGTTATCGTGATTGGTGACTTACAATAATAAAATTTATGTCAATATTATAAAAGAAAGATAAGTATTATTTCCTATTGGCCAATAATGATGTAATAATATTTGTCTAATATAAATATAATTTTATAAGAAAAACTATGATATTTTCTCTATTAATAGTCTATATGTATGATACAAACAGTCACATAATTCATAACAGTCATAATTTTTGTACAAAGTAACCCTGATTTATGACTATTGGACACAAATTTTGTGTCTATCTTACAAAGGCAAAATAAGTATTCACATTGGATAACAAATTCAATGGCTTTATATATGTATATGTGTGTAATACCAATATATATAATTCATGATCATTATAATTTTGTGTAACGAAATCTAATTTGTGACTACTAGTCACAATATTTTTATCTGTCTTACAAAAGTTGTCATAATTTTTTATGATTCAATACACAAAATACTGTCACTGTCACAAACCATTCTAATATACACAAAAATCAGTCATACAATTTATTTGTATTCATTTGCAGTTACAAATGTAGTCCAAAATCATTCCAAAAAGACACAAAATTACATACTCCTCTTGATCTCCACCATCTTTTGACATAATTTATGATGATCCATCATATAAAAAACTATCATTGTCACAAATCAATCCAACACACACAAAAATCAGTTCCAAAATCTATTTATAGTCACAAATTCAGTCCAAAATCATTCAAAAACACACATAATTCTACTCATTAATTATTATATACTAAAATATTCAATTCTTAACACAAATAAGAACCATCAACGAATAATAATTTCATTTAAGCAATTTATCAAATACATGGAAATCATTATAGAACTACAAAATGAAAAAAACTTTATTCAGACAATTTATCAAGCAAAAGATAGACAAAGTATAATAAAGAATAAAAAAAACAATGAAAAAAAGGTAGGCAAATCACAAACTCATCATTCTTCTTATTCTTCCACCTCTTCTTCAATTGTCTTATCTTGCTTTCTTCCTCTAAAACTTGCACTGGAACACCATGGCATCCTTGCCCAGAAGGTTGTACCACCACAATGGAGTTAATGACGACGAGCTATACCACTTTACGAGGAAGTTGTTGATGGATGTATAGATCTCCATGAGTGCGGGGGTAATCGGGGAGGGATTCATAGAGTCCGGAGAATAATGTGCGACTCAAGATAGAGGTGTCGATGGAGAGCTTGTAAAAGGAGCCGAAGATGTACACAATGTTGCTCGAGCTGGTAGTCAAAGTTAAGGCTTATAGACGGCAGATGTTTGACCATTCCTTTCCCATGCTCCTCTAGTTTTCATCTCTTTTTTTTTTGGGTCCATGGGTTTAAGTTTTCATTAAAAAAAATAAAAAAATAAAAGAGCCCAAAATAAAAGGGGGGGGAAAAAGTTCCCTCATAAAACCGGTACAATTGATATTGAAAACTTACGGTATCTTAGACTTCTGGCTGGACGAGGACTCATAGAAATGAAATTGTAAAAAACACTCCTAAAAATGTTAAATAGAAGCAAAGGACTCTTTGTCACGACCCAAAATCCGGGCTAGTGATAGAAGGGGAATTTCACAAAGGTGGGAAATTCCTTGATTTATTTGAAAAATATCAAAAGTTCCAGTTTTTATAAAAATGGTCCATTTAAATAAAATAATCTGAATTCTATCCCTTGAACCACTCTCACAATTCGTATACACTATCAAACATAAATTGAACAATTACTTAAAAACGTGAAATTAAATACAAAACTCAGCATCATTATCATCCACCAAAAAGTCAAACACTAGAATGGCATACATAAGTTTGTAGACAAAATAGAAAGCAGTAATCTTGGTTCAATACTAACACAAAATCCAAATAGTCCAAAGACTACGATAACAAACTCCTAGCATTACCAAGGGGTGAACTGTAATCAGGATGACCTCTTACTCCTCTTGATCACCAAGATCGCACTGGACACCACCTAAAGAGGAAGGTAAGGGGGTGAGCATACGATGCCAAGTAGGAAAATAGTTACCTCGGGGAAAAACAGTTCAGTGATGGGAATCTCCTACATAGTTAGTTCAAATCCAAAACATACACACACGTATATATATATATAATCCAAACTGGGAGCCAATATATATAAAATAGTGTAATCAAAACCATCAATCTATATGCACATGACATAAATCAACCCATACCAATGAGCTCACATCCTCTCATATGTGGAAATCCAGGATGATGGCACTAAGTGTACCTAACAGCTTGCCTGATACCTAAGCCAATACCCGGAGGGAACACCCATGTATCGCCTACCAAACCTGGAGGGGCAACCGAATTACCTACACCTGCCAAATAGGGAGGTAATCAGAAGTAACAAGACCTCACGCGAGTTTATAGACTTTCACCGAAGGTGGGGCACGCAGCGCAACACTGTAAAACCCACGATGCTAACACGGTGCTCATGTATGATCCTATGACATGTGCAATACAAAACTGAAGTATAAAAACTATTGTACTCTGGTTTTTCAATAAAACATACATAATAGGGTTTTATAGAAAAACAGGCAACATAACGGCCCTATTTTTGATATACCCAAAATAACCTGCACACAGCAAATTCCCAGAGCAGTATAGTATATATCGTATAACCAGATTCTATCACATATAATTCAAATCGTTAAAAATACACTTGTTCTTATATGCTGCAGAAAATAAGTTTTAACTCAAAAATGGTATAAAACGAAGGTAACTAAACCCCTACCTCAACAAAATAGCGACACCACGCTATTAAATCCTTAAGGTGTCGCTGACGATCGCCCGGAGGGTCGGGAACTAATTCCAAGCCCTCGATCGTCCTCTTGCGAAAAACCAACTTTCTCACCAGAGCTTCAATTCCACAAACGGACCTCTTCACTGAATTCCTAACACCCAAAATAGCTAGGTTAGACATTTAACTTGTCCAATTCGGGTCCGGACCCACATCAGACCGATGGCACGCAAAATGAGACAAAATCTTGATCGTTCGATCTCAATTTTTATGCCGATCACCAAACCACATAATATATATATCAAACTTCTCCATTTTCTGAGTACATTCCAAAAATGCAGTCAAAAACACATTCCAACGGCCAGATCGAGAATAACAACCATAAACTCAAAATGCTCAAAAATGGCAACTTTCAATCCGGGCAAAATGGAGTTGAGATATATATACCTTGATGATCCTTGCGACGATACGAATCCAACGGGACTAGTTTGAGGCCGAATGGTGGCCAGAATCGTCGCCGGTGACGAAAAAACCGAAATGGGTCAAAATGGCATCAATGGCTTTTTCCGGCGATACAGGCGGCGGCAGCAAGCGGTGAGGGATGGCGGAGCTTCGTGGCAGCCTGGCGAAGGCTCGCCGGCTGGTTGGGGTTGCGGACGGTGGTCGGAAGCGAGCTGCGGCCTTCAGCGGTGGCACGGCCAAGAGAGATCCGAGAAAGGAGAGAGAAAGAGAGTTTCGGGGAGAGAGAGAGAGAGAGAAGAAGAGAGGGGATTGGTTGAGCAGGGCCACGTGACCCAACTTTATAGGGCTGTGCAATTTTTCAAAAATTGTACATAAGTCCCCAAAAATTTCAAATCTCTATCAATCTAATCCCCCAAAATTTACAATTTAGTCCCTCTGTACAAAACTTTTGCAAATTAGTCCCCACAATATTTTATCCAAAAAATTAGTAAAATGTCCAAATTACCCTCAAAAATTCTGAGTTTTTACATTCTCCCCTCCTTATAAGAATTTCGTCCCGAAATTCAAAATACAAGTCAAGGTTTTACATCACAATACAACTTCTAACTGAAAGTTAAACAAATGAGAGTACTTCTCGTACATCTCCGTCTCAAGTTCCCAAGTAGCCTCATCCTCTTTGTGATGTTCCCAAAGCACCTTGACAAGTGGTATCTCTCTGTTGCGAAGCACCTTCAACTCCTTAGCCAACAAGCGAACAGGCTGCTCTTCGTAGGACACATATTCTTGGATCGGTACATGCACATACTAAACAACATGAGATGGGTCCAGCGTGTACTTCCTCAACATCGACACGTGAAACACATTATGCACGTGACCCAACTGTGCAGGTAGATTCAAGCGATACGCCACTGGTCCAATTCTCTCTATGATCTCAAAGGGACCAATATACCTTGGAGCAAGCTTACCCTTAACTCCAAATCTCGTAACACCTTGCCTTGGAGTCACTTTCAAGAATACAGAATCACCAGTATCGAACTCTACCTCACACCTCTTTAGGTCAACATAACTCTTCTAGCGACTCTGAATCTCTTTGAGTCTCTCTTGGATATTCTTGATCTTCTCAGTAGTCTCCTCAATCAGTTCAGGTCCGAGAGTAATATGCTCTTCTGGTTCTGCCCAACACAAAGGCGATCTACATGGCCTCCTATATAACACTTCATATGGAGCCACACCCACACTAGTCTGGTAACTGTTATTATAAGCAAATTCCACCAAAGGAAGATGATCATCCCAGTTCCCACCAAAATCCAGTATGCAACAACGTAGCATATCCTCAAGAATCTGAATGGTCCTTTCAGACGGACCGACTGTCTCAGGATGGTGAGCCGTACTGATATCCAACTGCGTACCAAATGCTTTCTGTAAGGCTCTCCAAAACTTAGAAGTGAACCTTGGATCTCTGTCAGATACTATGCTTGAAGGCACACCATGCAAGCGTATGATGTTCTCTATATACAGTCTACTGAGCTTAGTAAGAGAGTAGTCCATCTGGATCGGTATGAAGTGAGCACTCTTCGTTAACCGATCGACTATCACCCAACTGCGTCGTTCTTCCCAAAGGTCTTTGGCAAACTAGTCACGAAGTCCATCGTGATCTTGTCCCACTTCCACTTTGAAATTGGCAATGGCTAAAGTAATCCAACTGGCCTCTGGTGTTCAGTCTTGACTTGCTGACAAATCAAACACTTAGCCACAAAAGTAGCTACATCCTTCTTCATTCCTTTCCACCAATACTGCCGTTTCAAGTCCCGGTACATCCTAGTACTACCTAGATGTACTGCGAATCTTGATTTGTGAGCCTCTGTTAGAATGGTTTCTCGAAAATTAGGGTCATTAGCTATACTCACCTTCCCACTGAAAAGCAAAAACCCTTCTCTGTTAGTGCCCCAACCATCTAACTGTTCACCATTTGAAGTCAGTTCCAGGTTGTCCTCAACTCCCTGTCTTGCCACTGACTCTGCTGGACAGTCTAGAGAAGAGATGGTGAAATCACAATGTTGCTCAGGCAAGTAATCCCTTCATTCTCGAAGTACTACAAGTTGTAATCACCAATCACAACTGAGTTTTTTCAATCTTCAAATACCAGTGTAGCTAGTGCACCACGAGATTTCCTACTCAGTGTATCGGCTACAACATTGGCCTTAGCAGGATGGTACTATAGGTCAAAGTCATAATCCTCCATATACTCAACCCATCTTCACTGTCTCAAGTTCAAATCCTTCTGAGTAAAGAGATACTTCAGAGAATATGTCAAACTTCACACCATACAAGTAACATCGCCAAATTTTCAAGGCAAAGATCACTACTGCAAGTTCCAGATCATGGATGGGATAGTTCCTTTCATGTGGCTTTAACTGACGAGAAGCATAAGACACAACTCGACCAAACTACATCAAGACACATCCCAAACCCATCTTTGAAGCATCAGTGTACACTACATAAGGCTCGCTACTTTCAGAAACAGTAAGAACAGGTGCGGTGGTCAAACTCTGCTTCAATCTGACAAAAGCTTCTTCACTTTCGTGATCCCAAACAAACTTGATGTCCTTCCTGGTCAACTTCGTCAAAGGCAAAGCAATTCTCGAGAAATCTTGTACAAAACGACGGTAGTAGCCTGCCAATCCAAGGAAACTACATACCTCTATCACATTTCTCGGTCTTTCCCACTCCAGAACAGCTTCGATCTTAGTGGGATCGACTGAAATACCTCTGTGAGAAATCACATGGCCCAAGAACTTCACTTCTAACATCCAAATCTCACACTTCGATTTCTTGGCGTACAACTGATGATCTCTCAAGGTCTTGAGTACTATCCTCAGATGTTCGGCATGCTCTTCTCGAGTCTTGGAATATACCAGGATATCGTCGATGAACACAACCATAAAATGATCCAAAAATGGCCTAAAAATCCGATTCATGAGATCTATAAAGGCTGCGGGTGCATTCGTTAAACCAAATGGCATCACCAGAAACTCAAAGTGACCATATCGGGTTTTGAATACTGTCTTCGGTATATCATCCTCCCTTATCTTCAACTGATGATAACCGGATCTCAAATCGATCTTAGAGAAGAATCTTGAACCACCGAGTTGATCAAACAACTCATCTATCATTGGCAAAGGATACTTGTTCTTCACTGTCAACTGGTTCAACTTCCGGTAATCCATACAAAGTCTCAACGAACCATCAACTTTCTTCGCAAACAAAACAGGAGCACCCCAAGGAGAAGTGCTACTGCAAATAAAGCCCTTGGAAAGCAGATCGTCTAACTGTTCTCTTAATTCTTCCATCTCAGCAGATGCCATGCGATAGGCTGGAATAGAGACTGGCTGAGCTCCAGGAACTAGTTCAATACAGAACTCAATCTCCCTATCAGGTGGTAACCCCGGTAAGTCTTTAGGAAACACCTCTGAATACTCACACACCACTGGAATCCATAGGTCTTGATCGTCTGTCCTCACCTTACCATCTATGCCAAACAAGTTCCCATAACACTCAAGTTTCTTCCTTCCACCCATGCACGCTTTCAGAACAGGACTAGGCTTC
>JXTB01000008.1:1299858-1376889 GCA_002914805.1 Parasponia andersonii
AAAATTTATTATGCAAATTATTTTATTATAAAAAATAAGAAAAAAAATAGTATTAATAATGCAGTTTTTTATGCGCTTCATTATAGTTATTAAATCACCATTAGATGATGATCTAACGGCTAAAAAAATATCTATATATAAGTTAAAAAAAATACCTATTAGATTGATAACTTATGAAAACTCAAGTAAACCACCGTAATATTATTTTGTACATTATTTATAGGGTATTTTTGAACTCTAGATTTCTCATTATAAACTGAAAAAAAAAAAAAAAAAAAGAGTTTTTTCCCCCCTCTTGTACTCAAATAGATCCTCTCATTTGTTTCAAAAACCCAAATGATAAGTGTGTCATGAAGTACATGAATAATTTGGTCATGTAATAGGTAATAACTATGTCATGTCACAAAAGCACAGCAAGACCACCTTGTCTTTCATGTACTTATATTTACAATGTCATGTATTACACAACAATAGAGTATTTTTCTTGTTGCAGAAATATAGAGGTTTACTTTTTACCATAAAAACAATATAAAAAAAAAAAAAAAAAGAGAGAGAGACAAGCAGACAACAAGTCTATTTTCGTTTTAGAATTGACAAAAGAGTTGATCTCCCTAGAAACCCTATTTGGAAATTAGAGCTTGGTTTACCATGGTATGCACATAAGGAAAGTGTAATTAATTTTATTAAAAAGCATAAAATTTTATATATTTATACTTCTATTTATATATTGATAATAAGGTTATTGTTGACAGAGGTTTTTCTGTCAAAAGCCGGGTGATCGAATTCCTAGATCAAAACTAGCTAGTCACAAACATAAATTTCAGAAAGTAAATAGACAATATAGTATTTATACGTGGTTTGACTTGGTCTCTTGCTCACTTCCAAGAGTTTTCACTGTAGTGAAGACAGTATAATTTGGCAGCAATTCTGTTGGAATTCAGCCTCTAGGATGGGTGAATTATTCATATATAAGGAGGAAGCCTAGGTGTGAAGGGCATATTAATTAAACACTTTTTCTAAAACAGAAAATAATAATAATAATAATAATAAAGAAAGAAAGAAAGAAAGAAAGGGGTAAGTAACTAACCACCCCACTTAACCTTCCATCCTACACCCGACAACCCGAAGATCAAAGAATTAAACAATTATTACAAATATTATGCATTACAAAACCATCGGAAGCCGAATGTTAAACACTCATTTACTTGTCTTAATGAGTAAGATATATACATATGATTAATGAGATCATAGAATTATCCTAGTGTTCGATCGTAAATCACATTCATCCGCATGATAGTTTTATATCCGATGGAATCTTTGTTCATCTTTCTCTTTCAATAGGTATTTTTTTGTGGCCAGCTCCGCTATATATCCAGCTCATTTATCACACTTTTGCGACAATTTGGCCATTTTGTCGATGACACTTGGACAAAGTTACACACAATCAGCTAGTTGTGAGGTCGTTGACCGCACAACAACTATATCACGCAACTAAACAACTAAACAGAGGGTACACAAAGTTTGTATAAGTAACGTGTTAAACATAATTACTATCAAGAAAAATCCCAAAAAGCACTTATTTAGTCTTAATTATTTGCATTTATATATAATTCCAATTTATAAATGTTATTAATATCTAATACCACACAATCATGCTATTGCTCTACCACAAAAATCTACTAGCCTTAGCTTCCGTTTGCAACAGAAACAATTGTTAATTTGGGCCATGTAAAACAAATATTAACAGATAGCTCTACTTCTATTGGTGAAAAATATTAGGAAAACAAAAGTACGGCAGGCAATGCATCGATGAGCTAAATTGTCTTCATAAATGTAAAATGAGAATGGAGTCAATTTGATTCCACTTCCAAATACATAAGGACAAATAACACGACTAAGAAACAATTGCAGCTTTTAAAATTTTTGTGCTTCTTTATTTTTTTCTTAAAATATATATATATATATATATATAAAAGAAAAAAATTTCTTCTTCGCCGCAAAATACGTGGCGCTTTCCCACATCGATTAGCCAGCCGGTCTTCTTATTTCTCATAAACACCCCAAATACCAGAATACGAGATTTGGATTTGTTTTTGTCAACATTTTAAACATACTTTTATAAAATGAGTGATTGTCTTAAATACCCATTTAGCAGGGACTCTAAACAGGCACTATTCTCTTTTGTGAGCAGTTGGTGATGGTAACGGGTAATAAAGTAAATTTTTCTTATCCACTTCATGATCCATAAAAAGCCAAAAGAGTTATTATCGGAAAATCACAAAGTATAGTACAAAGTTTAATTTTCTGTGTTACCCTAGATTACAAACACTACAGTCCATCTGCAATTCAGCTACCGGTTTAGCCTTTTAAAAAAAATTAAAAAAAAAATCCTTTGTCACTCAACAATATGCTTTATATATGTCGAAAATAATTGTTATTGTTTTATCGAATTTGACTCGAGTTCTTTCTTAAACTTTTTTTGTTTTTTAATCCCACTATTGCTTCAAAAAGTATCTCAGTACTGGATTACCATCTAACCTTAATAATTCATATTAAAAAATTAAAAGGAGAATGCAGAACTTTTTTCTTCATTTTCTTTTTTATTTGTTTAAAAAAAAAAAGCTCCCTTTTTGCAGCTCTGTGCTTTCATAATCAATTACGTTCAGTTCTACTTACCCAATATGGCATTAACAAATCTAAAAACGCAACTTATAATTTTTGCTCCATATAAAAAAGAAGATTACGTTTACCTTTTTATTTCATTAACATTGATATATTGTGCACGAAAAGCTAAAGAATTCTACAAAATAACCCAGCACATGCATGTATATCCATTGGACCATATAAATTATAAGACTTCAAGTCAATAAATACATCGACATGCATAAATAGGCGCCTAAGATTGAAATCCAGATTGAATCCAGTCCACACTCCTAAACTTTAGAAATAAACGTCTTTAATTAATTAAATTATGATTTTTTTTTTTAAAAAAAAAGTAAGGGTTTGTTCAAAGTTAATGAACATAAATAAATAAATACGAGCTAAACCAGGAGGCCAAGAATACAAGAGGGTTTATTCAAGGTTAATGAACTATTCTCATTTGTAGCATATTAGGAAACAGTACTGACATATTTCAACAACTCCATCAATGATCAATCTAACGGTGTTAATCACTTGATAACACCCAAAAAGAAAAACAAACTAACGGTGTTAATCAATCGTTTGATTACAAGTATACAGACATAATAATTAGGAAATGTCTTATATAAGGACGATTAATTAATTAAAATGAGAACAAGTTATAACAATTATAGTAACGTTACAATGAAAGGGAAATTCTGAATCTGTTATCCTGAAATCGCAAAACAAAAAATCTACATGTTGACAAAACGTACCTTAAAAGCAAAACTGATCAGCAGTGATTCAATCAAATAATAAAGAAACAAGAACAGTGATCATATATCATATAATTTCACCAAAATAGCTCTCCTTGTCCCATTGTGACAGAGAGAATTATTTAACAAATTAAGTCATATTTCCCCAAATGTTGAAAAACTTCTTTGTATTGTTGCATTGTGATCATGGCAAGAATCTTTGTAAAATTACATTTCTGCCACTCATACTTTATCATGGTAAAAATTAAAACGAAAAAAAAAATAAGAAAAAGAGAAAAAGGATCTTCAAAGCGGTACATACAGAGATTGTAGCAGTACAAAGAGTGGTCACCCTAAAAACAACCAAATTTTTTGTACACATCATGATCTTGCATTTTCTGGGTTCAAAATGAAATTTAATGATTTCATTATAATACCAAAATACCCCCGGTTTTCCCACCTAAATTAAAGGGGGAAAAAAAAAACAACTCAAAAACTACCTCTCATTTGATGAGAAAAACGTGGGTATTTTGGTTATAATTCAACAAAATTTTCTTCTAATATTTAAAAATTAAAAAATAAAAATAAATTGATAGTTTTTACTAGTTGTGGAGAGGATCTGGGCAACTGGGCACTCGTCGTTTGCTATCTTCAAACCCCTTTTGATCAGTTTCGTTCAAATTAGGATCTCTTCTAGTAGTTCTACCATTGAAGAAGTAGTACTTATCAAACAGCTCCTCGTGATCTCGGCCGCGCTTCTTCTTCTTAGCTGACGTGGCATCATCATGAAATCCCGGAAATACCCTCGCTGCACCTGCTCTACAGTCGGGACAGACCCAAATCTGCAAAGCCGGAAAAACCAGAAGCGCCACCATGAAAAAGTACAAGAATACCCTCCTTCCGCCGGCGAACGACATCCCCGGAAAATACCAACATATATTCGAACCCCAAATCCGGCGTCGTTTCCCCTTCTTTTTTTTTTTTTTTTTTTGGGGTGGGGGATTGAAAAGGAATAAGAATTAATTAAGCAAAGGAGAGATTTTTGGTGGTGTTGACAAGGCGATGCTTTAGAGATTTTTATTCTCTTCTTTACCGCTCTGTCTCTCGAGGTTATGACTAATGACTTTGTTGTTGGCAACGAATTATATGTTATTATAAGGTACGAGTTTTTTAGAGAGAGAAAATGGTAGCTGGAGACTCAATCCTCATATGCAATTCAACCCCCCACACTGGCCCACGTGATGAGAAAAATAGCAGCAGTCTATGTCTCTAATAATATTGCTCATTCATAATATATATATATATATATATATATATATATCTGTGTGTGCGCGCGCGTTGGTTATTCATTATTTTAATATATTAATACTTCTAACCGTGTAGATGACTAGTTATAAATTTTTTACTACAGATTTTTTTGGTGCCTTTAGATGTTCTTTATTATTAAATTTCTCAGCTAAAAACACTGCTAAGTTGTCATAAAAATTCGTTAATGTCAAATACAACTAAAACCTAGATAGTTTACTGTCTTTTTATTTTAAATGTGTTTTACTCTTGTTATTCTGCGAGCAAAATTACCAAACTGCCCATTTAAGTACGTAGCATTAATAACGGGACTGATCTTAAAATCTGCATGTCGGTGAGCACATCAGGAGTCAAAATTACAGAATAACGTATTAGTGAGACCGGAATTGCTAACGCGCCTCCAAGCGCGTGTCGATATCTTGGCGAAGAGCAATAAATATGCCAATCCCGTCCCAGCCAGGGACCGCTGCCGGAAACTGAATAGATGTGAGAAGACTCCACGCGCCAAACAGGAAGTTTGGGAATTTTTTAATCTGAGACGAATTGTTTAGGTAATGTGAATATATAATTAATAATATTTGGAATATTATTGAGGGGTTCTTTTTAAAACAAATTAAGTTAAATTAAGGGGAAAAAAAAAAAACGGGCATGAGAGGGAAACATGGGAAGAGCCGAGGAGGAGGGATGGGCCGGGAATCCCGCCACGGTGTTGGTCATCCGGCCCTCTCATTTGTGTTGACGTACGTAACCAGGAAACGTGTATGAACAGCGTCCGTACGATCTTAGGTTTCAAATTTGATGCAATCTTGTGAGTTCCTTGATAACCCAATTCAGTTTTGTCCCCCTTAATTTTACCCTTTTTTCCTTTTTCTTTTCTTTTTTTTTTAAAAAAAAAAAATCAATTTAAGCTTAGCTTCTTATTTAGATTATTTATGTTAAAATAAGAAAAAAAGAAAATTTAAAAAAAAAAAGAGTGGGGACCACCTTTTATTGATTGATCATGTCCATAGAGCTTTCAAAATCGATTATTACTTTAGTCGTAAAAGGTGGGACTATGAGATTTTGCAGTATGTGGTAAAACTTGGTAGCTTAGCTTCTATTTGGTAATGATGGTGATAGGGATCAATTTCAACTCACAGCTAGCCCAAAAAAGAGAGGTAGTAGATTTAGAGAAAGATTTTGATTAGATATAGGATGAACACATTCAAGGGAAAATGAACTGGCAGGGTTTGGGGAGATTTATAATTATTAATGTTTTTAACATAATAGTTTGGGATTTGGATCCAGTATTAGGTGCAGGAAAGCAGAAACATTTATCATTAATGAAATTCTTTTGGGTTTACTTTAATGAGTTGGTATAATTAGCTGAGAGTGTCTTTGAATTGCTTACTTGACATTTCTCTGTATTGGGTAATCATGGATGTTATAGCTGCTTTTGAATACAGCTTGGCATTTTTGGGAATGCCAATATCTCCTTTTTCACAAAACAAAAGAAGGTAAAATTACAAAAGCCTAAGAAGATATTGCACTCGAGTGCCATATTTATCTTCCTCCATGCATTTAGAACAAATCGATAGTACTACACTTTATTTTCTTTCTTTTCCTTTTTTCCATTAAAGAACTAACATCTCTTTTGTGATAAATGAAATTACTTCAATTATTGGATATTACTTACAGGATCATGACATTGTACAACTTCACGTGTAAACAAACGACCATAAGTCAAGTGTCACATGCTGATAAAATTTTAAGGCAAATTAAATATGACCTAGCTACAATAAAATAAAACTAGTGAAAGATATATATCGTCTATTATATGCATCAATCAAACTAGAATACTGAAACTTTTTTCAACCAAGCGAAAAGAGTAATAGGAAGGAGAATATCAAAGTCAAAGACATATGTACCTTGGGATACACACACCAAAAAGAAATGAAGATTTTGTACATGAATTGACCGGAAAAAAAAAATATGAAGTGACAGTAAATAAAAATATTGAGTTGAAAACTGGACAAAAAAAGCAAACATCCTGAAAAGTGCTCAAATGACTGAAGTGAAGTAAATATTGACTCTGGCAAAGCAAAGTAATACAACAAGTAAACGAAAAAACCAGAGAGAAATTAACAGTAAAAGAAGCAGCTAGACGTTGATGAGCACTAGTGTTGAAAGAAAGTTTTTTCTTCAAAAAAAATGATTTATTGTTTTAAGAATGTCTTTCACACTGATCAGCATACAAGGCAGTGTCTCCTCGAGAAGAGAACAACGAGTCCAAGATGGAGTAATTAAGAGTAAAGGGCAAGCAAATGTCCAAACGGAGTGTCCTTTCTTTTCATTGCCTAAGTCACAACTCACAAGAGGGTGCGACTGACATTTCAAAAGCATTGTCATTTCCATGTAACTCTGACGAGACTAAGCAAGAGAGAGAGAGATAGAGAAAGATTTCAATTTCAATTTAATTATTTGGTCCTAGCTTCGTACCATAATACATATTACATAATAAAGTCATACACCTATGGATCTTGGACATGGGCTATCTGTCCTCCTCGTCGCCCCGGCCCCCTTGGTCACATCAAACGCCTTTTCTTGTTAATCCAAGAAAAGAAAAATATAGCCAAATTGAACATAAATAAGATTTATTTAATTCAAATGCGCGTGATTCTCATGCTCCATGGGATGGTGGGATTGACTGATGTTAATGTGTTGCCCTGAGCCCATATATGAGCCTCTCTGACCTTTTCTTCTCCCATCAGAGTTTGAACTGTGCTTTAAAAAACATGGAGGGGGGCATTAAGGAAAGTGGTATTTGTATTTTGTTGTGTCGTTGAAAAATAATAATAATAAAGCTTGCTAAAGCCCAACTCAGACTGAGAGTGCCACAGAATCAGCAGGACAAAAGCCCTATCTAAAAAAAAAATCTGATCTTCTGCAGCCAATAAAGTCGAAAGCTTTTAAGCTTATACTCGGATTTTGTACTCACTCTAGGTGTCCTTTCTGCTTCGCTTTTCTTCTTTTTTTTTTCCATTTTCCGCTTCAACCCTTTGCTCCAATTATGGCATCCTTTTATTACGTTTGCCTCTTTCTACTTGGCCTCATTCCCCTTTTGCCTTTCTCCTCTTTTCTTTCTCTCAAAAAAAAAAAAAAACACTCATTTCATGGCTTAATGTTAGTGATATTGTTCCCTTGCAGCGTATGTAAATTATGACAATTTCAGGTCCACATTGTATTTGTTCGAATTAATAACTAATTTTATTCCCTGTTATAACCTTGGTATGGAGAATTGGACCACACAAACTAGCACATAAAATATACACACATTATGAACATCACTACTTAATGGGATTCAACTAATAATCTAGCTCTACATATCAAACTAATAAACATACTTCTATTAGTGAGAACATAAAATCTCTAAAATTTTGAATTGACCAACAATTTTTGACTCTCAAGTTTTATTTCTATCATTGATTGATCTCTTATCCATTATCAGTGTTAGACTATTCATAAGCAATAGTCTACACTTCCTCCGATCCTAGCTGGAAATAAGAATATAGTATTCCTTGCAAATTTTGTATGAATATAATTATAAAGATAATCTACAAAAAGATACTTTGAAATTTGTAAGTTCTGTAATTTAAATTCTGAATTTTGGACTCTGTAACATAATATTATGATACTAAGAATTTTTGAAAATTAATATCATGAATTGACTTTTTTAATAACTTTAACTGATAAAAGACAATAATTTCATCAAAATTAATGAAAATAATAACGATTAATTTAGTTTTTATGAAAGATATTTTATTTTTCTTATTAAAATTAGTCAAAAAGTCTGTTCATGATATTAATTTTCAAAAATTCATCTTATAATATTATTTAACAGAGTCCAAATTTTAGGATTTAAATTAAAAAAAATACTTAATTTCATCAAAACATTTACTACTTTAAACATGTTATTCAACCTTAGCTTATATTATATATAACAATATAGATACAAAACACAAAACTATATATCCTGCCTAATAAAGCAAATTGTGCCAAATTATGAACAATAGATTCATAGCTAGCCATACCTAGTTAGTGAAACTAAAAGACATAAGATATTTGAAATGATAAGACTCTCCATGGCAAAAATGTAAAAGTATATTTGTAAAATTTTTATTTAAAATGTGAAGAATTCAAGGTCAAAGCTATTTTTTTTTTCTTTTTCGTTTTTCTTTCTTTTTTTCCTTTAGTTTTTTGAAGTGAAATTCTAGGTCAAAGATAAACTCACTTAAATTATTTTGTTTTTTTAGGGGATGGAATGGTGCACCAATTTCGAAACCACAACTGAGTGTCGTACAAGAGCTAAGATGGTGAATAGTAGTATTTTGCAGGTAAAGTAAGAGACTCAAAAAGGAAACACTAATTAGATGGACACAATCTTCTTCAAGTTTATCACACTCGTAAATTTGGATTACGGCTGACAGCTGCAGCAGCCAGAGATGCTGTGATCACGGTGCATGCCTACACGGTAATGCCACATATGGCTCGCTTTTTGTGACCCTTTTTATTTTTCTTTTTTCTTTTCTTTTCTTTTTTTCTTGACTAAGTTTTTTATTTATTTTTTCAAGAAAAGAAAATGGAAATATAGTGAGAAGAAAGAAGAGAGATAAATAAGAGGATGGGTTGGTTCAAGTTTTAACCATCAGAGTGATGCTGAGCTGAGGTCGTAGGAAACGGAAATCTAAATAATAGGTTTAATTAATTTCTTAGCTTATTCTGGTTAAGTTTTTTTCCTGTTTTTTTTTTCTTGTATAAAAAAAAATTCTAGAAAGTGAAAATTTTGAGAAACTTCTGTATCATCATTTGAAAAATATTTTACTAATTTTTTAGTCCGAAGTTTAGAAAACATTTACTATCACGTAAGTTTCACTATCTCTGTACTATTAAAAAAATAAAAAAAAATAAAAAAAAAATAAAAAAAAACTCTGTTATTAACTATTTTGTCATTCGTTCGACAACCCACATCTACTCATTTTTTACTCTCTACATGACATTGAATGCAGATTTATAACACAACTAGGACTAATTATAGCAGAACTTTCGCAATCTAAAGTGGAGAGGGTCAAACTTTCGCAATAAAGATGATCCATTACAGGGCACTACTTAGATTGCAGGGCCTATAGCAGAAATGGGGAAATATTTTAGTTTATTAAAAAAATGTCGGTTCTCTCTTTTAACGTTAAAAATACATCAATTAGTTATTTATACGGACATACTATACGAACAAAAGAAAGACACCGAACACTAGTTCTCCGAGTGTGCAGTTGATCGGATAGATTTGAGCAAGTTAGGCTCAACCCAAACCATCAGTTAAAAATAAAAATAAAATCCCCGAACAGTCGGTGTTTTGAAATTTGAATTGACTGGGCAGAATACAGGAACATCCCTCTCAACAATACTGTCTCACACAGTCTCAAACCAAACTCACGACCATGTCTGCCTCTGTCCTCACACTCCCTTGCTCTTGATATATTTTTATGAATCAAACAGCTCCTCAAAAAATCTGAACCTCGAGGAATACCATGAACATTTTAACTAACTACGATTTTGTCTCACTAATTTTAACATATATTGAAATATACTCGTAATTTTTTAGTTTAGGGAAATAAATAAATATTTAGAAGCCGACCCACCAAAATAACCCATAGCCACAAGTTAAGCTTAAAAACAACATCACTCCAATAACAGTTGAAATGTGATTTTGCATATGTGACCTGAGCAAGCTGTCATAATTATAGCTCGTATACATAACTACATAAACGGAATGCATAGTAAAGTTCAAGTCATACGCATCAGAAAGGCATCCCAAACCCACAAACTATCAAGAGCAATACTTGGAAGCTATCTATTGCATTAGTTTTTATGCTATGCATACCCAGCCATCCCAACTGTTGAGCTTGAACGATTTGTTTTATGTGCTGCCTGATTATTAGTTGCCTTGGTGAAATACATGTAGTAATACACGTTTAGAATCATAGTTGCAACAACAAATATTGCCCCGGCAACGAAAACACCTTTCCGCAATGATTCACAAGAGAAGTTCTGAGCATAAATAATCGCTCGGTACTTTGTGTGATACGCATTCCTTGTCGCACCTGCAATCAGACACGCCTCTGCTACCAGAAAAGTCACCCTGTAGAAAAACATAACAGGTGTTAAGATTGAACTAAAGCTGGAGTTGGCGAAAAATAATGCATTCTAAAAAGCTCATCATGATTAGTAAATGCAAAAGAAACAATGTATATACTATGAACTGGCAGTCTGGCACTATTAAGATTTGCAACGAGTCCCAGCACCGATAGAGGAGCCAGCACTAAACAGAACAAACAGGTCTTATGAACACAGCATGAGCTAGAAATTCTCAAAAAGAAAAAAAAAAAAAAAGAACGCCGCAAGATACCATATCAAACAGTATCAAGGCAGTTACTGCTGTATCCTTCAGGTTGTAGAAGCTCATCCTAGTTCCCAAGTCCAAAGCGTATGTATCTCATAATTCATCAACAAAAAAAAAAAACAAAAAAGGCGTACATATCAAAAGATTAGTCAATTAGGATTTGGAATGAGTTTCTGGCAACGCCAGATGTGCCAGCAAAACTGCGCTAAGAACAGTCGCAACTGTCCGATCCTAGCCATTGATGAGTATGGGCCTCACTACATCCCACGGTGGGACCCACACCAATCAATGATCAAAATTAAATAGTTGCATTCGTCGTGCCTTCTCAGCATTTCCCAGAGCCAGCAAAAACAAGAAAACACAAGGTATGAGATAGAAATAGAAATACTCTAATGAAAACAAAACACGAGCAAAATAACATATTAAGCATAGTTCGAATCAGTCAAAGAAAAGCAAATAGCAAAAGGTGACGTCTACTTAATTAGTTCTGGCATGATGAATGGTAAAGTCTTGATATAAGATTTTTTAAAGTATGCTGAGTCCCCAAGTCAGAGGCGCAGCATATCATGAACATCAATCTCACACACACACACACACACACGTAAAAAGGAATATAAAAACTCTCACCATGATGAGACAAAATATATGATGGACCAAGCTCGATTTCCACCAGGGGCTAAGGGTCTCCCAAAACACATGCACTTTGTCACTCCCATAAGAAGAGATTCACTTGAGAGAAGAAACAAAAATCCCCCGACTCCATAACCCGTAGCAACATCTGAGTTATACACGCAGTAAGTCGAATTTGTATGTTCATCATTAACTATGTGACCCTGTCATCAAGAAAAAATTCGATTACATGAAAAAAAAACAAATAACTTCACTTATCAAAGTTCAGATTAAGATTTCGACATTGTAAACAAGAAAGATTAGCCCAAAACTGCTCTCTAAATAAACAATATTAACTAATACTCAATACGTACAGAATTTTAAACCAAATTTAGATTCTTCCCGAACAGTACTGCTATAACCAGTGAGAAAGCATTAGAATTCCTCTGCAAATCTAAGGATGTGCACATGCCAGTATTTCACCATTCTTGACTTCGACATTTCAAGTACTACATGGCAAATTCTCTAACCAACTGTTCCTCACAAATTTTTACGTAAGAAAGACTTGTTATATTGACGTCCATGCTATCAATAACTTGACACTCCCTTTTAAGTCGTGATTATGTGTCCACTTTTGACCAATTAACCTATCAAACTGAGATACCTACAAACAAAACTCAACTTCTATACTGTCTCAAATATGCTATGCTCCGTTACTCAAGAATCAATTATTTAAACCAGTAGTTAATGAATCAAACCTCCAACATCAAGAAATTGACCAGAAGAAATAAACCTAGAGCAAGCACTTTCAAAATCCAAAAACTTGCAAATAAGTGTCTTTGAGAATTCACCTAATTCATTGCTTATTCAGGGCCCATATCATAAAATAATGATAGTAAAAGAAGCAAAAAAGATGTGCTATTTGTACATAGGAACTTAACAGGTTTTTTAAAATTAAAAAAAAAAAAAAAAGAATCAATGCGGCAAAATGAACCTGAATAAGTTAGAATTTGATGCATGTAGTAATGTAAATTTCAAAGCCTTCAGATTTCATCACACGGAACAAATAATTGCAATCATCTAAAGAACCAAACTCTAGACCAAGAAAATTTATCAAACATAAACTAAATATCCCTTCCACCAGCTGTCAAGACAATAATCATGAGAAAGATAAAAATACACAGGATCAACATCGCAAATTAAGTGGAAGCAAGCAAACAACTACCATTTTTTCCAACTAATTTCAGTTTATACATAATGAACTTGTCGACTTTCATGTAACAAATGTTTAATTAAATGTAGGTTTCAAGAGTAGAAAATTAATTGGATATCCACATTTAACCTACTTTTAGGAATTTTGAATTATCAGTAACTGATGTTTCTTTTTGGTATTGGCAATTGTTTTTATTCTTTATGAGAATCAGAGGCTCACGTACTAAGAACAAAAATAAATGTTGATGTCACCAGACCTAGATCTGTCACCAAAATTTGTTACAAACTTAACTCCAAAAAAAAATTGTATATAGTTTAAAAATTTAATTCATATTAGTTTCGATCACATGGACTGAAAATAACAATGCCAGGAAATTGGCTCAAATGCAAGAATAAACCTATAAAAGAAATAACCCGAAGTGTCTCCCCAGCCAATTGAACAGAACAAAAGGAAAGATATTACCATCTAAATTGAAAATGTAAAACAATAGTAATGGATAATCATAAACATAAAAACTTGAGGCAATTGGCTCTCAACAGCATAGCTTTATATGACTAAGCCTACTAAATACAGCCGTTATATGTAGTGGTGAGAAAAACTAAATTTATTGGCCAAACCCAAGAGATAAGGCAAAACATTTGATTCAATTAATGTATTCCTCTGACCCAAAGAACCCAGCAAAAGCCCAATTAAAGGTTCTAATGTCAGAGGATGGGTAAAATGCAACCAAGGAATGCATCTTATGATATTTCCATCCAAATTTTTCTGCTTAGAGCTTACACCAAGTGACACAACATTTAAATGTACAGCATAAATAGTTAGTTGTTAACTATACCCTTCGTTAAATATTGGAAAAGGAGCCAAAATTGAGGAAACAAATTTCAATTACCAAAAAACAGGTCTACAACTTCACGAAAGTGGATATTCTAAGAAAATTCTTCTCTTAACTACAATAACAAAAGAACACAACCAAGTTAGATGACTCCCTCTATCGACAAAGCTATATCAATGGTGCTCTATACACTAATATATATATATATATATATATATGGTTGCCAATGGTATTTTTTTTACCGTAAGTATCTTTTTTCTTTTAGCCTTGGATTTAATCATGGTGTTATAATGAATAATATGAAAAGACTTGCGTCATTAACGTTAGTTCTTTCCTCTGCTTTTTACAATAAAAAAATACGCACAATAAAACTCCAAAATGATACCTATGTAAATAACTACTGAATTGGTGCCATATATATATATATATATATATAGCGAGTAAAATACTACTATATATATAAACAAACTATCCAAATAAAACCCTCACATGCTACCACATCAGGTCCTGAATATAAAAAAACAACTAACCAAAAACACGAATATTCTCACTGAATTTGAAAATCCCTACTACTATTTTGGTGGGAATTAAGTGAAATTCTAATATTTTATTTCAAATCAAATATATAAGTAAATTGCCTCAATGAAGCAAGAGAGATCAGAGCTCACAACTTCAAATGGAAACTAATAAACCAAGCCTCTCTTTAATACCCATTTTTGTAATTGAATAACCATCAAAAAGGCAAGATCAGAGACCATAATAGTCTCATAACACAACAGACCCAAATTCAAAGCACAGCTTAGTATTACTTAAGCAGATCAAGTTTCAGATACAGAGCACAGTAATTTCAAGAAAAAGGAATTTAAAAAAAAAAAAAGCACAAAAAATAAAAAGAGGAAGTGAAAGGCAAAGATCAAAAGTAATAAACGCAAATGAGAAAGATTCGAAATGGAAAGTGGAAAAGGAGAAGAAGAATAAGAAGAGGAGGCTCACAACGCTTCGTCTTCTCTCGGCGGCAATGGCGAAACCAAAGGCCACCAAGCTCAGAACAACCACCAAAAGATGAACCAGACTCGACCCCTTTCCTTCTCCCATTTCTTCTTCTTGCCCTAATGAAGAGAGCTGAGAGAGAGAGAGAGAGAGAGAGAGAGAGAGAGAGAGAAATGGGTATCAACTGTAGAGAGAGAGAGTAGAGTGAGAGCTCAGAGTGTAAGTAGCAGTAGAAATAAAAAGGAGTGAGCAAGAAAAGTGTGAAAAGAGATACTTTACTCTTCTTCTCTCTCTCTCTCTCTCTCTCTCTCTCTCTTTTCTTCTCTCTCAAAGCAGTGTGAAGCTTGTTTTTGATAATAAATAAATGTGTAGATCAATAAATGCTCTTTGTCCACGCGAAGGACAGAGCGTGTGCAGCACGACTGGCAAAACAGCAACGGTGCGCGAGAGAGTAGCGTGTAGCTCCTTCTAGCGTGATATCCACGCGGGGGAAGAGTGGTGGGTCACGCTTTTAGACCTGAAATGGGAGTCGGGTTCGAGTTTATCATATGAAATATGCTCTGGGAGCGTTCTCACAGGCTTATCCTGAGCCTCTCTCTTCTCACAAACTAAACTAATTATATTCTCATAATAAGAAGGAAGCATAAAAAAAAAAAAAAAAAAAAGGAAAAGAAAAAAACAATTATTGTTGTTAACTAATAATCTAACTAGTAGTAGATTTACCTTGTTGCATAAGCATCTTTCTTTTCCAACATCTAGATTTCATTTGCCTAAATAACAAGAAAAGGGGCATGTTTGATTAAGATCTAGTATAATAATTTAATTCAGATACGATAGATACATAAAGCAGGGATAACTGGTATTGGTTAAGGTCAGGGCATGTTCTAGTAAAATATTTTAATTTAGATAAGACAAATCGGTTTTCATGTGGATGATGAAGCAAGGTAAAGGAGAAGATCCTGCGTCCTCACACTATTGACGTGAGGAAAACCACATCTTATTACACTAGTCGATCACAGCACAGCATCTTCTGCAACTTTTGCAAGAGTAGACCTCATCTTCTTTTTTCTTTTTTCTTTTTTCTTTTTTTCCATCTCTTTTACGAATTTCAGGAGTGGAGTCAGTGGACCACTGTATAGCAGGAGCGGACCAATGTTTTGTAAATCTACCGTCATATTATTGGTGACGAAGATTTTTGTCATTTTTGTCAAAAGGAATTAAATTCCTAGAGTGAAATTTATCATAAACGCGAATTAAAATGCAGACATACATAAGTAAATGAATACGTGATTCTATGTGATCCGGTGTAGGTTTTGCCTATGTATTCCATTGTTTTATTACGTATAACGGAGTACAACTCGTCAAAAGCATTATCAAGATAGTTGAATGTATGTTTCCTTATGAGGCTTAACGTATTTACAGATGGGTACTTAAGAGTGTCCAGGTAAGTGCCATATGGTTAATTACATAAATTAAAATAAGAGCAAGACAAATATTATGGCGTTTATTTAGGGTTGTTCCCTGGAATGTTGCATTGTGCAGTCTTGTAATGAGAATTTGGGCGAGGTATGTTTTTGTAGCGTTAAATGCAACCCCGCGTTGCTCGATTAGTCTAGAATGTTTGAAAGTGCTTATTAGTATGAGAGAAGGGAGGAATTCGAATCCTAATTAGGCCAAATTATATATAATTTTTGTAATAAAAGATTTTTTTAGCAACATAGTTGACCTAGGTTCCTCGATCGATTAAGGCGCAACATAGTTGACCTAGGTTCCTCGATCGATTAAGGACGTGATCAACTTTTGGTGAAGGTCGCTAACCACAAAACAATCTCAAAAAAAATACTCGTTGCATTGTGTTAGAGAAAATACGGCTAAGGAAATAAGCACAAATGGCAAAGTCAAAGATTGCAAAAATTCTTAGCAGTTGAATTGACGAAATGACGTCACAATCTTCCTGATTTGTTGAATTGACTAAATCAATTACAGCCTTCCTGATTTGTATAAAGCTTATCATGGAAAGCTTTTATTCTCTACCGTTCATATTTCTAACGTTACATTTGCTTGTTTGTGTATATATACCTCCTCTTTGTAAAGTTCTGTACAAAACTTACCTTATAATACATTGAGAAACTTTCTTTATATGGTATTAAGAGCCTATCCTGGAATTAAAAAAATAATAAAATAATAAAAAATAAAAAAGGTAGCTCAAGAAAGCATATTAGCCATGACTTCCCCTGCAGCAGCAGACTTCTCTATCCAATATCTTTATCCTTCTTACTCTTAATATGAGTAATTTTGAACGCGTTTAATATAGGATTCGAATTATATTTTTTAGATTCAGAAATAATTTTCATAAAAAAAGATAAAATATTTATCTTTTCAATTTATAAATATTGTTTTTAAATTTGAAGAATAAAATTCAAATTTTGTACCAAATGCATCGTTTGTTTTCCTAAATCTCTCTTTGAAAACTACGTGATGTGGAAAACACAAATTATTGGCCTTATTGAGAGCCATGGGAGGCTTCCCAGATGGAAGTTATCCAAGATGAGTTTGTCACCAAAATATCTACGGTCTCTGAAGGGTCTGCAGTCAAGCAAGAAAAAGTGATTAATCTAGAATACATCACTTGGAGGAGATCTAATAGACTCCTTCGTGGCTGGATTGTTGTAACCTTATCAGAAGAGGTTCGCGCAGTAGGGCCGGAAACATCAGCAGAAATTTGAAGATCTCTTGCTGAAAGTTTTGCTCAAAGCACCAAAGACAGAGAGTTCTCGTTACACAAAAGATGAATTTGCATAATAGAGAGAATTTCAAGACAATGAACGATTATGTCAGGGGATTTAAAGAGATTTGTGATGAGCTTACAGCCATAGGGAGGCCACCGGAAGATCAAGAGAAGGTTTTCGGACTACTAAAAAGCTTAGATAAAAACTAAGAGTCTTTTGTTACAACCATGATGAAGCCTCGTATTCCTTCATATAATGATACCATCTCTTTGCTCCAAAGTCATGAAAATATGAAAAGCTTGTATATAATTGATGCTACTGATGACCATTCTGCATTATTTTGCTCAAAATAAGAATTGCAGCAAACAGTTTAAGACTAATAAGCAGGGGCAAAATTTTTTCAATTCAAAGGGAAGGGATTTCTTTCAAACAAGTCAGAAACCTTATGAATTACACCATGCAAGCAAGAAAAATTGATCTCCTTATCGAAAGGCGAAAAATAACAATGAAGTATTTTGTCAAATCTGTGGGAAGCCTCGACATACTGCTCTTAACTGTTGGCACAGATTTAACCAAGTTTTTCAACCTGAAGAAACTGCCCAAGCACTTTCTGCCATGACAATCTCAGATAATCATACTGAATCATGGTTTCCTGATACCGGTTCAACACATCACATGACTTCAGACAGTGGTAAGTTGATTAGTTGAAAACCTTATTATGGAAATGATAAAACAATGGTTGGAAATGGACACAAATTAGTCATCACACACATTGGATCAACTACACTCCACACGGGAAAAAATACACTAAAACTTGATAATGTTTTGGTTGTTCCTGAGATAAAGAAAAACCTTTGATCAGTAAGCCAATTAACTAATTGTTGAACAAATCAATAATTGCAGCTCACCAACTAGCCGCAATAAGAACAGTAAAAAGGCAGCCGCAATAGGAATAGTAAAAAGAGAAGCCGCAATAGGAATAGTAAAAAGGGCAGCCGCAATAGGAATAGTGAAAAGAGCAGCCGTAATAGCAATAGTAAAAGATGGTGTTTACACCACCTTTTAAGTTCTATAAATACGGAGGACTTCATCACTTATTTTGCATCCTATTCTAAATCATCTTCCTTTCTAAGAGAGAATTCAAGCGTAAGAATTCCTCTTAATATCCCACTCGTTTTCTCCTAAATTGTTTAGAGAGTGTTTTCTCCTATTTCAAGAGAGAGAGAGATTCATTTGTTTTCTCCTTGTATTTAGAGAGAAGTGAGTTGTAATCTCTTCTTCATAGTGAAATTCTTCACAGCCTTGTCTGTGGATGTAGCTTAAGTTGGGTGAACCACGTTAATTCTTTTGTGTGCCTTACCCAAATTTTCTCAACTCGTATTTTAGCTGTATTATCATTTCCGCAAAGCCGATCTCCTAACAGTACTATTAGAGCCATTGGTGGAGTACTGTTCACGTATACGGCATTATTCACGTATACGGTACTGTTCACATATACAGTACTATTCACATATACAGTACTGTTCACGTATAGTGAAACGGTGGTAACTGAACAAATCATGGTGAACAAAAATGGCGGCAAAATTTGATATTGAGAAGTTTAATGGGAACAATTTCTCTTTGTGGAAAATAAAGATAAAGACAATCTTGAGAAAAGATAATTGCCTAGCAGCAATTAGGGAAAGGCCTACTGAGATTATTGATGATAAAAAGTGGGATGAGATAGATAGCAATACTGTCACTAACTTACATCTGGCACTAGCAGATGGAGTCCTGTCGAGCATTGAGGAGAAGAAGTCAGCCAAGGAGATATGGGATACACTGACAAAGTTGTATCAGGCTAAGTCGCTTCACAACAAAATTTTCTTGAAGAGAAGACTTTATACCCTTCGGATGGCGGAATTAACAACGGTGACCGACTATATCAACACCCTCAATATTTTATTCTCATAGCTCACAACAATGGAGTATAAAATAGAGGATAATGAACGTGCAGAAATCTTACTTCAGAGTCTACCTGATTCGTATGATCAACTCATCATAAATGTGACTAACAATGCTACANGCCATGACAATCTCAGATAATCATACTGAATCATGGTTTCCTGATACCGGTTCAACACATCACATGACTTCAGACAGTGGTAAGTTGATTAGTTGCAAACCTTATTATGGAAATGATAAAATAATGGTTGGAAATGGACACAAATTAGACATCACACACATTGGATCGACTACACTCCACACGGGAAAAAATACACTAAAACTTGATAATGTTTTGGTTGTTCCTGACATAAAGAAAAACCTTTGATCAGTAAGCCAATTAACTAATTGTTGAACAAATCAATAATTGCAACTCACCAACTAGCCGCAATAAGAACAGTAAAGAGGCAGCCGCAATAGGAATAGTAAAAAGAGAAGCCGCAATAGGAATAGTAAAAAAGGCAGCCGCAATAGGAATAGTGAAAAGAGCAGCCGTAAAAGCAATAGTAAAAGATGGTGTTCACACCACCTTTTAAGTTCTATAAATACGGAGAGCTTCATCACTTATTTTGCATCCTATTCTAAATCCTCTTCCTTTCTAAGAGAGAATTCAAGCGTAAGAATTCCTCTTAATATCCCACTCGTTTTCTCGTAAATTGTTTAGAGAGAGTGTTTTCTCCTATTTTAAGAGAGAGAGAGATTCATTTGTTTTCTCCTTGTATTTAGAGAGAAGTGAGTTGTAATCTCTTCTTCATAGTGAAATTTTTCACAGCCTTGTCTGTGGACGTAGTTTAAGTTGGGTGAACTATGTTAATTCTTTTGTGTGCCTTATTTATTTCATTTTACCCAAATTTTCTCAACTCGTATTTTAGCTATATTATCACTTCCGCAAAGCCGATCTCCTAACAGTACTATCAGAGCCATTGGTGGAGTACTGTTCACGTATACGGTATTATTCACGTATACGGTACTGTTCACGTATACAGTACTATTCACATATACAGTACTATTCACGTATAGTGAAACGGTGGTAACTGAACAAATCGTGGTGAACAAAAATGGCGACAAAATTTGATATTGAGAAATTTAATGGGAACAATTTCTCTTTGTGGAAAATGAAGATAAAGACAACCTTGAGAAAAAATAATTGCCTAGCAGTAATTAGGGAAAGTCCTACTGAGATTATTGATGATAAAAAGTGGGATGAGATGGGTAGCAATGTTGTCGCTAACTTACATCTGGCACTAGCAGATGGAGTCCTGTCGAGCATTGAGGAGAAGAAGTCAGCCAATGAGATATGGGAGACACTGACAAAGTTGTATCAGGCTAAGTCGCTTCACAACAAAATTTTCTTAAAGAGAAGATTTTATACCCTTCGGATGGCGGAATTAATAACGGTGACCGACTATATCAACACCCTCAATATTTTATTCTCATAGCTCACAACAATGGAGTATAAAATAGAGGATAATGAATGTGCAGAAATCTTACTTCAGAGTCTACCTGATTCGTATGATTAACTCATCATAAATGTGACTAGCAATACTACAACTCTAGTTTTTAACGATCTTACAGCTGCTGTTCTCGAAGAAGAAAACCGGCGTAAGAACGAAAAAGACAGATTAGCAAGTTCACAGCAAGTAGAGGCTTTGACAATGAGAAGGAGATCAACGGAACGTGGCCCCAGTGGGAGTCAGAGTCATGGTAGATCAAAGTCAAGAAGTAAGAAGAATGTCAAGTGTTATAACTGTGGCAAGAAAGGGCATATCAAAAGGGAGTGTTGACAACTCAAGAAGAATGGAGATTCCAGAGAGAAGGATCCCGAGTCATCAAATGCTCAGGGGAATGTTGCAAATACTTTAGATAATGGAGAAATCCTGTATAGTGAAGCAGCAATAATTTCTAAGGACAGACGGCAGCTCACTGATATTTAGTTAGTGGATTCGGGAGCAACATGGCACATGACTTCTCACAGAGAATGGTTTCACATATATGAACCTGTCTCTGGAGGATCTGTATTCATGGGTAACGATCATGCTTTAAAGAATGCTGGGATTAGTACTATCAAGGTAAAGATGTACGATAGTACTATTCATACTATTCAAGATGTGCGACATGTGAAGGGCCTGAAGAAAAATCTATTGTCTTTAGGACAATTAGATAACCTTGGTTGCAAAACTCGTGTCGAGAATGGGATCATAAAGATTATGAAGGGTGCGCTTGTAGTAATGAAGGCGGAGAAAATTGCTGTGAATCTATACATACTTAAAGGAGATACACTGATGGAAGCTGAGGCATCAGTTGCTTCAACAAATTTCAGAGAAGAATCAACGATGATGTGGCATCGTAAGCTTGCCATATATCGGAACGAGGCTTGAAGATTCTCTCTGAACAGAGGTTACTTCCTAGTCTCACAAAGGTATCTTTACCCTTTTATGAGCATTGTGTCACAAGCAAGCAGCATAGATTAAAATTTTGCACATCCAGTTCTAGAAGTAAAAAAGTTCTAGACCTAGTTTACTCTGATGTTTGGCAAGCACCGGTAATGTCCCTAGGAGGAGCTAGATACTTTGTATCTTTTATTGATTATCACTCCAGAAGATGTTGGGTGTATCCTATCAAGAGAAAGACAGATGTGTTTTCAGTCTTCAAATATTCAAAGCACGGATAGAGCTTGAATCTAGAGAAAAGATCAAGTGTTTAAGGACGGACAATGGAGGAGAATATACAAGCGATGAATTTAATNAGAAAAATCTATTGTCTTTAGGACAATTAGATAACCTTGGTTGCAAAACTCGTGTCGAGAATGGGATCATAAAGATTATGAAGGGTGCGCTTGTAGTAATGAAGGCGGAGAAAATTGCTGTGAATCTATACATACTTAAAGGAGATACACTGATGGAAGCTGAGGCATCAGTTGCTTCAACAAATTTCAGAGAAGAATCAACGATGATGTGGCATCGTAAGCTTGCCATATATCGGAACGAGGCTTGAAGATTCTCTCTGAACAGAGGTTACTTCCTAGTCTCACAAAGGTATCTTTACCCTTTTATGAGCATTGTGTCACAAGCAAGCAGCATAGATTAAAATTTTGCACATCCAGTTCTAGAAGTAAAAAAGTTCTAGACCTAGTTTACTCTGATGTTTGGCAAGCACCGGTAATGTCCCTAGGAGGAGCTAGATACTTTGTATCTTTTATTGATTATCACTCCAGAAGATGTTGGGTGTATCCTATCAAGAGAAAGACAGATGTGTTTTCAGTCTTCAAATATTCAAAGCACGGATAGAGCTTGAATCTAGAGAAAAGATCAAGTGTTTAAGGACGGACAATGGAGGAGAATATACAAGCGATGAATTTAATAACTTCTGTCAATAGGAAGGTATTAAGAGGTAGTTCACAGTAGTGTACACTCCTCAACAAAATGGAGTGGCAAAGCAGATGAACAGAATCTTGTTAGAAAGAATAAGAGCAATGTTGAAAGTTACAGGTCTACCCAAGACATTCTAGGCAGAAACAGTCAAAACTGCCTGCTATGTGATTAATCGATCTCCATCAATAGCGATTGCTCTGAAGACACCGATGGAGATATGGACTGGTAAGTCAGCTGATTATTCTCGTTTACATATGTTTGGATGTCCTGTGTACATGATATACAACGCTCAAGAAATCATAAAATTGGATTCAAAGTCCAGAAGGTGTGTACTCTTAGGATATGTTGATGGAGTCAAGGGATATCGCTTATGGGATCCCACTGCCCATAAGGTTGTTATCAGCAGAGATGTGATATTTGCAGAGAATAAACTGCAAGGGAAGGGAGATGATAGCAGACCAGAAACTACTACAGTTCAGGTAGAAAAGAATACTAAAGGTTCAGATTCTTCTGAAGTAGCACCAGAGTACGAAGTAGAAGAACCAGTCGAGGAAGAGGCTTCTGAAATTCGTCGATCAACTTGTGCAAAAAAAACACCAGCATGGCACTTGGATTATATCACTGAGAGCAATATTGTATACTGTCTTCTAACAGAGGATGGAGAGCCAACTACTTTTCATGAGGCTACCAAAAGCCCGGATGTATCCTTATGGATGACAGCAATGCAAGAAGAGATTGAAGCCCTTCACAAGAACAAGACATGGGATCTTGTTTCGCTACCATAAAGAAGGAAGGCTATTGGCAACAAATGGGTCTACAAGATCAAGCGTAATAGCAATGATCAAGTAGAGCGGTATCGTGCGAGATTGGTGGTAAAAGGATATGCTCAGAAAGAAGGTATTGACTTTAATGAGATATTTTCACCTGTAGTTCAACTAACAACAGTTAGAGTGGTTCTGGCGATGTGTGCTACGTTTGACCTACATCTAGAGCAGTTAGATGTAAAAACGACTTTTCTTCATGGAGAACTTGAAGAAGAGATTTATATGCTCTAACCAGAAGATTTTGCTGAAACAGGCAAGGAGAACTTGGTTTACAGGTTGAACAAATCTCTATACGGTCTCAAACAGACACCGAGGTGTTGGTATAAGAGATTTGATTCCTTCATCATAAGCCTTGAGTACAACAGGCTCAGTTCAGACCACTGCACATACTTCAGGAGGTTTGATAAAGATAGTGATTTCATTATCTTATAGTTGTATGTGGATGACATGTTGGTAACGGGCCCCAACAAAGGCAGAATCCAAGAATTGAAGGCACAGTTAGCTAGGGAATTTGACATGAAGGACTTAGGACCAGCAAACAAGATTCTAGGGATGCAAATTCACTGAGATAGAGGTAACAGGAAGATTCGGCTTTCTCAGAAGAATTATTTGAAGAAAATCTTGCACCGCTTCAATATGCAAGATTGTAAGTCGATTTCTACCCCACTTCCTGTTAACTTCAAGTTATCCTCTGGGATGTGTCCTAGCAATGAAGCAGAGAGGATGGAGATATCTCGAGTACCGTATGCATCAGCAGTGGGAAGCCTAATGTTCACTATGATATATACAAGACCAGACATTACACAAGCAGTGGGAGTGGTTAGTCGATATATAATGAATCCTAGTGGAGAGCATTGAAATACTGTGAAGAAAATTCTGAAATACATCAAAGGAACCTCAGATGCTGCATTATGTTACGGAGGATCAGAATTTGTTGTCAGAGGATATGTTGATTCAAATTTTGCGGGTGATCTTGACAAACGAAAATCTACTACAAACTATGTATTTACTCTTGCAAAAGGAGCTGTAAGCTGGGTTTCGAAACTACAAACTGTTGTGGCTTTATTTACAACAGAAGCAGAATATATGGCAGCTACACAAGCTTGTAAAGAGGCTATTTGGATTCAAAGGTTATTGGAAGAGCTCGGGCACAAACAAGAAAAGATTTTTCTATTTTGTGATAGTCAGAGTGCCTTGCATATTGCAAGGAATCCAGTCTTTCATTCTAGGACAAAGCACATTGGCGTTCAATATCACTTTGTTCGAGAAGTAGTAGAAGATGGAAGTGTGGACATGAAGAAGATTCATACAAAAGAGAATCTAGCAGATGCTTTAACTAAATCAATCAACACTGACAAGTTTTAATGGTATAGATCCTTATTTGACCTAGCAGAAATACAAGCGGCATGAAGAATTGACAAGGGAAGAAAATAGAGATTCATCAAGTGTGAAGACATGATTAAAATCAAGTCTTCAAGTAGGAGAATGTTGAACAACTCAATAATTGCAGCTCACCAACCAGCCGTAATAGGAACAGTAAAAAGGCAGCCGCAATAAGAATAGTAAAAAGGGAAGCCGCAATAGGAATAGTAAAAAGGGCAGACGCAATAGGAATAGTGAAAAGAGCAGCCGTAATAGCAATAGTAAAAGATGATGTTCACACCATCTTTTAAGTTCTATAAATACGGAAGACTTCATCACTTATTTTGCATCCTATTCTAAATCCTCTTCCTTTCTAAAAGAGAATTCAAACCTAGGAATTTCTCTTAGTATCCCACTCGTTTTCTCCTAAATTGTTTAGAGAGAGTGTTTTCTCCTATTTTAAGAGAGAGAGAGATTCATTTGTTCTCTCCTTATATTTAGAGAGAAGTGAGTTGTAATCTCTTCTTCATTGTGAAATTCTTCACATCCTTATCCGTAGACGTAGCCTAAGTTGGGTGAACCACGTTAATTCTTTTGTGTGCCTTATTTATTTCATTTTACCTAAATTTTCTCAACTCGTATTTTAGCTATATTATCGCTTCCGCAAAACTGATCTCCTAACACTAATGATGTTCCTTATGTATTTGAATATACCGCTAATGCTTTTGTGATAAAGGACAAGGAANTGTTGTGGCTTTATCTACAACAGAAGCAGAATATATGGCAGCTACACAAGCTTGTAAAGAGGCTACTTAGATTCAAAGGTTATTGGAAGAGCTCGGGCACAAACAAGAAAAGATTTTTCTATTTTGTGATAGTCAGAGTGCCTTGCATATTGCAAGGAATCCAGCCTTTCATTCTAGGACAAAGCACATTGGCGTTCAATATCACTTTGTTCGAGAAGTAGTAGAAGATGGAAGTGTGGACATAAAGAAGATTCACATAAAGGAGAACCTAGCAGATGCTTTAACTAAACCAATCAATACTGACAAGTTTTAATGGTATAGATCCTTATTTGACCTAGCAGAAATATAAGCAGCATGAAGAATTGACAAGGGAAGAAAATAGAGATTCATCAAGTGTGAAGACATGATTAAAATCAAGTCTTCAAGTGGGAGAATGTTGAACAACTCAATAATTGCAGCTCACCAACCAGCCGTAATAGGAACAATAAAAAGGCAGCCGCAATAAGAATAGTAAAAAGGGAAGCCGCAATAGGAATAGTAAAAAGAGCAGGCGCAATAGGAATAGTGAAAAGAGCAGCCGTAATAGCAATAGTAAAAGATGATATTCACACCACCTTTTAAGTTCTATAAATACGGAGGGCTTCATCACTTGTTTTGCATCCTATTCTAAATCCTCTTCCTTTCTAAGAGAGAATTCAAACCTAGAAATTCCTCTTAGTATCCCACTCGTTTTCTCCTAAATTGTTTAGAGAGAGTGTTTTCTTCTATTTTAAGAGAGAGAGAGATTCATTTGTTCTCTCCTTATATTTAGAGAGAAGTGAGTTGTAATCTCTTCTTCATTGTGAAATTCTTCACAGCCTTATCCGTAGACGTAGCCTAAGTTAGGTGAACCACGTTAATTTTTTTGTGTGCCTTATTTATTTCATTTTACCTAAATTTTCTCAACTCCTATTTTAGCTATATTATCGCTTCCGCAAAACCGATCTCCTAACACTAATGATGTTCCTTATGTATTTGAATTTACCGCTAATGCTTTTGTGATAAAGGACAAGGAAACAGGCTTGGTGATAGTAGAGGGAACTAAAAGTGGAGGCCTCTACAGCCTAGACCAAGGTCATAAAATGGTATTCTGCTCAATGAGACTTCGAGCAACCAGTGACACAACTTGGCACCAGGCTTGGACATCCCCACATGAAAATTGTTAAACTTTTAAAGCATAATAAATTAATTCATCAGAGGCTTGGACATCCCCACATGAAAATTGTTAATTTTTTAAAGCATAATAAATTAATTCTTGTCAATGAACATGATGTGAAAAAAATTTTATGTGAAAGTTGTCAACTTGAAAAATCTTGCAGACTTCCTTTTCTTAATGTTGATGAGTATAGTTCAGAACCTATTTCCAAAATTCATTGTGACTCCCATTGGATCTTTTCAAAAACTTAAATATTATGTAATTTTTGCTGACGAATGTATCCGGTTTACTTGGTTTTTTCCCTTGAAAAAAATCTGATTTTCTATCTTATTATTGCTTTTCACAAATTTTTTAAAAATTAATTTGACAAGAATATTAAAATTTTACAATCTGATGGAGGTGGAGAATTTGAAGACAATGATTTTCATAATTATCTTATTTATTGATAATGGAATTAGGCTTCAAAAATCATGTCCTAGCACAAAATGGAATAGCTGAGCGAAAGCACAAAAATATTACTGAGTTGGGACTCGCCATGTTGTTTCATGGTAGTGTTCCTACGAGATTTTAGGTGGAAGCCTTTGCTACCTCGACGTAGCTAATAAACTGGCTGCCATCTAATGTACTAGCCATGAAAAGTCCAATAGACAAACTAACGGGTAAGAGACATGATTACTCATCATTAAGAGTATTTGGATCAAGATGTTTTCCATATTTACGAATCAAAATAAGTTTGATCCAAAATCACTTCCTTGTGTTTTCCTCGGCTACAGTGAGTTTTACGAAGGATATAGATGCTTTCATCCACCTACTGGGAAATTATATATTTCAAGGGATGTTGTCTTTGATGAGAAGACACTACCTTTTAAACAACCTGGTACACTTTTCAGTAAGCGTGATGAAATGACAAATTTAACAAGTTTTTTTTAACTGGACTACAGGATCTCAAAACAGTGACTCTATAGTCAATACTGGTGAGCACACTTTCACAAACAATAGCACCAATGGTACTATATGGAAGATGCTCAAAAGGAAATCATGGCACTAGTTGAGAATTCAAGCCATCCACATTTGAACAACATTACACCACCAACTCAAATCGAAATAACAAATGATCAACCAGAAAATGTGCATGAAGAAGTGGAAGATGGAGAAAGACGTGTTTCTGACATGGAGAAGATTCCTGAGCAATTGATTGTAAGTACAAACAATCATACTCATCCAAATGATCACAAGAGCACGAGCTGGATTAAGTGAACCAGGTACAGGTACTCTTCCACACAATTGCATTATTGAGTTACAATATTCCTGCTGAACCAAAAGGCATTAAAGATGCTTCACAACATTTTGGTTGGATAAAAGCAATGCAAGAAGAAATAGTTGCATAACATCACAATTAAACTTGGAAATTGGTTCCTTGATCCATTGACATGAATGTGACTGGTTGTAAATGACTTTACAAAACTAAACTCAATGCTGATGGCTCTCTCGATAGACTTAAAGCTAGGTTGTTTGCAAAAGGCTTCAATCAAATCCCAAGAGTTGACTTTCTTGAAAATTTTTCCTCGGTTTTAAAACCTGCTGCAATTCGAATTATTTTATCCATTGCTTTGTCTCATAAATAGGATATTAGACAACTTGACGTGAAAAATGCTTTTCTACATGGAAAATTAGATAAACCAGTTTTTATGGAACAACACCCTATTGCTTCATTGATCAAAAGAAGCTCTGAGAGCTTGGTTTGACAGGTTTAGTATGTTTTCTTTTAAACTTTGGTTTTACATATAGCTCTGTTGATTCCTCTTTATTTATTTTTCAGGGACTACGAGGAACTCTTCTTTTACTAGTGTATGTCAATGATTTAATTCTTACTAGATGTAATCCTACCCTTATCAATAATTTTGTTTCTTCCCTAGGAAAAGAATTTGATATGAAAGATTTAGATTATATTCATTATTTTCTAGGAGTAGAGGTTGCTCGGAAGTCTTATGGTCCTATCCTAAAGCAAATAAAAATATGTAGTTGATCCTATTTACCGACCAAAAATGCACACAAGCAAACCTCCTCCCCACCAATGGTTCCACACACTCACTCTACAGATACTTCGTTATTATCTGATCCAACTTTTTATAGAAGTATAGTAGGTGGTCTACAATATTTGACATTTACTAGACCAGACCTCGCTTATATTGTCAACTTTGTTTGTCAATACATGCGATAACCTACAAACTACCATTTTCATTTAGTTAAGCGCATATTGAGGTATGTTCAAGGAACTCTTGATCATGACATTCGACTCCTTTCCTACCCTATTTCACACATATGCTTTTTCAGATTCTGATTGGGGTGGCCGCACACTAACAAGGCATCAACCACTGGATTTTGCACATTTTTAGGACCAAATTGTGAAAACCTTAATTTTTAATGTAGGGTATTGTTGTAATTTCACATTAAAGGGAATAAAAAAAATCTGGAATGAATGTGGACTGATTTGTGCGCTAGGTTTGTTGGGGTTTAAGTATAAGAGTTTTGTTAAAAAAATGACTAAAAAAAAATTAAAGGCGTAAATGGAAAGAAAATCGAGAAAGTATAGCCAAAACATAATTTTTAAAAAGATGCCTAAGCTAACCAGACGCTCCTACATGTCCCACTACCCAACCCACTCAGATTTCTCTCTTTATCTTCCCCGATCTCTTTCTTTTCTCTCATATTATTATTCCTCAAACTCTTCCTTCAACTATGGTCAAATCACCAACTTTTATATTCTCTTTGTGTACAACCACAAGTAAATAATAAGCATGCACCTCACCATGTTACTCCTTGTCATGCCACCTTCAAGATCCAGCCTCCTCCTCCTCCTTCTCGGTTGATTATCGGAATACAAAGTTATACGCGGTCAAACTAAGCCAAACGACCACAAAAAATGAAAACGGCCGTAAAAGTCTGGCACCACCATGTTGCCTTCTAGCCACCTGAGGGCTGCCACTGGTCTCTTTGGATTCATCTCATCACTCACTTCCTTCGAGATCCTTCTCACTTCCTAGTTCGGAAGTTCGGGTGAGCATTCCATAACTTTCGTTGTTTTTATAATTGATTTGTGACATTTTTAAAGTTATTTTTGTGAAGTTGATTTTATGACTAGGAAAGTTATATGAGGTAAAAGAGAGATTTCAATAATAAATAGATGTGGTTGAGTTGTGTTGGATTAAAATCCGGGTTAGGAGAATTTTCAAATTGAAAAAGTTGGTATTTCTCTAATTTGGGCTCAAAAGTAGTTTGAAATCTGACACAAAATTGGATTATAAATCTTATATTACCAATAATGGACATTGGGCTTAATGGGGAAAAGTTGGCATTTTTATAAATAAATCCGGAAAGTTGTTATATTCGTAATCCGATTCAAAAATAAATGGTACTTTTGTGGTCTTAAAAAGTATAGGGTCGCCTGGGCCTCAGGCTGAAGAAGTAAAATTAAGAAAAGTGGTATTTTTAGAAATTACAAAAAGTGCTATTTTTGAAAGGTGATAATTTTATAAATAATCAACAAATTTAATACTTTTGCAAATCTTTTCGAAAAGTGATCTTGTTGTAACTTTTGGAAATTAAGACTTAATTAAGGCTCCCAACCTTGAAACGAAGTTTCGGCTTCAAATTTGGGATTAATGAGGTCGGGAAGCACGTTTTGATATATAACATTGATACGTTATAAAGTGGCATAAATTTCAAGGCATGAGACTCATAAATAGTCTCATTTTGCATCCCAATGGTCAAGTTTTGGCCCGAATCCAAATTTGTAGAGTTATATATCTAACCTAGCTAATTTAGATGCTAAGAATATAATGATGAGACCATTTTCCCCATTTGAGGCTTTGCTAAAAAAGTCGTCTGTCACAGTAAGCGAATGAGATTTATGAAAACATCTTTACATGAAAGTTATTTCTAAATTTGTAGAATATGATTTGAATCTTATACCAATACCAAAAATATGAATATATTGTTACCCTGCATATTTTATTTCAAAAATACTTTTTTTTTAGGGATAGTATCATTTTTATACCTTATATTTTGACACTTTGTTTAAATTATATCTGGCATTTTAGTTACTATTAATATTGACCCTTAGATTTGAAATTTGTTACAAATTTATATCCTGACATCAATTTAGAGTAGTTAATTTACTAAGATACTGTTTAAAAAATTAAAAAATAAACTATACAAAAACTGATTTGAGAATAAGTTTATTAAACATCTTGCTAATTTAACTACTCTAAATTGGTGTCAAGATATTAATTTGTAATAAATTTCTAAATATAAGGATCAATATTGACAATAACCAAAACACAATGTATAAATTGAACAAAGTATCAAAATACAAGATATAAAATTGATACTATCCCATATATATATATATGGTTGTCAATCTAATAGGTATTTTTTTTTTTACCTATAGGTAGGTATTTTTTTTTTAGCCATTGGATCACCATTAAATGGTGATCCAATGGCTATAATGAAGTGTATGAAAAGACGTATATCATTAATGCTCTTTCTCTCTCTTATTTTTTACAATAAAAAAATGTGCATGCTAAATTTTCATCAGCCAAATTAATACCTATGTATATATAGACCAATCCAGTAGGTATTTTTTTTTTTTACCTATGCATAGGTATTAATTTGGCCGATGAAAATTTAGCATGCACATTTTTTATTGTAAAAAATAAGAGAGAGAAAGAGCATTAATGATGTACGTCTTTTCATACACTTCATTATAGTCATTGGATCACCATTAGATGGTGATCTAATGGCTAAAAAAAAAAAACCTACCTATAGGTAAAAAAAAAAAAAACCTATTGGATTGGCAACCATATATATATCTTTCAAAAATATTTGTAGAAACTTTGACTATTTATATGATTCAAGAATAGTCTCGTTCAATTCCGAACGATCTATCTTTGAAGAAAGTATTGAACTTGCTTTCATGATATATTTTTTCTAACAAAAGTAAATTTTCGTAAGTTACATTTCAATATGGATAATTTTTTAAAATGTTATAATTTTTTTTACATTTTTTCCATATATTTTTAACTTAACTGTAAGCCTTAAAATGTACATTTTATTTTTTTAAAAAAATATTTAATCTAATCCGATCATGTATCAAACACCGAAATATTTTTCCAATTGCTTAATTCGACCGTTTATCAAGCACGATATTGGATTCAATATAATCTTTTCTAATCCTATCATTTTCAATCTAGTCCATATAATCAAATGCAATTATGTGTGCCAAACGGAAGTGACATGGTCTCCCCTAATTGGCTAGACAGAGAATAGGACAGAACATTTAGACAAAGAATCCAAGTCCATTTGGGCATACCATTAAAGAGTCACGTTTTGGGGCCCTTAAAATTTGAAGGGAACTTTATTGGGAAATTGACGTGGAGAGTATTCTTTTTGGCACAAAAATAACTTTTTTAGTTTTTTTTTTTTTTTTCAAAATTACATTTTTAGTAACAAATAATGACTTTTGTAGCAGCATTTGGACAGGGGGAAACAAATGTAATTCCAAGACTATACTTATGACAATTATACCTTTTATTTGAAAAGGTAACACATTTTCCTTCATTTTCCTTACTTTCCCCACTTTTCCCCCCTCATTTTCCCTCCCAAACAAACGACTCCTGCCATTACTTTCTTTTCTTTTGTTTCCAAGCTAACATATTTTTCATTTCTCCAAATGCTCTGCTTGTTCTATCTCTCTTCTAAACTTAGATCTCATTTGTCACAAATTTTGTCATAGATAGTCACGGTATATTTTCTTGTGTTAATAACATTGTGATTAAAATAGCCATAATTAGTTAAAAATTGTTACACGTTAAGGTCACAATTTTGTTTTCAACTTCGTGATTATAAATAATCACAATCTTTTTGACTTGTAGTCAAAAATTTGTGACTCATATTCTGAGACTCTGAGTCCCTAAAACAGACTCACCAGGCCTACGTTCCTCTTCAAGTCCTGGCCATAGCCCACTGCTTCGATCACAGACCCAGATACTAACCAGACCAACAAGCTTCGCAAACCAGTCCTCCTCCTCACAATCTCATTCTCACTCCTCTTACTTCTTCTCTCCATCTTCTTCCTCCAATCTGAACCCTTTAGGTCCCTTATCTTCTGGGTTTCCATCTCCTTCGTCTTAGGCCTCTTCGCTCCTGTTACTCTCACCGGTAGTGACATTAGTATCGATCAAGGCCCGATTCTCAATCTCTCAAACGATTCGTCCGAATCTGATGAGAAAACTAAGAAGTGGTTTCTCAGAAGAGGTCAAAATCTCACCCAGATGAGGAAACGACGGTCGATTTGGTATTGGTAGTCGAAAGCGTTTATGAGTCTATGAGAGAAGGAAAGAAAAACGACGATGATGGGATTGTAGTTTTAAAGAAAGAGAAGGAATGGGCCGAGGAGTAATTGGAGGTTTTGAAGAAGCAGAGAAATGATATGGGAAGCTGGTTCGTTCTTCTTCTGTCCATGCTTTATTTATTTTGTTTTTTTAAAGAAAATTTTGGGAAATTTTGAAAATAGAAGCTGAGAAGCCCTGACAACTGATTCCCATCCGATGGTATTTTGGTCATTTGCACTAGAAATATGATTATGAAAAAAATAAAAGCACTAAAAATGTCATCTTGTGCCAAAAGAGCACAATCCACGTCATTTTCCCAACTTTTTGTGGTTTGTGTTATGTTTCTCTCTCGTGTATTTTTAAACAGATTCGGAAAATCTTCGTGAGCTATGCGTGAACTGAATATATCTAGTGGGACAGTTAAGGAAAAAAAGTATGTTCACAAATAAAAATGTATAGGTTAATTAATTTTGTTAATTTTAATCTTACAGGTGTGGCCTCCAAGAAACAAGAAGAAGTTTGAGACTCTTTCTTACTTACGAGAAATTGCTCTTGGAAGTAGATTATCTTCTCAACAAGAGATGGGTTCCCTCCCTGTTTGGATTTTGAAGTCAAGGTTTTAAAACGTAATGATTCTGATTCTAATCTTTCTCCTATTCTATTATCTCCATTAATAAGTAGATTAGTTAATAAGGCTACTAACTAATTGAAGGGCATGGAATTAAATGGGAAACTATGTTCTTAAATTAGAATCTAAAATATTGCTACAAGAAAGAAAGAAGAAAGTACTACTATTCTCTAACATAAAATTATGTTGGTCTTAGTAAGCTCTGCCTCTTGCCCAATAGGGAGCAACAAAATGTTTGACCCTGTAATCAACTATATTATATTGAACGACAAGTTCAAATATATGTGTTAGTAAACATCGTCGTTTTGGTGCAGAACGCTTTCGTCTACCGTGAGAACCACAGGTCTCCAGGAGTACTACGATGGTCGTTACTGGACCATGTGGAAGCTCCCCCATGTTCGGTTGCACGTACAGAGGCAACCCAAGTCCTCAGGTAGCTGGAGGAAGCCAACAAAGCTTTTACCCCGACTCTCAGTGCATCAATTCAGCTATTCCTCAATGAGTCTTCTTATTATTCCTCCTTTGTGGGAATTGTATTATTCCTAGGAGGTTCATCTATCTGTTCATTTGGTATTGCAGCTTTGTTTTGTTTTGTTTTGTTTTTTTTTTTTTTTTTGAATTTTCTTTTCTGGGTTTAATCATTCCATTCATTTCTACAATTACAAAGCTCTGGACTTTTAGTTTTGTTCTTGTTATTTCGTCTAACATAACAAACAAAAATGAATGTAATCATCCATATTCCCATTTCAGATAAGTTTTTAAACGTAAATAATTTCAGTAATTTAAAACACCACGAGTGATCAGCATTCAATTCAGCTTAGTACAATTCTATTTACATATAAAAGTACCGATAAAAGATGGAAAACTTAAATAAATTTCTAGCTAACTTTTAGCTGATCACTTAGAATTTGGCAGTTCTCAATACGTGTGTCCTTATTCCCATAATTACTTAATTGACTCTTGTGGGCCAATTTCAAACACCAGAAACAGAAGAAGGACATCGTTATCAAATAAAGAAAATGCATCAACGGTACATTCAAACGACAAAAAACAATACCAGGATCCTAAGAAAATCAATTTAAAAAGAAAAAATGCCAAACATTGTGAGATAAAGTAGACAAGGCAGAGAAGTGGATATACAGAGGCTAAACAACTTAAACACGGGGCCTGCCTACTACATACACACATATGAACACACACACATTAATAGTCTGAAAACGACAAATCGTTTCGTACATGCTAACGTATAATGAGTCGTATTATAAAGAATTGAGCATTCATATATAACTAGAACCGAATGAAACAGTCAACACTCCAACAAAAAAAAAAAAAAAAGGAAAAAAACAGTCAACAACTCGACTCTACATTACGTATTACATATAATAACCTCTATCATGGTTGTGGTGGTATCTCTTTGATTCCTCCCCTTATTCCCCAAATATCATCATCCCAGAACACATCATCACTAAACAAGGAATAACTAGAGGCTTCTCCCATAAACTCCTCATCCCAAAACGGCAACCAAACGGATCCCCACGACATCTGCTCATCCACCACCACCCCTCCAATCAACCAGTACTGCCACCAATTCTCCTCCCAACCCAACACCCCACTCTCCGCCACCGCCCCAGCCGCGATGGCCGCCACCTCCTCCTCCGCCGTGACCGCTTCTTCTTTCCCTTTATCAACACTACCGCCTCTAATCTTACCTTTCTTTCCAGTCCCAGCTGAATCTTCCAACTTCAAGGGAACCACCTTCGAATTAGTGTGCTCCGCGTTTCTCTGCCTCTTCATTTTTCTTTCCCTGATGTTTGGTTTTTTTTTTTTCCTTCTCAACCAAGGAAATAAAAAATTGGTTGGTGGGTTTTTAAGCCTTTTAATTTGGCCGGAGGAGACAATTTCGTGAACGAAACGGCATATTAATGAAAATCCAAAGGAGACAGTTGTTTTAGCAATTTGATCCACTTGGGTAACACAAGTGCAAGTATACAATATTTTTATTTTTTATTTTTTATTTGTTGTAATGGGTTTATCAATAATAACATCTATTCACGTGCGTCTACTTTGTCCTGTTTCCAAGCACGCCCTCGAGCTACCAAGAGCCAAAACAAGCTCCTTAAAGCGTTAATAATCATTTTATTTTATTATTTTCTTCTTTTATGTTTCCAAAGGGCTAGAGTATAGTGGTCTAGTCTAGTTGTTGAATGGCGCTTTGGCAATAAGGCCGCAATTTGTTTTTGGTCACTCTCACTTGGACCAACATATACGTATGAGGGTCCAATAAGGTATTTCCATGTGGGGCAATGGCAAAAAGGCAAATATGGGTTTTAATGGGTGTCAGTTCAGAGGTATCTAAAACTGGACCTAGTGCACTGCCCAACTGGGGGTTGAGACTTGTGCTTTGGGCAAGTGGTGGAAGATAATAGTTGGGCCTTCAAACATGTCTGCGCTTTTTAACTCATCATCAGTGTTTGTCGTTTGACAGTTCCTACCAATTGGTATGCAATCATCACAAACTTCTTTCCAACTGGTTTTGTCTAGTGTGAACAACAGCTTCTTCTCCCAAAGGGCGTTACGTATATGGATTGACTTGTCGTTTTGCTTTTAGCCAACTGCCATTAGCTCCCCAAAACCATGAATAATTTACTCGGATTAACCTTTCACGTTAAATTTATGAAAACGGAATTTTTTTTTTTTTTGTCTTAAAAGAAAAGTATCATAGAGTAGAAGATGAATATGTAAGATAATTAGCAAGAGTCGGGTTATAAGTATACGTATTAATTATTATAATTGGAATATCAGTTTAGTTTGTTATTCGTTTATTTTAAATTACTCATGTTTGTTTCAGAATTTTTTAAAAATATGGGTACTTGGTGCCATTTTCACCTTTTTTATTCATTGTTTAATTTTTTTTTTTTTTTTTTTTTTAGAACATTGATACAGAATTATTGTGGGATAGAATCGTGTTTTTTCTTTTTTCCTGATAATCAAAGGGAGTATAGGTAGAATCGTAAGTCCGTCATTTTCGAAATTGGCAATCTCTGATAAATAACCTTTGGATGAAAAAGCGACTTGAATCCAATATCTTTCTCAATGACAGTCTTAAGGAGTGTTTTCCTGATGCTGATCATTGATTGATCATAAATGAGATACGAAAGTTGCTATTTGTATCACAATTCTATTCTGTTAGGCAATCGCTATTCGAAGCCGGTTCTTACAAAAGTGGTAAGTGCATCGCATCTAGATTTTGAAGAATTAAAAGGTGTATGATTTTTTTTTTCCCCCCTCCATTTTTTTGTATTATGCTATGCGTGAAAAGATAACGTGAACTTGGATTTGTAGCTGCAAAATAACTGGCTGGTCAAAACGGCTAAGACCTTTCAAACGGTGGATGTCTAGCTTACTTTAACCTAACTTTTCTTGGCACAAGATTATTAAAAAATACAATAAAAAAGAAAAACACCGGTCACTTGAACACAATCGCGTATTTCTTTTATTTTTAAAATGAGAAAAACTTTAAATAGATACTGACAAAGGTGTTTGAAGTGCAAAAGAATAGTCGAGAAAGATTTTTATTTTCTTTTCTTTGTCAGAAGAAATATTGAAATAGTGACTTTTGTTACTATCAATATATATTTTTGCAAGTGGGATTAAAAAGAAGACGAGAACGAAGATAAATAGATTTGTAACTAAAAATGTACTCAAAAACGATACATAAACAAAGGTTGTCAGCTTGTCACACGTAAGGGTTGGAGAACGGAAATGGTGCATGCAAAATAAATACGGGTGTTTGGCAAAACAGAATAAAAAGTCTAAATTTTGGAAGTCCCTTTAGCTAAACTTTTAGACCAGCTCAAGTGCCTAGTCATATGGTTTCTAGAGTGAAAGGTTATGGTTTTTGTTTCCGATACTTCAATTTTCTAACTTTGTTTTATTTGTAGAATTTTCCCTCGCCTTGGAACCTCTTTTTTTATTCTCATCAATAAGTTGCAACCACTGAATCAAAATACTTTTGAATGAGTCATCCGATTCCGGAATTGAAAATAACACCGCCATAGAAACAGTAACGAAGAGTCCTACTCGTTACTTCCTTTCCAAGTTTAGAAAGGGACAGTAACAAAGTCTAGAATTTGTTCCACTAAATTGACAAATTGCTTTCAATAATAACAAGTAAAACGTAATACCTCTCCCCAAAATTCTTACATTTCCAGCCACGTTGACAACTATATATATTTATTTTATATAATATATGGCTCACAATAAAGTAGGTGTTTTTTTTTACATCTGTAAGTCATTGTCCAACGACTAATATGATTTGAATAATTAAAATAATAATAAATATTTAATATTTAATATTTATTCCTTTTAATTTTTTTTAACCAGACGTCAGTGGAGTTTTAAATGAGCAAAATAATAGCTAAGCTTAAATATAAGTCGGCATTGGTAATCAGTCCTCACGAGTCACGATTTCTCTTCTCTCTCCTTCGTTTGGCAAATAAAGCCTTTCTCAGAAACAGAGAGGATATTGGCTAAACACGACTACAAAACAAATTTGTAACTGTACTATGATTGGACCCAATAATTCATGTAGTAAACCCGGACGCCGGCTACATAGTATGTTCAACTTACATGTAATCGTCATCAATGGTTTCCTCAACTAATTATGACTTTTAAGTCATCTTTATTAATTCCTAATTGGCCCTAATTGCAATGGAAATTGGAAACAAGCAAGTTTCTTTATCGTAATTAGAAAGAGAGAAAAAGATAACTTGGTTTTTTTAATATTCTCATTCGTTTCTAAATTTCTCTTTTTTATTTATTTTATTATTATTTTTTTTTGAAAGGAAAAGGATGACAGATGATATCATGCTCTTTATCAAGTTTTCGCCACCGATGAAGTGAGAATGGTCTTTGACCCTATATGCCAGTGTGCCTATAGAAACATGGGAGGATAGGACATCCTTGATCCTTGCAGGCTTGCACAATGCCATCATCACAAACGTTCCAATATTTTTTCTGTTATGAATCTTCTATTAGTAGATGCACCCTAAATTTCAAACAATTTATAAATCAATTTTGTTAACTAAACACAAATTCATAATTCCCATTATTAATGAATTCCAAACTGAGAGAGAGAGAGAGAGAGAGAGAGAGAGAGAGAAAATGCCATTCCCTCTAGGAAAAGGTAAAGACAGAAAAATTCCATTCCGATTGGACCTCCTGGGAAACCAAGTCCATACTCGCTGGCTTCAGTCAGATAAACACAACTGGACAAACAGAAGGAGATGCGCAATGCCCACCCAAACGAATAAAGTTGATTAAGAAGAAAAGCTGATCAGATGATCCCCTTCGGCCTTCTTTAACCAAAAATTAAAAATAGCTTCTGTAAAAGAAAGATTCCACACCACCGGTTCAGTAGCTTGAATAAGCTTTTTCAATACACTATGATTACCCGTCAGATATTTCATGATCAAAAGTCGAAGCCAAAGCTGGGATAGGGCAACTTTACTTGATAACAAAGTAACTTAAGTACTAATCATAATAAACATTGATCATAGTTTGAACTAAATTCAGGTTCAGAAAATGTAAAACAAAAAGATATTATAGAAACTCAAAAGATGTACATATACAAGTGTAAATGACTGCTTAGATTGGACTCAACAGCAACTTTAATTTTTACAGATTCCCTTCACAAGCCGCTCATTGAAGCTTTTAAGCACCCATATAAGAAAGAAATACAGTGAAAAACTCCAATCAAGATTAGAATTTACAATACAAAGATGGGTATGGTAAACAGGACCTTTTTCTCTCAACTCAAACCCCCACAAAACCCCAACCTTACAAAACCTAATGAACCCTCTTCATTATTTAGTTAAAACAACTCATTTACATATACATGACACCTTGACACGTTACCCTCTAAACAGAGAACCCTTTAAAACATATTTACACAAGACAAAAGGATCTCTCTATCCCCTCCCCTCTTTCGTTTTTTCCTCTCTCAGTGGTAGTTTCAAAATTCTTCTCGCACTATCAAGATTATGACTTGTTTTGTTTATAGTGAACTTTAAAATCTCTTGTTTTGTTTTCCTATACACCTTTTAGCTCCGATTTAGGAGATGATCATGAAGCTCAAAAGCTCTCTATGCAAGGGCAGGGATAGAGCAATTACGTCTATCCCTATCCAGGCAATCAAACCCCTCGATTCTAACCGCTGGCTTGTTCCCGAAATTGACCCGGACGCAGCCGCCTTTCCTTGCGGAGGACGGCGGCGAGGAAAGACTGGATGGCGGCGGAATCGGCGGGGTTGCGAACGGGGCGAGCTTCTCATCTCCGAATCGGGCATCCTGAATTAATGGGTTAGCTACTCTGCTCGGCGGCGACCCGCTGAAAAATGGGGGCGACGACGCTACTTGGGCCGTGCAACTAGATGGTTCCACGCCATAACCACCCTGAATTTCAACCAAATAATAATAATAAAATCAACCAAAACCCAATTTTCATGAAAAGGGGGACTTATCAAACAAATATTAAGTATAAAAAAGAATATTAGAAATATAAAAATAAAAATGAAAAATTGAGTCGCAAAGAACGGACCTTTGTGAGGATCGCGTCCAAAAGATCTGTCCCAGCTTTGGAATCACAAAGCTCTGATTGGTGACTGAAATTGAAATAATTAAGAACAATTAATTAAACTTAGTTAAATCAAAACTAAGTCCACTTTTTTTTTAAAAGAAAAAAAAGACGAGATTTATATATTACTATAAGTACATATATATATGCATAAACACAAAATTAACGAAAGAAAGAGAAAATTACTTGAAATGCCATCTGAGAGATCTGATAGGGTGGTCATGAACGGCGGCGTTTAGGAGGCCAAGACGGCGAGGCTTAGGGCAAACAACAGGGTCTTTTCGGTCCATAGAAGAAGAAGAGCCTGATCTCATCTCTTCACAAACCGATGAAAACCCCTTCTGTTGAATCACACACTGGTTCATCCTCTCCAAAAATTAAACCTTTAAAATTCACACCCAAAAAAAACATACAATTAATTAACCAAAATTATACGTCAGAATCAGATGCGTTGATTCATTCATTTTTTAGGATATATTTTCTTTAAAAAAAAAATTTAAACGTGTCTACCATACGAAGGAATACCTGGTCAAACAAATACAAATTTGTAACAAAAAATACCAAAAAACAACACAAAAATTATGCAATTGCCAGCTGACATGGGCGACAGTTTCGTTGTATGAGCCACATGTTCAAACTATTATTTTGCTCGTAATTGAAAACTTTTTCTTATAGACTAAAATTACAGCTTCACAAATAGATCTGGCCGAACCAATAACTGGAAAACCTGATTATTTTTGCCCAAAATACATTGAAAAAAAAAAAAAAGAAACTCACTTATGTTCCTCAGATCTGGAAGACTTGCTAATGAAATTTTTTTCTCAGATCCAAAAAAAAATCGAAATTAAATTCAGTGTACTCGTTGATATATTAAAATCAAGAGCAAGCTCTTTATTAAAAAATAAACAAAAAGAGGGGGAAGTTTAATTACCTTAGCTTAACTGTACAGCTATAGCTCCTCTCAAAAAAATAATTAAAAATAAAGAGTATGTAATAACAAAGAGAATATGTAATGAAAATTTAAAAAGAAACAAAAAAATTAAGAGCAAAGTTAGGCCTGAGACAGGAAAGAAGGGTTGTCAAGAGGGGTTGGACCTGATTTATAGAAGCACAGGCAAAAAGGATGAGAGAGAAAGGGAATCTGATTTCATATTATATTCATTTTCTTTTTATTTCTTTTAAAAAACAAAAATAAAATAAAATATAAATAGAAAGAAATGAGGACGACGTGAGGGAAGAGAAGATGTAATGGAGAAAGAGTTTATTTATATTTATTTATTTATTTTAATTTTATGTCTCTATTTAAAAATAAATAAATATTAAATGTGGGGTGATATCTTTAATTATTTATTTTGAGTCGCGCAGGCGGTGGTGTGGTGACTCCCGGGAGAAATGAGAAATCTCATTGGGCTTAGCGCCCAACCCAATCGGACGACCCATTGGAAATATGGAATATAGATATTTTTATTACTATTATTGTAATTTTATGATTAGAAATTATAATTAAAAAAATAATTACAATTTAATAATTGTTTTTTTTCTTTTCTTCGAATAGAAAATATCATAAATATCAGACGAAATGGGGACTGGCCCTCGAGTTACGAGATTCGGCGTCAACGACTGGTGATTTGCCACACGGAAACTAGCGGCCCGATGTGGATGCGTGTTCTTGAGTTATGGGTTCGTTAACGGTGTGGATTTTGTGATGGTGGCCGGTGACTTGCAAAAAGTGAAAACTAAAATGAAAATGAAAAAAATATTATTATATTATTTTGAGTAAGTGTTAATCCTATTTTAGCATCTTTAAAAGTAAGTAAATATATCTCATTTGAATAATGCTCTAGGGTTTAGGGTCCATTCGACTAATGTATTTCGCGTTAATTTGAATTAATCATGTTAGGCACTAAAAGCTAAAATTGAGCCAAAACAAACATATCTGTGACATTTAGAAATGTAGTGGCCAAAAATTGAGGCATGAAAAAAATAATAATTCAACTATCAAGTTGCTGAAATTTTGAAAATTACATATCGAAATGGGACTCGAATATATTTTAGATAAAAACATGATTAACTCTTCAATTTTCGTACTTTTTTTTTTAATTTGAATATGTATGGCTACTTGGCTAAGGAGAGCTTCTTGAAATCACCCCAACCCTAAAAAGCTAAACATTAACATTTAATCGAAAAAAGAAAAAGGGGGGGGGGGGGGGGTTAGATATAACATGATGTTTTTTACAATTGTGAGTTATAACGTTGAAAAGTTAAATCAATAAAGAATTCCATATTTTCCATCAAAATTACATTCAAAAATTCCCCCTTTTTTCCTTTTTCAATCAATATTCAATATACAGTAATTTAATTCTCCTTCTTTTTCACTCACTTTCTTTTACTAAAAACTAAATTCTTAACTACTTTCTTTAATCCCACCACATTTCAATGCTTGTTAACTAACCAATACTGAACCTTCACATCATGTTAATATCTAAACCAATTAGGTTGACGAAATAATTTTACTATAATCTTCTACAAAATGTTTTTCTTCCTATATATGTTTTTTAGTTACAAAATTGACCAAACCTTGTAAGCATATACCATTACTTTTTTTTTTTTATATTCCAAATGTGTCTTCTCTTTAGTTTTAAGAGAAAATATATACTGGTATACCAGTATAACAAACAAGTAAAATGGAGTATATATTAGTTGTCTTATTACCCAATGAAGTTTTATTCTTTTTGTTTTTTCTTTTGTACCCTGCAAAATAGCAAGTACAAGTTGGTTATACGTTATTATTTCCTTCTGAAATACGGGGCATGGGCACTCACAACATTTATGTGCAGAATTATATTTCCCCTTCCCACTTAGGTAGGACTGCCTTGTTCGTCGTGTGGTCCACGATACAAATTAAAAATTAAATTGAACCAATCATCTATTAACTTTAATTTAGACGGTTTAGCTAGCGATATACTGATCATTCTTTTATTAGGTTCATTCTCTTATTTGATTTGGTTTTAAGAATCCGAAAATTCGTTACAATTGTAATAGCAACTTATCTAAATACATGAAATGCCTTTACTAAACTATATTGGGTGAATACCTATTACATTTCATATTTCACTTTCTCCTAAATATCCTTTCTTTTTTATACCAATTTAATTATTTTTCTAACTTTTAAATTGAATTGTTTGGTCTTTTATGTGTTTTATAAATATATATATATATAATATTTTTTGTTAAAACATATTAATCTCTTGTGAAAAATCAAATTTTATACCAAAATTGTTATTTGTCTAATTTTTATTATTGGTAAGGGTATTTTGGTCTATTTAAAGTTAATTTCATTCCATTACACAATAAACTAAAAAAAGTCAATTTAATTATTTTTTCACTTTTACATTGGATTGTTTGGTCTTTTATGTATTTTATAAATATATAAGAACTAAATAAGGATAAATTCCGTTAAAACATATTGATCTCTTGTGAAAAATCAAATTTTATACTAAATTTATTATTTGTCTAACTTTTATTGTTAGTAAGAGTATTTTAGTCAATTCAAAGTTATTCTATTCCATTATACAATAAAACAAACAAAGTAATTTTAATTCCATCACTACTCCAATATATCAACCAAGTAAATGAATTAATTCTTATTCCATTCCTTTTCTACTACCATTACAATTCCTATCACTGTTACAATTCCTTTTTCATTTTCACTTTACAATTAAATGCCACCTTAAAATATTTCTAGTTGTCGGTTTATACTTACCATCTACTATCCTTTAAAGTTTTTTTTTTCTTTCTAAAAATAATCAAAATTATCCTGTTATGAGGAATTAGCACTTGGACACTTATGCTAAAGATGTATATATTTATTTGTAAGGGTAGACTATATCTAATGCGTACCAATATTATATTTCTCATAGACTAAGATTATGTTTGGATACACTTTCAATTTCTTCTTTATAAAAATTAAAATTAAAAACAAAAGTTTTGTTTATTTTTTAAATTTTAAAATAAAAAAACTTGCTTGGTAACATATCAAATCATTTTTAATTTTAAAAAACAATAATTACATTGTAAGTGTTATTGTTTAACTTTATATTACTTAATAATTAACTAGTAATTTTAAATCACTAATTATATATATATAATACTCTTATTAAAGAATAATGTTCGAAATACTAATTATTTACGGGAACAAATTTGCATCAAATAATATAATTTTATTTTTAACCACACAATTTTAAATAGTATGGTTCTACTTTAAGATAATGAATCGTTGAAAATCATGTCACATTATTTATTGTAAAATTTATGAGTGTAAATTATGAGTGTTTCTATCATTACTCCTTATTAAGTCGCATTAAATAACACTATAAGTGTCAACTAATTAGGCATAGAATATTGTAATCTTCAGTATTTTAAAATTCTAAAATTAACAGATGTGTAATTATGATGTTACAATTAATCTAACACCAAATTTAGTACAAGAAATAACAATGATTGAAATTGCCTTTATTATATCTCAGTTTATCTTTAGCCATAAAATTTAACCTTCTCTGTAAATTATTTTTATCATTCTTTTCATCATCCTAAATTTGTAAGCAATGCTATGACGTATATTTAAATGTTCAATACTATATAATATGTCAATCTATTAGTCTTATTATTAATAAATCAAGTTTTCCTCTAGTTCCATATTATATAGGATTATGAGCAACCTTTGAGATGATCTTACAATAAAAAAATTCACAAATTATGTAGTATTCGGTACATCAAATATCATACCATTACTCTAAATTTTGTGTGAACGTTATGCTTAAATATTATTGCCAAGATTTTACATAGTTAATTTTGACAAAATCAGACAAAATAACAATCTCTCGACCATGAAAAATAGAAACTATAGTTAAAATCCAAATGCAAAATGGTGTCCACTCCAAGATATGCATTTAATCCTAGTTTATAATCTATTTCATTACTCATTACTCATTTACTTGAAATTCAAATCATATTTTATGAATTTTCGTCATTGTTATTGCCATCTTTGTTTGTATATTATCCTATGAAATTATTATTATGAACTTATTATTATAATCATTATTTAATTGTCACGTGGGGGCATTGCTTCGAAGAAACAGGGGAAATAACCATACCAATAAGCCATAGTTTGGTATGATTGATCATCGGACAGGGATATGAAGGTTTCCCAACTTGGGAATAAAAAAGACACATCTGGCGGTGTCTCATCCATGAAGAGAAAGGAAAAATGCATATTCCTATAAATCAAGTGACATCTGTTTAAGTTGATGCCCTTTCGAGGTCGTGTTGTAATTGTCAACAACCAATGAATTTGGGACCCACCTGTGATTTCCTAAGATTCTAATCGTGATGCATTTGAATTTTGGGTCCAATCTGATTCGTTGTTTGCTTGTTTTATATAAATATATATATATATATATATATATATATATATTTATTGTGGGATCCGTTCCCAAATTATATACCACGTGGACGATTAAATAACAGAATAGGTCACAAACAGAGTACACCGTCTGACATGTGTGAGAGTGACTAGCTAAAGGTCACGCAAGTCGCACGTAGTACCACATCGGCCATTAGGCTGTCTGAGGTTAGGGCCGAGCCCATCCCAGTCTTTGGATGGACTCGGCCCAGTCCAATTCTTATCTCGACAGTTGGGGGTTAGAAGCCCTAAGGGTCTTCCACCAGAGTACAACGGAAAGTAACTTACAACTCTAGACCCAGACAAAACATTTAATACGAACTTGAGTAGGTGTGCGCAGAGGGCAAGCCGTCCTGACAGAACGACGATTTGTCCAAATCTCGCTCCTGACAGACTTAAGCCATAGGAGACGGCAGAAACTAGGCTACAGCGGTATAGGAGGATCAAGGTAATCTCGGTCCGTGACCTCTGGAGTAAGTCTTGACGAAAAAGGTACTCGATCCTGAGATTGAGAATCAGAAGGTTCATAATTTCAGGTTTATATATATATAAGCCATGCGTCCTCAAAAGAGAGGCATATACGCATATGAAAAAAGAAGTATTTAAAAAAAAAAGTTTTATAAGCAAGAGAAAAGACATACTCATACAGAGAAAAACTGAATCTTTGCTACTAAATCTCAGGGGTAAATATCTGACTTAAGCATCGGAGAGTCTTTACAGGTGGTCATTCCCGCCTCTCCGACTCTCCCGAAGCTGAGAGTATTTTGAGATAGCAAGGATACGAAGACAGTTGGAAGGTATAATATTAATAGTTCAGCGACACATGGATAGCTGGTGGAAACCGCTCCAACAGTTTGGCACCGTCTGTGGGAATCGATTTTTTCTTTGAGTGCGAGAGGAAGAGTCGGAGTCTTACGATCGCACTTTCTCCGAACAAGAAGCCATATAGCATTGGAAGATGGCACTTTCAAGAATGACAGCCAGAAGTACACATCCCGACGCTGGCGGGAATCCACCCGATGCCGAAGGAAGCTCCCGGGGAGAGCAACCTGGACTAGAGTAAAAGCTGGACCAGATGCTCGCCGCACTGACAGAAGTAAGCCGGAAAGCAGAGATCGCCCACGAGGCCATCATGGGTTTAAAAGATAAAGTCACGGAGGTGCGCAGGGATAACGCCTATCTCGAAGGGCTGTTGGCAAGCGAAGCCAAGAGCGAGCGAAAGGAAGATTTCGACGCAGAAGTCTAACAAGAGACCGAGGGTCAACCGCCGAGGGAAATGCCCGTCCCATCCCGATCGCGGATGCAAGGAGAGCAACAAAGTCAAACAAGGCCATTCTGAGCCAGAGCGACAGTAGCCAAAAGACACCAAGAAAGTCTTGAAGGTGTGCTCCCCAACTAGAAGCAAGAAATAATGGCAGAGCTGAGTAAGAGGCTTGGGGCCCATCACAGCTAGACCCCCGATTACCTGGCTGAGCAAACTGTGCGAGGGATCGGTTGAACGGCCTTTGGCGATTGGATCTAGATGGAACCCAAGCCGAGAGACTTCTCTACTCCAACCTTCAGGCTGTTCGGGGGGGAAACCGACTCCCTCGATCACATATATCATTTTCAACAGAAGATGGCCTTGGAAATTAGGGATGAAGCTGTAATCTACAAGGTCTTCTCCACAACCCTGGCGGGACCGGCCCTATTATGGTTCAGACAGCTCCCAGAGAAATTCATAAACGGGTTCGAAGATTTCTATAAACTTTTCTTGAAGCAGTATGCGGGTGCCCAGAGGCAGCAAAAACCATACGAGACCTTGACCGGCTGGAATAAATCGTAAACGAGTCTCCGAAAGAATACCTGACACATTTCCTGGAGGTGATGTCCCTAGTGCACACCGCCGACTCGGTCCAAGCCGCGAGCTCGTTCGTTAGGGGCCTGCAGTCAGGATCGATGCTGTCAGACCACCTGCTATTAAACCTTCCATACGATATGGCAGACGTCCAGGCCAAATTGGAACGGGTATTCAGGGTGTTGGAAAGCCGCCAGAAAACACCCAAGGCAATCGCCGCGATAACGACAGCGCCAGCACAAGCCCCAACCCTTCAAGCAATAAAGAGGCCCGTGCCAGACTGAGGGCTGATTCTGAAACAGGAAGTCCCCACCCAGGGCGGTCAAGAAGGCGACAAGAGGAGGAAGGTGTCTCGTGACCCACTGCCGAAGTACGAGCTCAACACACTGATCGATGTGATCTATCTCCAAAACAAGGATAGAGGCATTTTCAAAGACCCGCCCAAATCCGACATTCCTGAGCACATAAAAAAAAAGGAATAGGTACTGCCAATTTCATAAAGATCACGGACATGATACCATCAATTACCGCAACCTCTATGCGCAGGTCATGATGGCGAATCATGCCAGAAAATTGAAGCAGTACGTAAAGACTGGCAGAATCCAGCCGCGGGAAGACACCACTAGGCCCAAAAAAGGCAAGCAGACCCAGGTCTCTGGGTCAGGAGATTAGGCTCTAAGGATAGTGCTGACCATCGTGGGCAGACCCGAGTAGACCCAGGGCTAAGAAGAGAAGGAAAAGTGCCTAAGAAAAACTGAGGAGAGGGTAAAGCGCCTGAGGGGGATGGGACATTCCGTTAACCATTTGAGAGTGGGTGAAAGCTGCGCCTCCACCTCTCCCATCGCCTTCACCTAGTAAGATTTGACCACGGTGTGCCTGCCACACAACAACCCCCTGGTGATTAAGTTACAGATCGACTCTGCGTAAGTCGGAAGGGTCCTGATCGACGGTGGAAGCAGCGTCGATATCTTGTTCTTCAGCACGTTCGAGAACATGGGCCTTAATCAGAACGCGCTCAGACCAACCTATTAGCTGCTGTTTGCTTTCGACAGTACCAAGGTCAGCCCCTTGGGCATTGTGACCTTGAAGGTCTGCGCGGTGGAGAAATGCTTGGACGTGGACTTCGTCATTATCGACTGCCCGTCCTCCTTCGACGTCATCATGGGGAGAGGATGGATCCACGCCATGCATGGAGTCGCCTCCATCCTCCACCAAGTCTTAAGATGTCAATCAAAGGATGGTACCTATACGATAGACAACAAAGGAGACCAGGCCTCCGCGAGGAAATATTTTTCAACAGCCCTGAAGGGACCCGATGCGAGTACGAATGCCCCGATGGGGGACGAATAGCAATCAAAGGACCGCCTGCCAATGTACATGAAACAGATCGCAGAGGAGTCTGATGGACCAAAGTCTACGATTGAGGAGCTGGTGGCGGTCCCTTTGAAAGAGGCAGAGCTGACGAAGGTAATATTAGTCGGGGCCCTGTTGCCCGAAGAGGAAAAGAACGAGCTGTTGGAGTTCCTGAGGCGGAACCAAGACGTCTTCGCTTGGTCCCACGACGACATGTCCAGGATTGACCCTGCATATGCTTGTCATCGGTTGAACATAGATCCAAATTTCCCTTTGGTCAGGCAGAGACCCCGAAGGTTCGCGCCAGGGAAAAACAGGGTGATCAACAAGGAGATAGAGACGCTGTTAGAGAACGGCCTAATCATGGAATGTGTATACTCGTCCTGGATCTCCAACCTGGTGGTAGTGAAGAAGAAGAACAGCGATGATCGAACTTGTATAGACCACACCAACTTGAACAAGGCTTGCCCGAAGGATAGCTTCCCCCTACCAAAGATCGACCAGATGGTAGACGCAATGGTAGGATTCGATAGAATGAGTTTTTTGGATGCCTACTCGGGGTACAACCAGATCCTTCTATACGAGGAAGACCAGATCTACACAGCATTTATCACGGAGTGAGGCCTGTACTATTACAGACGCATGCCATTTGGTTTGAAGAATGCGGGGGCAACCTACCAGATGCTCATAAACAAAATGTTCGCCGGACAGCTAGGAAAAACTATGGAAGTCTATATCGATGATATGGTCGTAAAGAGGAGAGAAGCTTCGGGTCATCTGGGACATTTGGACGAATGTTTCCAGATTCTGAGACAATATCAGATGCATCTGAACCCTAAGAAATGCGTATTCGGGGTGTCCTCCGGCCAGTTCCTGGGGCACATCGTAAGCAGAAGGGGTATCGAGGCCAACCCTACCCAGTTGTCCTCTATCGCAGACGTGCAGAGACCCTCGACTATTCGGAAAGTCCAGCGCCTAGCTGGGAAGATAGCTGCCCTCAGTCGGTTCGTCTCCAAGATGTCTGACTGATGCAAACTCTTTTTCCAGTGCATAAAGAGAAGCTCTATTGTTGCTTGGGGGGAGGAACAAGACAAGGCACTGACAGACCTCAAGCTGTACCTAAGTCACCCGCCCATCCTGGCTTCCTCGGCAGAGGGGGAGCACCTATACACTTATTTAGCAGTGTCTGAAGTAGCGATCAGCGCCGTACTATTCGTGGAGGAAGACAACAAGCAGAAGCCGGTGTTCTATACAAGCTGTATGCTCTTGGACGCCGAGACACGGTATAGTATGGCAAAGAAACTGGTCCTCGCTTTGGTAAACGCTAAAAAGAGACTCAGGCAGTACTTTGAAGCACACTCTGTTACCGTGTACACAGATTTCCCCATCCGGTAGATCTTGTCCAAACCAAACCTATCGGGACGACTAACCAAGTGGGCCATCAAGCTAGGGATATACGACATCGAGTATTGGCCTCGAGTAGCGAAGAAAGGGCAAGTCATAGCGGATTTCCTGGTGGAAATCAAATCCTTCAGCGAGCTGCACGATCTGCTTCAAATGTCTCACCCCCGCCACCTTTCAACCTAGACCCTCTACACCGATGGATCCACGAATGCCTCGGGGTCAGGTATCAAGATTGTCCTGCAGACCCCAATAGGACTCAGAGTAGAGAAAGTCTTGAGGCTCAGTTTCCAGGCAACGAATAACAAGGCGGAGTACGAGGCCCTGCTGCAAGGCCTTAAACTGGCCCTGTATTTCAGAGTAGAGAGCATCGCAGTAATGACCGACTCACAGTTGGTTGTGGGTAAGGTCAAGGGAGACTTTGAAGTAAAAGAGCCGAGATTACACAGGTACTTCTCCAAAGTAATGGGGGCGAAAGCCCACTTTAGCAGCTTTAATATCGAATAGATTCCCAGAGAGATGAACCAGAAGGCCGACGAGCTAGCTAAGGGCACGTCGACCGGAGGAACGGGACACACAGAGATTTTCCTAGAGGATAGGAATATGAAAGACCCCTCAGAGACCCCTGCATATCATGTATCTGCAGCCAGCTCCGTAGACGAGGGATGGATGAAACCCATCACCCAGTATTTGGCATTGGGGAACCTGCCTCCAGATCCCCAAGAAGCAAGACCGATCAGGCTAAATACTACCAGATACTCGATGGTGGCAGAACAACTATATAGGAGATCGACAATGGGGCCGATGCTGCAGTGTGTAGGTCTCGACGAAGTGTAGAAACTGATGGAAGAAATCCACGAGGGAGTATGTGGCAACCACTCTGGCAGACGTAGCCTCACCTACAAGGCTCTGACGGCCAGATACTTCTGGCCATATATGATGACAGAGGCGGCCCAGTTCATCAAAAAATGTGATAAGTGCCAAAAGTTTGCCCCTATGAAATGCCAACCTACGAAGGATCTCTATTCGAACATAATGCCCTAGCCATTCACCAAGTTGGGTTTGGACATCATCGGAGAGCTCCCCAGAAGTCCAAGGGGAAGAAGGTACGTCCTGCTGGCCACAGATTATTTCGCCAAATGGGTAGAGGCTGAAGCCTATGCGACCGTAAATAAAGCAGACATAATTAACTTCATTTGGAAAAATATAATCTGTCGATACGGGATTCCGAAAGAGATATACACCGATCATGGCACGCAGTTCCAAAATGCTAAGCTCAAGGAGTTGTGCGAGCTGTATGATATAGGGCTCAGTTTTTCTTCCGTGAACTACCCTCAGGGGAACGACCAAGTAGAGGCAACGAACAAAGCCATATTCAGCAATATCAAAAAGAACTTACATGAGGCTAAAGGTAGGTGGTTAGAAGAGCTACCGGCTGTTGTGTGGGCCCATCGAACCACGGAGTAGAGGTCAACTGAAAGAACGCCATTCGCCATGGTCTATAGATCAGAGGCTGTGATCCCGATTGAGGTCGGCCTCCTGACCCTTCGCTCCGAAGTGGTAAGAGATGCCACCTTTAATGAACGGCAGCTAAGCCACAACACAGACCTCCTGGAAGAAACAAGAAACATGGCTTTGGTGCACCTGGCTTCATACCACCAGCAGGCTAGGTCCTATTATGCAAAGAAGGTACGTGCTCGACGATTCAACATCGGAGATGGGGTCTTGAAAGTCAGAATAGGGAATTTCTCGAAACGGGACTCCAATTGGATTGGACCTTATAAGGTGATCAAAGCACTTGACAATGGTGCATATGTCCTGAAAGAACTTAAGACCGGAAAAGACTTACCAAACACGTGGAACGCTCAGCACTTGAAAAAGTATCACGTGTGAGACACGTGCATGTGATGTAAGACCTACATGAATGCTTATATTATTAAAAAGCTTAAATCCAAAACAGGTTATGTTCCCCTTTTGCTGCATGGATTTATCTTTTGGACTACTATGGAAAAGGGGTCTGCCCACAGTCGCAGACCCCACACATTATTTACGTGTGAGACACATGCGTATGATGTAAGACCAACGTGAATGCTTATATTATTGGAAAGCTTAAATCCAAAATAGTTTAAGTTCCCTTTTTGCCGCATGGATTTACCTTTTGGATTGTTATGGAAAATGGGTCTGCCCATAGTGGCAAACCCCGCGCACTACTCACATAATCAAGGATTGTAGTATGGGAATCGCATCGTGTAATAAAATTCTTGCCAAAGGCCCGAGAAAACGTACGAAGAGGAAAGAGCTACGCAACCAAAAACTTGCCAGCAGACCTCGAAAATGATCGTACTATGGGAACCACATCGTGCAATAAAATTCTTGTAGATGGCCCGAGAAAACATTCGAAGAGGAAAGAGCTGTGCAACCAAAAACTTGCCAGTAGACCTCAAAAACGATTGTACTATGGGGATCACATCGTGCAATAAATTCTTGCCGATGGCCCGAGAAAACGTACGAAGAGGAAAGTGCTGCACAACCAAGAACCTGCCAGCAGACCTCGAAAATGATCGTACAATGGAAATCATGTCGTCCAAAGAAAGGATTACCGATGCCCGAGAAAACGTATGAAGAAGGAAGAGTCACGCAGCGAAAGTTTGCGTCCTGCCTCCAAAGGAAAGCAGGGATAGAGTCTACCCGTTGTAAGCGGACCCTCCCCAGACAATATTCTAGCCGTACACATGGCGAAGGATAAAGGGGTCAGGGTCAACCCGTAGGAATAGGATCCTCCCAGACAACATTTTAGCAGCACACAAAGCAAAGGTTGAAGAGGTCAGGGTCTACCCATTGGAAGCAGACCCCATCCAGACAAAATTTTAGCCACATGCAAAGGAAAGCTTAAAGGGGTTAGGGTCTACCCGTTGGAAGCAGACCCTCCCCAAACAACATTTTATTATGCACACACCAGGCACTAAGACAGAAGTTAAAATCGGGCCCTGTTTATTATTTCCAAAAAAAAATACAAAGGGAACGATTGACAGGGACGCGCACCCAAAAGTTCTATCTGCGAGAAGCGGGTCTTGGGCGGACTCGTAGAGACACGTCAGAGTGGTAACGCCCAGTCTGCTCCTGATAAGAGCCGAGCTCGGGCCTCTTCCTCTGTAGTGACGAATCTAGACAGTGATTAACCAGCCCCTAAAGCTGGTTCTGAGCACGGTTCCATTTGGGGTCAGAGAAGTCCAGCCACACGTGCCGGTCGAACTCTGCCAAGATAAGTCATAACAGAAGCTATACCTCCTTAGAACCAGATGAGCCAGAGCTAACATCCCTATCTCTGGAACTAATCTTGTCGATCATAGCTCGAGGAAGACTTACTAATTACTCGAAATCATGTACAATCGATTCCAGACGGTTACAACAAGGGTCAACTTTACCCCGGACGCGGTCAATAAAGAAAAAGAGAATAGACTAAAGAGAATTGCACTGTTCTTATTATTTATATAGACGGTTACAACGAGGGTCAATTTTATAAATATAAAAAATTAGGGACCCTAATTACCTCCAGCCAGGGGAGTGCAGCCGGTTCCGGCACTTGGACCAGCCCCAGTGGAGGGTAGCGTACCAGGGTCAGAGTCGTCGCTGGATAAAATGACCGCACCAGACCCCTCACCAGTTAAAGCCCGAAGGCCAGGCTGACCGCCAGGGACTTTTGAAGTTTGATCTGGCAGATTGGAAACGGGGATAAGCTCTTTGGCAACAGAGGTGGATGTAGAGGGCCCGTCCTTTTCCACGGTAAGCATCTTCAGCACGTCAGCGGGGTATGCGATGTTGATCCCATCCCCAAGCTGCTGCATGTAGTACTTGACGGAACAGTGGCCTATCTCGACGCCTATCTACTCGTCAAATTGGTCTGACGTTACTACCTCTGCGTGGCCTTCGAATTCCATGTTCTCCCAGCTAGACATGTAATTTTCCACAGAAAGGACATCCACCTACTTCTGATACATCGTTTTTAGTTTTTCCACGTCCACTAGTCTATCCCTCAGCGCCATCAGTCTCAGCTCCACTTGTCGCTGAGATAAGTCGACCAAAAGGGCGTTAATGTCAGCAAGGTCTTCGCTGTGCTTGCGTGACAACTCTACTTGAGCCCCCATCAATTTTATATGGTCCAAGTAAAGATGTCGGCTTACCTCGTTCGACCGGTCGAGTCTGTGTTGCAGAGAATGAGCCTCTAGTTTGGCTCTCGTTTCGGCTTTCCTCGCCTCTTTAGCATCATCAGCGGCCCTATCGCGAGCGAGGAAAGCCAGCCCCATCTCCGCCCCAGTGCTCTGCAGCTCTCGCTCCTTGACCTTGAGCTCATTTTGGGCCAGTCTGACAGCCTCGGATTGGGCAAGCCCATCGGCCTCCGCTTCGGTTAGTCTCGTAGCTAGCTCCTCGCACCTGGTCCTCTCGACACTCAGGGCATGAGCCACCGCGCTACTGACCCTAGCCTCATCGAGGCTCCGATATAAGTCGAAGTCAGTCCTCAACTCGGCAAGGGCAGCCTCGCTGTGCTCGGCCAGTGCAGAGCGGGAGTTCAACTCCTCAGTCAGGGCCCTGACGCGAGAAGAGTAGAAAGACCGGATGGCAGCTAGCTGCAAGATAAATAAAAAAGAGGTCAATGTCTAGCAAGGATGCTGAGAAATATGGAGGTAACCAGACGAACCAAACCTGCGCGAAGGTACGGCTAGCGACGAGCTCGATGTTCTCCATGGAGAGCGCCTCCAGCTCGGGTTCTGCGGTGGGACCCTCTCTTTGGGCATTGCACACATCTGCAAAACGCGACTCCACCCTGCCAATCATGAGGGCACCCTCTCCCTCGACTGGGCACACCCCCGAAGCAGCAGTGGCAGGGACGAAGGAAAGCTGAGCGCCGCCGAGAACGTCATCGGCAACAGTGAAGGCGGTGCATCCTCGACAATTTTGGTCGCCGTCCCCCTTGGAGCCCTGCCTAAACGTGATTTTTCGGTCTTGTCTTGACCATCCCCTCCCGACGGGCCGCTGTGCATGGATCTTCTTCTCCTCATAAGGGTCAATGTGGCCCCGTCGTCATTATTGTTAGACGAGGGGGCAACCCTGCCCCTCTTCTTCACTGGGCCCTCTTCTTCTTTAGATGAGCCGACCTCATGGCGCCGCTTTGTTGGGACCAGAGGAGGGGAAGACAGCTGAGATTTCAACCTCGGAGCCCCCCCACTGAGTTCAGTGATCTCCCCACCGAGGTAAGCAATAACCAACCCCGCGCTCGTTTTCGAACCGAAGTCGGGAGTGGAAGAGGTTGCAGCAGCAGACCCCCTGGGCAGGCTCAGGGGCATCCCTTGCCATATACGACCCGTGCGGCCGATGTTTCTCCGAACAGAGGTCTGCTTCCATCGGAGCATGGGACCACAGGCACTTCATCCTCTAAAGACACCATGAGACACCGACCAGCGGTTGCCTTGGGGCGAGCCTTATGCCCAGCGGTACCCCCCCTTGACGGGGGAAGGATCTGCCGAGGGGCCCGTCCCAGAACCTGTAAAGAACAAGCAATATGGTTAGATCACAACCATAACCTGATCGACGAAGCTCAAAGATGCAGAAATGAACCCACCTCTAGCCCTCTTAGGGGCGGCGGCTTCCTCCCTACGGAGCCTGACGCACTCTTCAGCCACGAGCTTCACTGTTTCTTCGAGCTCGTGGCTAGTCGGCACCACCAGGTCGTTGGAATCCACCAACTGGCTTGAAGCCATAACCTGACGACCCACCATGGCGCGATCGTTCTCGTCCCAGCGAAATCGGTTCAGGGTAGAGGCATCAAGTCAGTGCCGCTAGTGCTTCGTGATAACCCAAGTATCCAGAGGGAAGGGAAGGTATGAGACCATCCTGGGCATCATATTCATCACCTGGGGATTGAGGGCGGCCTGGATGTGTCGGCAGTCCCCAGGAGATCGAAAATAACGATCCCTTCCAGGCCTTTGAGCCGCCCCGCCGACAAATGCGGCTCGAACCTGTTTTCTTCTGGAGAGGCTGCACAAGACAAAATAACATGAGCAATAACAGACGAGGATAACGTAGACTCGAAAGTCACGACCTAGCACTTACGCTGCAGGAAAACTGAGGGAATTTGGAAGTACTCTCCATTCACCCAAGGGGAGCACCACGCCCCTTCAACGGTGTATAGCCTAGAGTGGGAGTCCCATTACTTGTCCGACCTCAGCAAGCCCCAGAAAATATGACATCCTGGGAGCAGTTGAAGGTAAAAGGTGGGGTAGGAACTCTTTTTAGGGATGAGGGTGAGTTTGTAAGCATAAAAAACCACCTCCAGGTTGATATGCAGGTTATAAAGAACTGACAGGGTGGAGAGCCCCATCAGAATCATGACCCCGTTTGCATTTAACTACATCAGGTGGATCCCCGTCAAAGTGAAGAACTGGTGGATTAAAGGAGGGAGAGGGAATCGCAGCCATTCCAGATGTTTTTTTCCCAAAATAATAGAGCCTTCAGGGGCAGAGGGACGTAGATACTAATCCACGGGGCCCTCGACCCTTTGTAGCGTGACTCTGCCAGGAAGGCAGAGCTATCTCCTCAGCGAATCTAACTCTGAGTCCACGACAGGGCGAAGTTCATGATCTTGATTTAAGGCCATCGTTCTGGATACGATCGAAAGAGCAAAAGTCTCTAGAAAGGAGAGAAGTCGGAAACCCTAAGATTTTACGAGCCTAGAATAATTGAAGATTTTAGTAAAGTACCAAATGAGCATAAATGCGGCTTTTATAGAGGGGAAGTCGAAGAGTTTTTCTAGAAAAGGGTAGAGCAAGGGAGACTGAACCGTCGGAACTTCGAAAATAAAAAAAATTTGTGATAGGGGATGGCGTGCCTCTGCGTCGGCAAGGGGGGAGCCACGTGTATCTCTCAAATTGAAAGAACGGAGAAACGATTTCCCCACTTGATGGATACGAATCCATCAAGTAGAGAAATGGGGGCAGTTATGGGACCCGTTCCTAAATCATATACTACATGAACGATTAAGTAGCAGAACAGATCACAAACAGGGCACACCGTCTGACATGTGTTGAGAGTGACTAGCTAAAGGCCACGCGAGTCGCACGTGGTACCACATCGGCTATTGGGCTGTCCGAGGTTAGGGGCGAGCCCATCCCAGACCCTGGATGGACTCGGCCCAATCCGATTCTTACCTCAATAGCTGGGGGTTGGAAGCCCCAAGGGTCTTCCACTAGAGTACAATGGAAAGCAATTGACAGCTCCAGACCCAAACAGAGCATTTAATGTGATCTTAAGTAGGTGTGCATAAGGGGCAAGCTGTCCTGACAGAATGACGATTTGTCCAAATCTCGCCCTTGACAGACTCGAGCCATAGAGGACGGCGGAAACTACGCTACAGCTGTGCAGGGGAGATCATGGTAATCTCGGCCCGTGACCTCTGGAGTAAGTCTTGACGAAAAAGGTACTCGGTCCTGAGATTGAGAACTAGGAGGTTCACAATTTCAGGACTATATATATATATAAGTCATGCGTTCCCAAAAGAGAGGCATGTACGCATATGAAAAAGAAGTATTTTAAAAAAAAAGTTTTATAAGCAAGAGAAAAGACATACTCATACAGAGAAAAACTGAATCTTTGCTACTCAATCTCAAGGGTAAATATCTGACTTAAGCATCGGAGAGTCTTTGCAGATGGCCATCCCCGCCTCTCCGACTCTCCCAAAGCCGGGAGCATTTTGAGATAGCAAGGATACGAAGACAGTTGGACGGTGTAATATCAGTAGTTCAGCGACATGTAGATAGCTGGTATAAACTGCTCCAACATATATATATATATATATATATATATATATATATATATATTATTCAGTGGTATTGACTAAATAGATTGGTTTAAATTGTAATATTTATTTTTCTTTAATTTATAATAAGTTGAGGTTATTAATTAAGTATCAGTTTTTAAACAAAAATATATATATAGTATTAAGTAGTATCTATTGGTGCTGTTCTTATTAGCCGTCCACGTGTCTCTGAATTACTGATGAGGTATCCACTAACTGTCTATGTATCCTTATTATTCCGGAATATCCTTAACTTCGGGTTAAGACAGAGAGGCGGGGTTGGCTACCTGCAAAGACTCTCCGATGCTTAAGTCAATGATTTATCCCTGAGATTGAACAGTAATGATTTAGTTTTTCTCTGTAAACATTTTTTTTCGTATATTGTATTGTCTCTTGTATATCTCTTTAGGGAGGAAACAAGGCTTATATATATAATCCTGGAATTGGGAACTTTCTGGCTCTCAATCCTAGGATCGAGTACCTTTTTCCATCATGACTTACTCCAGAAATCAGAGGTCGTGATTACCTGATCTTTCTTGATCGTTGTGGCCTGCTTTCCACCGTCCTCTACGACTCCAGCCTGTCAGAGGTGAGATTTTGACAAGCCGCTGCTCTGTCAGGATGACTTGCCCACTGCGCACACCTACCCAGGGTCACATTAAATGCTCTGTCTGGGTCTGGAGCAGTAAGCTGCTTCCCACGTATACATTTACAATGTAGATTTTATACGTGGTTTATATCTATTATGTAATTTTATAGTATGCTATACATTTTAAACTGTATAATGATTTTTAGGTGTAATATTTATGCATGAAATGGGTATAGTACACATTCTATGTATAAATACTAGTTGTTATATTTCTCAAAAAAATGGATATAAAAATTGTTTTTGTGAAATAAAAATATAAAATAAGTACTCATGAAAATGTACTTAATAAAACGGATATTTATGAACTTTTTCCCAAATAAACTTGTAGTTTTTATGAAGCCCACCATTGAACATATGAGCTTTACCCAAAAAGATACATCTACACTCTAGTCAAATAAAAACAACTAAAAATAATAAACAGCTAGAATAAAATGCACACAAATTAACGTTTTTGTTCTATTTATATATTAGTATATATATATATATATATATATATATATATATATATATATATATATTGCTTCCTATTATTCATTTTGTAGTGAGTAGAGTTAGCAAATTGGGTTAAGATAAACAGGTCGGACCACAATCCGATACTATAGCTTGCCAACTGGCCTAGCCCATAATAATAGCGGGTCGGGCTAGGCCAATGTATCGCAGTCTACCAAGCCGAGCCAGTCTAGCTCACATGGGTAGCCTGCTCGGGCCGGCCCGACCTGCTATGTGCATAACCATTTTTTTTTAAAATTTCGGGCCCAAATTTTGGGCCCTTATGCAAGTAATAAACGATAATACCGTTGGGCTAGGGGGAGTCGTTGGTGCTTCCCAAATATTTTTTCAATTTTTTTAAATATTTTTAAATAAATTTTAAAACCACTAAAAAGAATAAATGAATCTTTTAAAAAAAAGTTTTTTCTTTACCTATAAATAATTAAATACCTTATCATCTTACTCATTTTTTCACAATTTTAAGTATCAATTCAACAAAATACTCTCTTATTCTCTCATTATCTTTAATTATAATCTCAAATTTTTCTTTTTCTCTCTAATTATATTATCTAATTACTAAATTATAATTTTTAATTATATTCTCTAATCTCCATTTCTAATTCTTCCATAATCCAAAGATCTTCCATTATTCAAGTATATTAACTCTCAAGTCTCAATTCAATGTTATCACACTTATCTTTTTAATTTCAATTATTTTGTAATATATTTAGTAGTATAATAATATTTTCACAATTATAACTTATGTTTAGTAATATGTTTAATTTCAATATTTACAAATTACAAGTAAGTTAGTAAAATGTTTATAATCATAATATGTTCAAATTAATTAATTTAATAATATGTTTATTATCATTCAAATTCAAATTAATTAATATAGTAATATATTTATTAGAATTCAAATTCAAATTAATTCATGTAATAATATGTTTATTGTCATTCTAACTCAAATTAATCAAAATAGTACTATCAAATATCTTTCCTATTATTCTAATTCAAGTTAATTAAATTAATAATGTGTTTATTATCTAGTTAATTTAAATTAATTAATATATTAATATGTTTGTATAAGATGTAGTCATGTCAAAAAATATTCCTATTGATTTAAAAATGAATGCTAATGATAAAAAAGACCAAATTCACATAGTTCAAGGGGGCGACCAAGTCCCCAAAATGAAGTAACCAAATTCATATAGTTGAAGAAGGTTCTATCCAATAGGTTTTTTTTTTTAGTTTGGTTTTTAACGAGGTAGTCAAAGATTAAATCAACAAAATAAAATTCAAAATTTATTTGTTTCTATATTTTTTAAAAAAATTTCATTATATTTCTAAACAATTTCCTGAAAGTTTTTCTTTTCTTTTATTAACTATTCAACTTAAATACTTATATACGTATCTAATTATTTTTATATTTTAATCAATAGAAGAAAAACAAACATAACATGTTATCTATTTTTATAAATTTTATTTTTAAGTTTTTGGTTAAATATACACATATATTAACATAATGTTCTTTATTATTATTATTTTTTTATTTTTAAAAGCTGGGCCAAGAACGGGCTAGTCTGTCTTGGCATGTTATAAGCCGAGCTTGGCATGCCTAGGACTCCGGTGGGCCAACGAGGTGAGCTAGGCTTCATTCTTATTTTTTCGAGTCGAGTCGACATGATCCATCTATTTTGCCACTTTTAGCGGCGAGATTTCTAAACAAGGATAATTGTGTATTATTATACTATTTTCGTCCATGAATATTTATGGTATGTTACCCGAATCTTTAATATTATTCTTGTTAGATTATTTCTTATTTTTATTTATCTTCGGTCAGGATATTATATAATCTTTTCATTTTTTTGAGTCTGTATAAACTCGATTTTTTTGACGTATTTTCTTTATGCAATGCGATAAGAAAACTTGCCTGTCTCTTTTTCTCTAATTTAATTAAATTATCGAAGAGTTGTTACAATTTAAAGAGCATAATGTAGTTATCCTGGAGTTTAAAGAGTGTAAAGCTTTTTATACTAGTTTTACAATGATATTTTTTCATAAATGCATGTAATTTGATAAAACTAGATGGTTTTTTTTTTTTAATTGGCAAAATGAAAAAAAGGCTCTAAAGGAATTAATTTGAAATAAAATATTTCGTATAATATTGGAATTTATCTCAATAAAAAGGGTTGATTTCAATGATGATCCTCCAAATATGATCTTTATAATACTTTAGTCATCGAATTATTTATTTATTTATTTATTTTTACATGGGATCTTTGACCATTGAATTTAAATATATATTTCATTATTTATAAATGAAATGACTAGTGGTTTTTTAAATTTGATGATTTTTTTACAACAGCACAACAAAAAAACAAAAGTTCAGATTAGCAGTAAAATAAAACCTCTATAAAATAACACTATTAGACTAGAAAAAATTATTATTTTATAGAAATTATTTATTTATCGATAAATAAATAATTTATTAATTTAAAAAAGTAGTATTAGATACATTACGTCTTATAATAACAAAAAAAATCAGATACAGTAAAAGTTAATTAATGTGTGCATGTAAAAAAGCTTAAAATTTAACATGTTTATATATAAAATTTAATATATATTGTTTGTGCATAAATAAAATTCTAACTGTCAATTTTTAATGGGTATAAAAAAGTTAAGAAATAAATATATATATATATATATATATACAATAAATGTACTTTTAAAATTTAATATTTTATAAGATTTGGTATTTCAAGATGTTTCATGTATATTGAACATAATATCTATAAATAGTCATTAGATTTACTTCTAGATCTAAATCATTATAAATAGATTTCAATCATACAACGAATATGTTGTATGAATTACAAAAATTAGAGATGAGATTGAGCTCAATTTAAGTATAAATAATAAACAAATAACTTTAGATACATTATGAAAAAGAACAGAACTAAAAAAATAGAATTATCTAGAAAAATCTTATTAGTATTATGAATGTTTATATATTATTTCTTTTATGTATTTAATTAATTATTAATATATATATTCAATGGGTCCTAAAAGAACTACAAAAAAAAAAATTATTATCTTGTGCATTTAGCGAGAATATAAATTTAGTATATTGGCTCAAATTGGGAACGAAAAATTTTATTATTTAACGGAGGTTATAAATTTATCGAACATTCATTTATCCAAGTTTTACGGTACTATCATGTTGAAGATTCAATGGCCAAAGTGGCATAATAATCATAATTCAAATGCTATTATTTGTTAAACTAATCCTTCTAAATATTGTCATTCAAACGAGTAGGGATATAAAAAGAGCCTAAAAACCCAAAACCCGATGAGTTAGCCCGAAAAAGGCATGATTCGAACTCGACATAGTCCGAATTCGACTCAAACTCAATTATCTTTAAGGTTGGGCTTGGGCGTAGAATTTTTCATATGAACCCGATGTGAAACCCGGCATGAAGCCCGAACTTGAAATTCGAACCTAATGCCCGAAACTCAAAAAATATAATAATTTTTTTAAAAAAAGTCCATTTTTTAAAATTAAAATATAAGTATTATTTTGTAATAGTTCTTAAAAAAAATTCTTTCAGTATTTCTTTATTCCAATGTATATAGATATATATATATATATATATATATGTGTGTGTGTTTATTAATTTAGGGTCCAAAAATTCGAATATTAAACTCGACCCGAATATAAATCCCGAAGCCCAGTCCTATATTAGAGTTTGAAGTTTTTAGGAGTAGACTTTGGGCATGACTTTTACTAATCTAAACCCGGTTTGACCCGACTCAAAATTTTTCTAAAGCCTAAAAGCCCGAGTTCAAGCCCAAACCCACCAAAACCCAAAAGTTTAGATTTGAGTTGGGTTTAGGCGACCCGATTTAAACACTAGAGACGGGCATACTAATCTCATAATATGAGTTAACGTGATTTTTGTCGTAGATGTAAGTTTAGACATTATTACCAAAGGACTTGACAAAGATATACAAATAGATAAATGTCATATTATGAAATAAGAATTACAAGTAGACAACTCAAAATACCACAAAGTTAATTCTCTTATTTCAGTATACATATTGATAATTAAAGTTAATCATCTCCACATTGATAATTGAGGACAAAAGAAAAGGGAGAGGACTCTATTTGGGATCAATTTTAGATTATGTTTTTAGCTTTTAGAAGCAGTTCGTGAGAGGTAAAAAAAAATGGAGTGATGTTAGGTAAATTTATGATTTTGGTCAGCATATTTTCAAGTTAGTTGTTGTGTAAACATTGTATTTAAGTAGAGCGAGATAATTCAAAATTAATTCTATTGCCATAATACAAATGATCTAAAATATCATTTTATAGAACACATAATTTATAATTTATCAAATATTTAAATGCTGTTAGTTTTCAAATAACACATCAATTTTATAAATTAAATTTGCCAAATACCTAGACTTTTTTTTTCATAACTCATTCTTACTTACAATATAACTGCAACGGGTCTACAGTTGAATGTGCCAAACGTTTAGGTCTTTTTTTTTTCCCCCCTAATAATTGCTTTTTGCTCGTATCTTAGCTACAACAAGTCTACATTACAGTACAAATGCCAAACTCGAGAGAGAGATTGCCTCAAAAAGTATATAAAAATAAGATAAAGAAAAATATAAAATTTCCAAAAATAATTTACCGTAAATTTCTTACAATGGTAAGACTCTGAAATAGTTCATAGTCGAGAGAAAAAAACGAGATAGCTGAGAAGGCGTATCTATCATCCCAAAGCTCTAAACAAAACATAAGCATATTTATAGTAATGGGCCATTAATGAAAGCAAAATAAAGTTAAATATATTACTGTTATTATTCCATTTTTTTCACCTTTATTATAGTTATTATTGTATTGTTTTGTCAAAACCGAATTAAAGCACGAATAATACTAATTCACACTCGGAGATTTTCTCTAACATCTACCTATTTAGATCCGTAGACATTTTATTCCACTTAATTTTAGATATGTTTGGGTTTGCTATTTATTATTATTATTTTATGTGGGTTGCTTTTTTTATACGAAACTTTTAAGATTCATATCTAAAAGATTTTATTCTATTTAAAATCGATTATAAAAAATCTATCACGGTATTGATATGACCGTGCGGATGATGATCCACGATTTTTAAAAGAACGAAAAAAAATCTCTTGTAAAGCTTTTATTGTACTTATTGTTGTCTTAATTTCTTTTCGTTAGTAAAATATCATGTCTTAATTTCTTTTCGTTAGTAAAATATCATTCTTTCATTGATAATTTGATTGTAATGCACTTATTTGATTTATGAAGGAATTTCATTTTTTTTCTTTTTCTTTAAAAGACAAACTATGTGGGTTTCTCTTCTTTTTGCAATTTATGTATGTTTCCTAAGACAAATCATGCGTAGAGGTATATCGTACGTCAGTGAAATAATTAAACAAACGTTAATTAATTTAGAGCTTTACTCAGTAACTCAGTTTGCGTTACCATTCCTCACAAATTGTTATGTTGGGGATAAATGCACAACTTTGATTATAAACATAGGACGAGGAGGAAAATCTTCGCAATTAAAAAAAAAAAAACTATTCCCTAAGCCAACGTGAACCCGCGAGAGGGGAAAAGAAATTTTTTTGATAGTAATATTATGTAATTTATTATAAATAATTGAGTGAAGAAATTTACAGACAAAAATACACAAATAAAAAGAATGACAGAATTTGAGAATATCATACGATGGATTTGGTTTGTTTGTTATACACATGATTAGAATCATTGGCGGACACGTGATTGTTATCAGAGGAGCATAACATAAAAATTTTGTAAAAAATTAAAACACAAAAGTTTAGACATATTCGTATTGTTACTACAATTAATATATATATATATATATATATATATATATATATATACGAGCACCAATCTATTAGATTTTTTTTTTTACCCTATGCATAGATATCAATTTGGCAAATGAAAATTTAGCATTCATATTTTTTTATTATAAAAAATAAGAGAAAGAAAGAGCATTAATGAAAAAAAATATTTATCCATAAATAAAAAAATACCTATTAGATTGACAACCTTTTATTTATATATATATATATATATATATATATATCTTACATATAGCTCAAATGATCAAGAAAAAATTGGTAACTGGTGAAGATGGTAAGAGTCAAAGACTTTAGAACAATAAGGAGAAAGAGAGAAAGAGAAAAAGATGTGATAAGGATGATGATTAAATAAGATTGTTGGTTTCACTAATTGGACCTAAGAATCATGACCATGGCCTTTAGAAAGTTGATCTAATCATAATTAATTTTTATGAAATTTTGACAAAAATGATAAAATTTACAAATATGTCACTAACATAAGACACTTGTGTTTAAAGTTCATAAGTTCGTAATCAAAGTATATAAATTATAAAATTTAAGAAAATACAAATGTAAAATAATTCTACCAATATACATACACCCAAAATTTACAGACAAATATTCAACACAAAACTTTTTTTTTCAATTTTAAATATGACTTAATATAATATGATATCACAATTGCTAGTTGAAAATAATAAATTCTAAAAAAAAACAATTTTTCAATGTGTGTTAGGAAAGCAAAAAAATATGGAGAGGTCAAAAATAATAAAGAGAAATTAATAAAGAAAAATATAAAATAGGTATATGGTATTTATCAAGATAAGGGAAATAGCTAATTTAAATTTTTAATGAGGTCAAATATAGAAATTAAAAAATATAGAAAATATTATAAATTAATTTATAATATAAGAGGATTATTTTTTCAGAAATTACTACATACGTGGTACTTATTTAAGGATTACATAAAGAACTAAAATTTTAATTTTTGAATATCGATAAATATATAAATAAAAGGAATTTACAAAAAAAAAAAAAAGAATTATTAAAATAAAAAATATATATATATATATATATATAATATAGATACAAAAGGATTTTATTTCAGAAATCCAGGGGGTATGCCTCAACGTACGTCCGCCATTGATTAAAATGAAAAAAGAACTAAAACGTCTTCCATGGTTCCATTTACAGCAAGTTTATTATAAAGGAAATTAGAATCAACTTTCATAGGGAAAAAGAAAAAACAATTCCTTACTTTTTTTTTTCTTTAATTGTCCTTCGTTGTCAAAGGTTTTATTATAAGTTTTACTGTCATTAGTTTTTGTTCATTTAATTTTGTTTTTGTTTTCAAGGGATTTCAATGTCAAAAGGTTAGGTCTTTGAATCTTCAGGAAGAAAGGGTAAATTTTTGGTTGGTAGGACAAATTGACGACCAGTAACTAAATTACACTGATAGCGCCAACTAATTGAACTAGTAAAATCTCTTTTGCACTTCACGTCAACAGCTCATGTTTAATTATAAACAAAAGAACTCTAGAATCACTTGCAACTAGTTTGTCAAATAGGGGAGGCGGATCCCCTCTCAGATTTCCCTTTGGGCCCTAGAATAGGAGCTATATTTTTTCTCCCTTGAGAGAAAAAATAATGTTTTCCAATTAGTTATGAACTCATTTAGGGCTTAGAAGAAGTTGTATTTAGGATTGAGTGTATTTTTATTTTTATTTTATTTTGCTTATTTATTTATTTATTTATTTATTTCTTTTATCTTCTTCTTCTTCTTCTAGAAGATATAGAGGTAGACCAAGACAATTAGAAATATCCAAATGTGTTGTTGACTTTGTTGCTGGCTAGTTATAAGCTAATACTAAACTGGTTATCGACTTCATTACATATCTGGACTAATCACCAATTTTGTTGAATACACAAACTTAGTGCTCTAACACTGTAGAATATATGGAAGATTGGTCGGGACCTTCGAAATCCTGTGCCCGACAACGTTGCCCTTGAAGACACTTCATGATGGCTCCAAGATCTCTACTAGGCTCAAGAACTAATTTTCCAACTTTAGATCTCTTTTCTCTTTTTGTAATTTCTTTTCGTTAAAAATTCTAAATCTCGTATTCTATTCTTTTACTTTTTTTTTATTCTAACTTCAACAATTCTTTTTCAAAAAAAAAATCTGCCTAAACTTAGCTTGATATATCTTTTTTGAATGAACATTGATCAATTATTATTATTTTTATTAGTCCCTCTTTATTATTATTTAATTTTATTTTGCTCAAGAGTCAAGTCCCTCTTTAATCATCCATGGCAAATTGTAAGTGCCTTTTGGTTTTCTTATTTGAAAAAAAAAAACAATTAACGAATTTTAGAATAAAAAATAAAAAGAAGAAAGAAGGGCTCATGCACTCAATTTGAGAACCAAGATGAGGATTCGTGATAATTTTTCTAAACGTCGAACACAGTATATACAATCGGATAGGACCATATTTAATTCTGATAGTCAAACTAAAATCGCATAATTATAAAAAAGCTCTATCATGTAAGGAGTGAAAAAATGGGCTCCTATATCTTAGACAGACCCCTATATAATATTGGGGATTTTTGGCTTTCTACCTTTTCTTTTCAAAGGACTAAATTCTAACATTCCCTATATATAATATTGACAGTTTAGGCTTTCTACCTTGTCCTTTTCGAAGGTCTAAATTCAAATCATTAGACATAATCAAAGAAATTTCCACGCGTCAAGCCCTTTTTTTATCTTTTCTCATCGTTCTTGCCAAAATGGTGCGTGGTGTATGATCCGTCCCATAAATTTATATCATTGGCATTTTTAGCTTTTGCGTCACTAAGCAACAGTGATCAATATCCACAATTTTTGCATCCGAGTCCAATATAATCATTCTAGGCCTTAGCAAAAGAGAGTCCAACTTTATCGATAATGCAAAGATATAAACAAAGCAAGAAGACTTGACATTAATTAATCACTTGAAATATATCTGACTGACATATATTCCTAGTTAAGAATACCTACAATTCGGGACACTGTCAGGTAGGAAAATGAGGTAACCAAAATATAAACAAGATTAATGCTAGAATTTTTTTTACTTTCGTTTGTTGTTCTTATATGCATATACACATATATAATATCACACACACACGCATGCACGCGCGCATATCTATATCTATATATATATATATATATATATATATATAGGGCACCAAATCCAGTAGTTCTATATGAATATATTCTATCACAGTGTACTTTCAGTTCAGCATAGATGAAAAGATTTATACTTTCTAAGCCAAGAGGATGTTTAAAAGAACAGCTCAATTCATCACACAGTACTTTCAGTTTAGAAGAAGGGCTTGCTTGCATATTTAATAATGTATATAAGAACTGATTTCCTTTAAACATCAAAGATTAAGGGCTCATCTGGGATATTTATGTTTTTTGTTTTTAAAATTGAGTTAAATGGTGAATATGTCTCAAGATTTTCTTTTGAAAACAAAAAGCATGCATGTTGCCGAGCAAGCCCTAAAAGAAGAGGCAATGAAAACTTCAGAGTTGCAAAGAAATCCTATGAGCAATTTGGAAGAATACTTTTTTAAGTCTCAACAGGAATAAATATACAATTGCAAGTACTCCAAAAATCCAAAAATCCAAAAATGAAATCATTAGAGAGCAGGAAAATGCTTAAACATCCTGAAATATGTCACCACTTGCTCCTTTACTAGCAAAGGAGGGTATAAACAGCAATGGTTCAAGCAGAAGCTGGTTCAGCTGTTTCAGCAGCAGCAACAGCTCTTTTCCTAGCAAAGTATTCTTCTGCACGGGCAAGGTTTTTCACAACGGATGGCTTTAGCCACTTCTTGCGTCCAGGTAATACAGTGAGGGAACAGCCAGCAGCCTCAAGCTTCTCCTTTGCTTGCTCTGAAAAGGCACGTGCCTTTATGTTCAGCTTCACGCTTAGCTCCCCATCACCAAGTATCTTGAAACCATAAAACAACAATCATATCTCCGCCAACAGAAAGAGAGAGAGAAAATATGCATAGAATTTATCGGGGTTACTAACATAAGATATCTCCTAACTATCATATTTTCATACAGCGTTCACAATCAAAATATCAGGTATCATTCAGTCAAGCAGCCATTGCGGCTGAGGAAAGCAAACATATAAGTACTTAAACTGCGAAAACCAGTTTATCTATAAAATAGAAACCGGAAACAAAATAATGAGCGTATAAAATCTAAATCATATAGTTTACATAACAAAGTTGGGCCAGAAGGAGGGAGAAAGGCTTGAATGTGTTTGCATAATCACCCTTCTACATGCTTATGGAAGCAGACCACCCGATAAAAACCACAAGCGTTCTATCAATACAAGATTGTTTTTCAAACAAAAATTAACTAGTGCATAAGGTTTTCCCAGGTGCTGTGGTTACATTCACTATAGCACAGCATAGAACCAAAAAGAGCATATATTAAGTTAATAGCAAAATGTAAATGGAGTTCGACATAAAAGCAACTGCAATTTCATCTTCTTCAGCAGAAGATTCTTACGGCCAACTGCCAAAATTAATATAATTGGGAATTCAATATCTTCTGTTAATAATTGTTTAATAAAATAAACATCAGCACCAAACTTCCACTGGCCAACTGAAGAAGGAATTTTCAGGTTCTATATCTCTGAAAATCAAACCCAGATGTGAAAGTACCAATCTTATCCACTACATCAATGAGAGATGCAAATATCATCCTTACCTTCAAAGGGAGTCTCCTTTCTCTTCCAGATGGATTGATCAATCCTTTGTTCTTTAAAGTCTCCAATGAGACCTCATCTCCTTCTTGAAATCCTGCAGCTTCTATGTCTTTTAAGTTCACAGGGACATATTTAGGTAATCCAGCGTGCATGCCTTGCAAGAAAGAGAGTGGAATAGATGCCTCAGTTTAATGCTTTAAACATGCAAAAAGTTGCACTTCAGCAAACATTCATTTGCTGCACAAGACAAAACATTTGTCATGAATAAAATTAAAAGAATACAACACTAATTGAAGACAATAAATGCATGCAGTTTTCCCCTTTCTGTAAGTGAATGAATTGGTTTTCTTTCTGTTGTAATATGTAGAGCAACCACACGTGGTGGAGTGTTTTGAGTTCATTGAGAGGAAATAGGAGCTAACCGCAGGAGATCTTATGACTTTGAATGTCTTTTAACAATCAAAATTGAGCTATTACTTGAGCAACTTGCCAAACTACAGAATCATTGGACAACTGGAAGGCAGCTTGAGTAACAAAAGAAGGAGGTTAGCAATTCCCTGCGAGTATGGAGGCACATGACTTCAAAGATCAGAAGTTTGGCAGTGATGGTGATGCATTCAAGAGCTGCACTCGGCCTTGAACTGGTATATGTCCTAAAATTCCTAATTCGATTTGGTCCAGTGGCCCCATTAATCATTATATTTATTTACTTTAAAAAGCTACAGTAAAACATGATGCAGCAGTTAACCTCGATGAAGTGCAAGTAAATGAGGGGTAAAGGACACATATTCAGCACAACTACATTGTAGAATATTCAAGTCTAGGATAAGATTACCATCTTAGTGCCATATAGCTTGATAGGTGTTTCTAATGATAGACAGGACTGCAAAAAGAGAGCATGACCAAATTCTTGAAGAAAGGGAGACAATAACATGTACAGAAGAAGTATCCCAACATAGGAAAGCATAAAACTCAAAACACGGTGTATTGGGGTTGTGATTTTGGCAAGCGAAATAGCTATCTCACATCATAGTTTCCGCTGTCTTAATGGGATAGACCTCATGTAAAATGCATAAATCCAGCGTGCTCTGTGATTGGATAGCATTTCTGTTTTGATTCCCTTGACATTTGGAATCTAGTGCAACAATTTTTCATAACAGATATCAAAGTCTTTTGTTTCACAATTTGTAGAGCTACCCAACGTTGAAGGCAGTCTTGGAAGCAGCTAGTCAAGCAAAGCCACATAAAAGGTAAACGACACAAACCCCAGTTTGGAACAGTGAAATCCACTACGACTTAAAACATGCTCCAGATACTAATTGAAGCTTGGAATCAGAAGTGTGTTATAGAGAACCATATCGTTAGTGAAATAAACATCTTCAGTTAGTATAAGATCATAGTATGGTAGATAAGAGCTCAAGCTCATCTACAGCTGAAATAAACAAATTATAGTAACACCCGCTTTGCCTCACTCTTAGACGAGCAATATAAATGAACAGAGCTAGATCCAAACGCTTACTACAAATAAGAAGATTCCAAAACACAGAACTACTTAACAATCAAAATACACCCTTCATTTCCTTTTTCTTCTTATACAAAGGCTATAACCTTGACATCTGGAGAGCGGGTGTGCATATTTTTCATTTCCTCATTCTTAATGTTTAAAAATAAAAGATGAATAGATACAACAAAGCAATTCAATTCTACGGTAACAATACAATTCAATCTATAATCATCACCGATTCATCTAAGAAACTCTCTAGTCATACATTCAAAATTCAACTAAGCATATTATCAAACAACATAAAGTGAAGTAACCGAAAAAAAAAAAAGGTCGTGCTTTTTTTTTCAGTGAAAGCAAGAAAGTTAATCAATACCTCCGGCAATTCCTCTCAATTTGGGGATTCGACGGTAAAGTGGCATTTGACCTCCCTCGAAGCCCCTCCTGACACCCGGTCCGGACCGGGATTTCTGGCCCCTCATACCGAAGCCGCAGCTGTTTCCTTGGCCGGCCGCAATGCCCCTCCCCTTTCTCTTGGCCTTCTTTCTAGAACCGGGCTGAGGACCCAGGTTGTTGAGGCGGAACCGGACCTTGTCATCCAATGGAGGCAGGGCTTCGGGCGGAGCCGCCTTGTTCACAACCACCACTTGTCTTCTCTCTCTGCATGAATTCTTCTTGAGGAGGTTGAGTCTTAGAGACGGAATTTGACTTGGGTTTGCCTTCAAATTTCCAACATTTCCCTTTCATATAGTAAATTGGTTCCAACTTCAATTTCATTTTCAACTTATATATATATATATATATATATATAGACAGAGAGAGAGAGAGAGAGAATACCTTGAATGGGGAAGAAAGGGTATAAAGAGAAGAGATTGGTGTGGTTACATGTGAGGTTGAAGAAAGAGATAGAATAGCTCTCGCCATGGACATGGGAGACTCCTTTGCGTTCGACCTGCCCCTTTGTGCACTAGGACTGCTCTTATGCAAACCGATAGGATAAAGAGGATTTTTTTTTTTTTTTTTCAAAAAGTAAATACATAGATAAATAAAAAGAAAAAAAAAGTGTCTTACGGATTGGCCCCGAGTTTTTCACGGATTTGCAATCTGGTCTTTGAGAAATTAATTTTTATGAACTGAATGCTGTGTTTGGTAGAGAGGAAAAGAATCAAGAGTTGATGGAAAAAAATAGGATTAAGAGAAAATATGTAGGATAGAAAAAAATTATTTTTTCTATTTTTCTAGTATGGAAGGAGGAAAGAAAACTATTGGTATAAGATTTGAATTATATTTTATAAATCAAGAAATAATTTTCATAATGAGATTTGAATTATATTTTATAAATCAAGAAATAATTTTCATAATGAAATTTATTTTACGAAGAAAGTTGGAAGGATAAAACATTATTATCCTTCAAACTTTTTTCACAAAAACTATTTTTGAATTCGTAGAATAGAATTTAAATTTTATACCAAATACATCCCTAATTTAATTTAAAATAAATATTTTGCTTGTATGTTATTATTGTCTAAACTTTCGTGTGCAATAATTTAGTAATTCAATCTACTAATTAACTAACAAATTTTTTCTTTTCCCTTTACCCTCTATTTTGGGGAAGAAATATAAGGTAGGTCCAACACCAAAATTTTTCAACTCATTTTTCCTTTTCCACCCTTTTTCTCTATTACTAAATAATGGGAATTTACACTTAGGGGTTATATTAAACTCTTGTCATGAAATTGAGACTCACTCATTAATGTTTTCAAAAATAACTCACATTGTCCTGTCACACATGTAAAATTACTTGGATACCATATTTCTCTAATAAATTTAAAACTACTTTAGCCACTACCGTGGGTCCCGATCTTGATCCCAGTGGTAGTAGTGCCTCCATTAGACTAGGTTCAGAACATTTCGACAGTGGTCGAAATTCTTCAGCCGTTTCCAGTTGTTATAATCATTTTTTGACTAATGGCAGGAAAATTTCAACTCTATCAAAAATTTTCGACTTCGGTGGAACATACGTTCGACTGCAGTCAAATAATTCGATTGGAGTTGAAGCGATCGATCAAAAATTTTCGACTAGTGTCTGACTTCCATTCTGGCACCATCTCTGTCATTTTTGACTTTTTCGACTATGGTCGAGTAAGGGATAATTTTAAAAATTTCGAAATATTTATTAAATGATATGATAGTAAAAATCTTACTTTTATAAATAATTTATAAATTGTTCCTCTTTTCATCACATATATTAAAATATGGTCAAAATTAATAATGCTCCAAATAAATAACTATTTTTTTGGCTCTTTTTTCTCCACTTTTCCCTCTTACGGTTTCTTTCCTGCTTACCAAACATATAGAATTTATTCATTGGGTCTAATAATTTTTAGCAATTAAGTACTTAAATTAAGAAAAAAAATATCATAATTAGCCTCGCATTGGTAACAAAAAATTGGCACTATGGAAAGTGAAGGGGGGAAACTAAATAGTAATACTGCTTAGGGGGAGACATCTGCCATGCACAGTTAGGACTTAGAATAAAAAAAATTGGGTTAATCAAATAAAAATAGAGGACGAAAAACTAATGATGTGCTATTGTGAGAAGGCATAAGAAGAACATCATGGACGATCGATGACATCAAAAAATCTAAAAAAATAAAAATAGTATCAAAAGAAATAATTGACAATTTTACCATAATGTGGCTTTATTCTATCCTTGAGAGGAAGAACTGCCACATCAGAGGAACTAGGATTGAATCCACACTTGATGAAGAAAGCTGCTTTTTGTTTTTTAGGGGAGACTATCTTTTGAAATCGCATACCCAAATTTGCGGATCTTCGCCCAATCGAACTTTTATGTCGAATGCACCCAATGTTTTTATGAGAATGCCGGTGCTTGTTTTTCTTAAAAAAATTTCATTCGCTTCTCCAGTCCGAATCATTTCCTTCTTTTTGGGATCTATGCACTAAGAAAGAAAAAAAATAAATAAAAAGAGGGTTTGATTTTGTTATTTATCTATTCGATGAACGTACTATCAGCACTTCTTTCTTTGTTGTTAGGGAGATAGAGCCAATTTGTATAGATTTCTGGCTAAGAACTTTTGCCCGATAATTTTTTACTGGAATAGCATCAAATTTCGAGATTGCTTATTTCTCTAGATTTTTCTTCTGTTCATATTCAGAGTTATAAAATTATATACCAGCAAATGAGTAATTTAACAAAGGTTACGATGATAAATATGTTATCGTTTATAAGTGATAAAATTTTTTAAATCATAATAAATAAATTATATATCATTTTTTAATAATAATAAATGAGTAATTTATCAGAAATATAATAATAAATATGTTATTGTATACAAGTGATAAATTTTTTTAAATCATAGTAAATAATTGTATATTCCATCTCTTAACATTAGTAAATAAGTAATTTATCAGGAATATAATAATAAATATGCTACCATCTACAAGTGATAAAATTTTGTAAGTTATGATAAATAAATCATATATCACCTCTTAACAATGATAAATGAATGAGGTATAATAGTAAATATGCCATCGTTTACAAGTGATAAAACTTTTTAAATTATGGTAAATAAATCATATATTATCTCTTAACAGTGTTAAATGAGCAATTTATCATGGTATAACGACGAATATAAATCATTATCATTCAAAAAGAGATAAATTTATTAATAAAATTAAAAAAAGATGTATATTAATCTATACCTTAAAAAGTGGGGTATTTTTGTTCGTAAAAAAACGTAACGAAGATCAATACAGGAGTTTTAGCATTTCTAAAAATCTATTAGCAACTTCAAACAAATAAGAAATTGTGGCTACTAATCGGTTAGCATATAACATAAACGGTTTCTATTTTTATCTCTTAGAAATGGTATATATCGTTCTAGATTAAAAACTGTCTTAAGCGTTGTCAAGAGATTCAGAGTGTTTTTTTTTTTATTTTTTAATTTTTTTAGAGATCGGAGTTATTAGCATAACCTGACAAGCAAAGTGTACGTTAATAATTATTTTTATTTATTTAAATGATACGTTATTGTTTCCTGTAATATAAAATAAAGTTTTCGGATTTTATATCCAGATAACTTTTTGAGAAACAAGCTACCAAACCTATTTCCATTCAATCTCGTACGTTTTTGACAATTTTAAATTATTAGCTATTGTAAATCACTTGTACAGATTGTAAATAATTAGTTAGTTAGTTAGTTAGTATTAGCTACTGTAGTTAGTTAGTTAGGATGCTGTGCTGTAATTACTTAGTTGTCATAGCTATTTATCTCATCTCTGCCGTACTATATAGTGACCGGACCTATAATCGAAGATAGAAGCTTCTTCCGTAATCTTGACTCATACTCAATATAAATTAGTAAAGTTAGATTTGGATGTAATACCAACCAGCTGGCACTAAATAATTCCTTATATCTCTCATTAACACTACCATCTATATAATTACGTTTTGTCTTATCTGAACATACAAAAAATTTCAATTAACTCTTAATTAACCCAGCCCACTCTCTTGTATATAAGAGGTTTTCATATATAACGAGTGATAGAGTTGAACAGCGAGGAAAAGAGGTGTGACATCAGTTTTAAACTCCTCGTAGTCGACACACATGCAATACGATCAACTATTTATCAAGAAAAATGATCACTTCGGTCTTTGTCGACTTGAGGCATGCACACAGCGTCAACGAAGTTGACTTCCACAAACGAATCAGCGATACAGTCGATCGCTGATTTAATTCCAGATCGCCAGTGAGTGAAACTTCGAGAATGCGTTTGAAGACATTGGCTTCGTAGACCACCAAAAAAAACCTACTTACCCGAGAATTAATACAGTCATATTCCAAGGAGAACACTTGGGCTTCTATAATAGCGCTTCAGTTGAATGAGACAATTAAGAGCATGCATTCTCTCTCTCTCTCTCTCTCTCTCTCTCTCTCTCTCTCACGCACACACTTTCTCTCTCTAAAACTAGTTTCCTTTTTGTCTTTCATTTATTTTTAATTTCACTAAAACTATAGGAGTATATCTGGCCATTAAGTATTCAATACTGCTAGATATGTAAAGTTTTCAATTAGCAGTTGTTGATGGAGGTTTTATCAACAATAAATTTATAAATAATTAAGAGATGTGGCTTGTATAAATTGAAGTAAATAATCAAAACAAATAAGGAGAGAG
>JXTB01000008.1:1386923-1442222 GCA_002914805.1 Parasponia andersonii
TGGTTAGTGACTTGCTGGAGGTTCACGAGCGTTTCCTCCATGCGATCCTGTCTTCGAGATAGGTCCTCTGTTGCCGTCATAGTAGGCTGTTCTGGAGCGGGGTCTGCCTGTGTAGCAGCAGTTTTCTGAGGTTGATTTTGGCTAGTCCCGGCGGCTCTGGTAGTGTTTCTGGTATTTGCCATTATCGAAAAGGTGGAATTTGACAAATATTTCTGCCGGAATAGCCCTCCTTCTAGCGCCAATTGTTGATGGAGGTTTTATCAACAATAAATTTATAAATAATTAAGAGATGTGGCTTGTATAAATTGAAGTAAATAATCAAAACAAATAAGGAGAGAGAGATTTATAGTGGTTCAGCCCCGAAAAAGATGAGCCTACATCCACTGTTTTCTCACTATAATGATGAATACTCAAGGTTACAATACTCAAAAGCTATTGAAGAACGCTAAAGAATTAGACTACCCAAAGTTTGGAATACCCTAAGCGTGTGTTTGCTCTGACTTCTATTTTCTGTGACTTGTTTCTGCCCAGAATTGGTTGTTCTCTTTGGATCATAGAGTCCCCTTTATATAGATTGTAGTGACATTATCCCCCTAGGTTCCTTATGTCTCTAGGATCCTAATTGAATAAACGGGTAACCATACAATTGGGTAATTATCCAATTAAGTAATTGGATAAATATTCAAAACGGATAACTAGTTAATTATAAACAATACAATTGGATAACTACTCGAAAAGGATAACTTAGTTAATCGCAAATAGGAGTCTTCAGTTTCCCTTTCCTTGTAGGTTTCTTCCACAGCATTTACCTATTTCCCTCTTCTTGTAAGTTTCCTTTATAGTGTTTTCGTGTTTCCCTTTTCCTATAGGTTTCCTGTTTGTTAAGGAAAACTGGACGGAGAAGGTCGCACAAAAACCTGCGGAAGAGGTCGCATATAAGCATCACGGAGAAGGTCGCATATATCCTTCTTGGAGGAGGTCGCATACCTTAGGATTTTAGACCGCACAACAGCAACTATATTTAGAAACTCAAACTTTGAAAAGGCTATACTTAAAAAAGCCATCAAGTGGGGGTTGTGCGCCCCAAATTTTTTTTTTTTTCCCCCAAATCTTCTTTTTGCCTCATAATTTCTTTTATTTTTATTTTCTAATATCCCCATATTTTGCTCCCACTCAGTCTCTTCTACTTATTTATTAGTTCTTGTTTCTATTATAACCCCCAATCATCATTTACATTTATTAATTTTGCTGAATATTTGTTTACTATAGGATTTACATTTATTAATTTTGCTGAATATTTGTTTACTATAGGAGATTTATCGTTGCAAGAAAGAAGGACTATAGCAACGATAGACTTAATTTATAGCGACAATAATAAGTTTGTCATCGCCATTGAAGGTCAACTGTGAAAAATTGACCAAAAACTCTAAAACGACGACTTTGTCATCGGTATAGGTAAAAAAGTTAGCGACGACACGAGGTTGTCATTGCTATAGAATATATGAAAAAACGTGTCCTCGTATAGTAACTTACCTGCGGAAAAATAGGCACTTTCTGGGGGATTGTGAAAATATCAGATCTTATAATGACGACAAATAGGGGTTTTTTTTTAAAGTTTCATATAATTTCAAATAGAAATTAATTAATATAAAAAGTTAAAAACACTATAGCAATGATAACTTGTCGTCGCTATAGAGTTTTTTAAAATTTTATATAATTTCAAATAGGAATTAATTAATATAAAAAGTTAAAAACACTATAGCGACGACAACTTATCGTTGCTATAGCTCAATCTGAAAATTTGGGCAGGTAATTCGTGACCGTCAAAATTTGACCCGAAGAAAACTAAAATTAAAATGGTGTTGTCGGGGCTATAGCGACGACATTTTACCTTTATAGCGGCAATATTTGTCGCCGCTATAGGTCCTACAATATAAAAATCCATAGATCGTCTTATTTCTCAATTTTTTCAGAAACCCACATATCCCTCTCTCTCTCTTTCGCCCCTCTCTCTCTCTCTCCAACCCACCGGCACACTCTCTCACTCCTCGTTCTCTCTTTATCTCAAAGTAATGCTCTCTCTCTCTCTCTCTCTCTCTCTCTCTCTCTCTTAGTATACTATAGCGGCGCTGCCATCCTCCTCCGCTACCCACTTCCATCGACTCACCGGTTAGTTTTTTTTTGTTTTTTAAATATTTTTTAGACTATTAAAAAAAGTTTTTGAAATAATTATTTAGAATATAAAAAATGAGAATTAGATTATATTATTGTTAGATTTATGTATTTGTTAATAATATGTTAGTTTTATATAATAGTTAAAAATAATTAGGTTAGATTATTATTAAATTGTGGATATGTGTATATATTAGTTACAAATAATAGATTAGTTTATATAATATTAAAAAATAATTAGGTTAGATTATTATTAAATTGTGGATATGTTTATATATTAGTTAAAAATAATTAGGTTAGATAATGTAGGATTATTTTAGATTTGTGATATGATGAGATTATTTTGTTTTTTAGGAATATTGTGAGATTTATTTGGTCAAATTATGTTGGTTTGTGGTTAAATTGAATATGTGAGATTAATGTTTGTGTAAAAATGAGACGAATAAAATTATATTTGTAAGTAATTATATATTTTTTTTATGTTGTGTATTTAAATTTGGATTTATGTTGGATTAGATTAGAAATAATAAAATTAGATTAATATGAATGTTAGATTAGTGATTTAATTTAATAATACATGATGAAATTGGATTAGATTAAATTTTATAATTTAATTATAAATATGATTTAATAATTAAAAATATGATAAAAGTAAATAAATGATAATATGACTAATTAAATAAATTATTAATGTAATTTAATTTAATAAGGTATAATAATAATAATAATAATAAAAATAATAAATACACAAAATAAGTAAAAGATAATAATAACTATTTAACATTTGTGGACAATAACTTGTACATTTTAATTAATAATTAAATATTTAGTAAAAGGTAATAAAATTAATCAAAAATTTAGTAAAACTAGTAATTTAATTTTGATAATTAAGACTTGAGTATAAGGTAATAATAAATAAAAACAATTACAGAGTAAGATTAATTATATAATTAAATTCAAATAACTAATTTATAATAATATTTTTTAAGAAAGGGCGTCAACTCTCTTTTAAGATTAGCTAATAATAATAATAATAATAATAATAATAATAATAATAACACATGTTAATAAATAAGCTTAAATAATAATAATAATGCATAAAAAAAATAAAAGGTAATAATAAATATATTATCACAATAATAGTAATAAAATACCCAAAATGCTCCTAGAGTTACAAAATACCCAAAATACTCCTGCAATTCACAAAATACCCAAAACCCCCTTAGAGTAATAAAATATCCAAAATGCCCTTATAGTAACTAAAAAACTCATAAAATTAGAAAATATCCAAAAATAAAAATTTATTTAACAAAATACCCAAAATACCTCTACAGTAATGAAATATCCAAAATGCCCCTAGAGTAAATAAAAAACTCATAAAATTAAAAAATATAATAAAATGCCCATATAATTCACAAAATACATAAAATGCCCATAGGGTAATGAAATATCCAAAATGTCCTTATAGTAACTAAAACACTCACAAAATGAAAAAATATAATAAAATACCTATATAATTCACAAAATGCCCAAAATGCCCCTAGAGTAATAAAATACCCAAAATGCCTCTAGAGTAATAAAATACCCAAAATGCTATTATGATAACTAAAATACTCATAAAATTTAAAAATATCTAAAAATAACAATTTATTTAACAAAATACCCAAAATTCCCATACAGTAAATAAAAAAACTCATAAGATTTAAAAATACCCAAAAATAATAATTTAATTCAGAAAATAATAAAATACCCAAAAATACCCAGATAATTCAAAAAATATCCAATTTGCCCCTAGAGTAATAAAATACCCAAAATTCCCTTGCAGTAACTAAAAAACTCATAAAATTTAAAAATATCCGAAAACAATAATTTATTTAACAAAATACCCAAAATACCCTTAGAGTAATGAAATATCTAAAATGCCCTTATAGTAACTAAAACACTCATAAAATTTAAAAATACCTAAAGATAATAATTTAATTCAGAAAATAATAAAATACCCAAAGATAGCCATATAATTTACAAAATACCGAAAATATCCCTAGAATAATAAAATACCTAATATGCCCTTGTAGTAATTAAAGAACTTATAAAATTTAAAATATCCAAAAATAACAATTTATTTAACAAAATACCAAAAATTCCCCTACAGTAATAAAAAATCTAAAATGCTCTTAGAGTAATTAAAAAACTCATAAAATTAAAAAATATAATAAAATACCCATATAATTCACAAAATATCCAAAATACCCCAAAATAATGAAATACCCAAAATGCTCTTATAGTAACTAAAATACTCGTACATGTACTCTTAAAAAACCTAAAATTCATTTCGTAAATCATGAACACTAGAATGGTCATGACACGTAAACTGGTTTAGAATGTTCTTAATCATAACAGTTAGAGTTATTCAATTGTGATGATCAAGACCACAAATGAGTTGATATGTCATGACAAAAGTTGTAGTCATAGTCATAATGTGTATATATATTTGTACACATAGTGACTTTAATATATACATGCATTATTTTAGCCACAAAAGAAATTATCATAAACCCGTTTAGGAGTTGATGGGAGATTATGCATCTCAATATCGATTCTTGAATTGTCTCATTTAGACTGTTTGGGATTACGTATTGTCATTCACTTATAAACATTGTTCTTTGGTCGATTTCTGATGATATCTCCTTGTATTCTCTAGGTGTGTACATATATGTACCACACTTAGGGGAGCTATGGGAAAATACTACCGGAATTTCGGCGTGAACAGAACAATATTTGAGTGAATAATGAACTACATAAGAAAGTAATCTTGAATGAGATAGGGCCTTAACCTTTAAAAGTGGAGTGATAAGGTAGATTTAGTACATATTATAATCATGTATATAATCTTTGATAATAATTTCTAACTCGTTCTGACATCAAACAACAAATACTGCAAAAATATGTCAGTTGACAAGAGTGGGATACATTTGAGAAACCACTTTTCTAAGGAATATTGGAATGGTGCAACGACATTTCTTGATAGGGCAAAAAGTTTTGTGAATGACCAAGGAAAAATTCATTATCCATGTAAAGCATGTCGCAATGTGTTGCATAAGACACTTGATGTGGTGAAGACGCATATAATAACTTATGAATTCGACGTAAAATATACCACTTAGACATTTCATGAAGAAGTTGATGATGTGGATATTCCTCAAAATGACCTGCAAAGAGGTAATATTGTAGTAGATGAGATGGTAAATGTGGCAAATGACTTCATAGGTCCATTTACTCATGATCCTGTTCATACTGACGTGAATGTGGATGAAAATGTTGCAATGTCATCTTTTATGTCTACAGAATAATATGATGATTTGTTCTCCGAAGTTGAGTCAGAATTTTATCCTAGGTACACACATTTCTCAGCGTTAAATTTCTTAGCCAAACTTATGCATTTGAAAGTAATACATAAGTGTAGTAATAAATCATTTGATAGTCTATTAAAATTGTTGAAAGAGACACTTCTAGTAGAAAACAAGCAATCAGGGTCACATTACGAGGCGAAAAAATAGATGTCTAAGTTAGGATTAGGGAATGAGTCGATTCATATTTGCAAATATGATTGTGTTTTATTTTGAAAAGAAAATGCAGACAAAGAAAATTATCCTGTATGTAGGGTGAGCCATTCGGTTGATAAAAATATGAATAGCAAGAAGGTAACTCATAAAGTATTACCGTATTTCCCATTGACAACGCAATTAAAGTGATTGTACGGGTCAAGGCATACTACAACAAATATGAGGTGGCACTATTTAGGTGGTTCTAATGAGGAAGGGGTGCTAAGACATCTAGTTGATGGAGAAGCATGGAAAGAGTCTGATCGCAAATATCCTGAATTTGCCAAAGTATCAAGGAATGTAAGATTAGGATTAGCGACAAATGGATTCAATCCATTTAGCAACATGAGTTTGTCTTACAGTGTGTCACCAGTGGTATTGACGTCTTATAACTTGTCACCATAGCTATGCATGAAGGAGTGTTATTTTATGATATCATTGTTAATTCCTAGTTCTCAATCTCCAAGGAAATATATGGATATTTTTCTGAGGCCATTGGTTAAGGAGTTGAAACAACTATGGATTGTTGGGATAGATATTCGAGATGCTGCTAGTAATAGTATATTCAAAATGTGAGCTATGCTTTTGTGGACAATTAATGAGTTCCCGGCCTTTACCAATTTATCTGGTTGGAGTGGTCAAGGTTACAAAGCTTGTCCAACCTGTAATAAAAATACCCCATCATTGAGATTGAAGACAAAAACTTATTATGTGAGTCATAGATGTTTCCTGCCAATTAATCATTTAATGAGAACAAGTAAAAAATTTGATGGGAAATCAGAGATAAGAAACCCACCTCAGCATTTTAGTAATGAAGATATTTTAGAACAACTGAGATAGTTACCATATATATTGCCGGATAAACATCCAAGTTATGGAGGGGTTAAAAGGAAATGTAATAAAGATGAACTAAACTAGAGAAAGAAAAGTATCTTTTATGAGCTTGATTATTGGTTGTCATTATCTTTGAGACACAATCTTGATGTTATGCATATTGAGAAAAATGAGTATGATAGCGTTCTTAGTAAAATGTTGAGAATTGAAGGCAAATCAAAAGACACGATTAATTCTCGACATGATTTAACTAATATGAAAATAAGACGAGAGTTGCATTTGCATGAATCGAGAAATAACTTGATTAAACCTCATGCACAATACATTCTCACTACTGATTAATGACATAAATTCTGTTAGTCGATTAAGTTTCCCAATAAATTTGTAAGTAACTTGTGGAAGAATGTAACTGATAATGACTTAAAAATAACTAGCATGATGTCACATGATTGTCACGTTATTATGCAGTGTTTATTGGCTCCTAGCATAAAAAATTTTACAAATAAGGAAATATCGTTGACAATTATTGAACTTTGTAATATTTTCCAACAAATATGTGGTAGAAGTCTGAGTAAGAAAGACTTGGAGAATTTTGAAGATGTCATAGTTCTTATTCTTTGCAAGCTTGAACATATATTTCTTCCTACATTTTTTGATATTATGGTTCACTTAATGATGTATTTGCCTGAATAAGTATTACTTGGAGGACCTATTAACTTCAAGTGGATGTATTTGTATGAGAGAAATATTAAAATATAGAAGGATTATTAGAAATCGAGCACGTCTTGAGGAATCTATTACTGAAGGTTATATTATTGATGAAACATTAACATTTTATTCAATATATTTCCAAGGGATTGGGAAGAAATTTAATCGTCCTAATAGAAATGAGGATACTATTGACATAGGTCCTCAAAAATATTTAAGTGTGTTCCAATCCCAATGTCGTCCTATTGGAAAAAAGACTTATGTGTCACTTGATATGCATATTTGGAAGAAAGCTGAGTAGTATATATTAAATAATTACTCAGAGATCCAGAAGTATTTGGTGTAAGCTCCAATAACCAGTAAAATATTTAACCATTATGACTATATGACATTATATTAAACTTTCACATTTTCCCTATAATATAGTGAATACACGAAGGAGCTCCAACAAAAAAGTGGGCAAAACCTAGATGAAATACAAAGATAGTAGTTTGCAACTTGGTTTTATATAAAGGTATATAACTTATAATTCCAACTTTTGTATATAATAGTTGTTTTCATTATTATCTTATTTATATTTCAATTGAATTAATAGATATATCAATTACGTCAAAATGGATCCCCTGAAGTAATTGATGAGTTGTACTCATTTACATCTGGGCCACATTTCTATGTCTCATCTTATTCTGCATGTATTGTAAGTAGAACTCGGTTCGTAACTCACACAAGGGATTCTAAATGATTGACTCAAAATATTAGTATATCTATCCCTGAGACTAATGAGAATACATTTTACAGTTATTTAGAAAAAATTTAAGAGTTCAATTATATGGACACATATTCTGTTGTCTTATTCAAGTGCAAATGATTTGATACCAATCCTAGGAAGAAAAAAATAAAAGTGGAAAAAAATATAACAAGTATAGCTATCAATTCTGAGTGGTATAAAGATGACCTATATATACTTGCTTCTCAAATTAAGCAAGCTTTTTATATTAATGATTTGTTGAATGGTCAAAACTAAAAAATTATAGGACATTTAAGTCATCGAGGTGGATAGGATATTCAAGATAATGATATTGAGCCAGTCATTATGCAAGATTATAAATTCTCAAACTTTGTCCTAATGGTTGAACTTAGCGAGCTGGAGTCCATTAATTATATTCGTGGGAATAAAGTGAATATGATATTAATCATGATGTGGAAGAAGATGATTTTATTGATGATAATGAACTTGACCATGATAACACAATGGATGGTTATATAGAAGACAAGAAGAATTGGAGATGGACGATGATGAAACTGATCAAGATGAACATGAAGATTATATTGATAGCGATGATGATTAATATGAAAATTTAATTAATTATGTATTTTATGATAATATATGTTACATCGTTAATAAAAATATATTTTTTATGAACATCATTTCTATATGCATCATAACATATTTATACTATTCATCAATATTATTTAGTTATGGCTACTGCTGGGCCCATATATCATGGAGGAGATGCAGGTGGAGACCCCTACCAGACTCGTTTAAGATTCATGCTTTGTGTCAACTAGGTACAAGAAATATTTTTACTTTATCTAATTAATAAATAAAAATACATATATTTATTGTTCATTTCATTTGATTGATTATTAAAATATTTTTGATCATTTGTAGTGCCGATCAGTTAGAGGAAATATTCAAAGAATAGATCTTTGAACTTGTAGGAGAAGCTCGATTCTTTGGAGCCAGGTCAATGGCTCCCGATCTCGTTGACAAGACAGGAGCTACATAGAGAACTGTTAAAGAGAATCAGAAGTATTTTTCTCGTCTTATTGGGGTGCTAATTAGGAAGAATACAAAATCTTTTCACAAGAGTTGGGCAAAGATTCCTGCTGAACAGAAAGCCAAAATAGAGCCTAATGTCAAGGTAAGAATTTTTTTGATTATTATATCCTTATATTTTATTGAAATTATGTTAAATATTTTGTTTTTTTAATTGCTGAAGTACTTCCAATATAAAGATATTAGCAACGACAAGTTGTCATGGGTATCCCAAGACATTAACTGTACCGCTCAAGATATCTATAAGAATTGGAAGAATGAGCTCAGTGAACACTTCATGTTCAATGGTGGGGACGAGAACAATCTTCACCTTCCCTATGATCATTATTCTGTTCCTTTTGATATGACTTAAGAGATTTGGAATAAGTGCATGGATTATTTTAGCTCTGAGGAGTTTAGGGTTAGTATTTCATTTAATTTGTAATTTACTACATTAATTTTATAACTATTACATTATTAACCAATGACTTTAAAATGACAGACTATGTCTAGGAGGAATGCTGGTAACATGGGACAGATAAAATATGTTAGTAGGTAGGAGTCTAAGTCCACTATTGCCAGTATATATGATATGCTAATCTTCTTACAACTTATTTCTTACTTTTTTTATTGCTTTTGTTTATGTACTTATTAAATTCAATGCACAGGTGAACCCTAAGACGGGAGAGATGCAATCGATCACAGAGAACTACCGATAAAGGTATATAGATCCTGTGACTGTCATGTGGTCTTTTGAGGAGGTTGAGCAGAATTATGTGAGTAATTTATAAATTATTTGAATTCATTGATTGTCTACTAATTTTATTTTTTTACTAACTTTTTTCCAACTATTTTTAGTGTACGATGGTTGAGATTCACACGACTCAGTTGCAGTCTGAAGCATCTTTATCTAGCTCCAACACAATCTGCACCTCCTCGTATTGATGAGATGTTGATTACTGATAAGGTGCTTGGTGTTAGGAGAGGGTATATGAGAGAAGTTGGTCCGAAGCTCAAGATAGCTACTAGCACTTTTTCTATAGTAGCTTCTCCGCCACGGAATCCTTATATGCCTGACTCTGAGTTGCGAGATTTTTTAGCCAGACACAGAGTTATTTAGCTGCTATCCACCAGCGTGAAATGGTTCTCCTTACATAGTGTGATGCAGAGAGGTAGTACTTTAACGAACAACTGCGTTACATGTCTAGCTCATTGGCGAGATTGGTTCCGGGATTTTCTATGTCCATTCAACCACCTGCTGCTCCTGATATTCTTCTGATGCCCCTACTACCTACATTGCCTATGAGATTCCGATATAAACCTCCTCCTCCAACTTTCGACACTCAAGACAATGCAGATCAGGATGAGACCGACTTGGATAGCTAGCTAGCTAGATAGTTCATTTTTTTTCTTGTTGAATACTTTTATTAAAATTTTATTTTATGGGTACTTTTGATATAGAATTATTTTAAATTTTATTTTAATTTAAAATTATATTTTATGTTTCAAATATTTTCTATTTATTTCTATTTTTATTTTTTATAATTTTATTTCTAATTTTAATAATTTAATTATATAAAAAAAATTATAATATCTATAGCGACGATAATATTGGTTGTTGCTATATCTTTTTAATTTAATAATGAAAAAATCTATAACAATGACATTGTCATCGCTATAACTATATTTATATATATATTTTTAAAAAATATACCTGTAGTGATGACAGTTATCATTACTATAGTGTAACGACGACCGCTATCATCATTTTTTAGTCATTGTTTGACGAGTCATCGCTATAGTCGACTATTTCGATGAAAAATTTTATTGTCACTATAAATTGGCTATACTGACGAATCTATACCGACGACAGATTAACGATGATTTTGTTGTCTCTATAGAGCTACAATGATGACTTTTTACTCGATGACGACGATATTTGTTGCCATTATAGAGCTTTTTTCCTGTAGTGGAATTGATTTTAGTATTTAATATCATATTCTGGATAAGTTGGAAAAGGAATCTCTTTTAAAATATATATTTTTACAAATAGGTCTATTTTTATATTTTTTTTGCAAAGTACATAATTTTTTCTTAGTAATGCGAGTAATGCGCGACTATACTCAGCTCCATACTATTACCCTCAACATCCTACTTAACTATGCAAAAAACTATTTTGTAAAGAGTTTTAAAACATATGTCTTTTCTTTAAACTCACTTGCAAAAGGTCAATTTCACCTCATTTCTTATTTTGGGATTCGTCACTGTAAAAACTCAGAATTTTCGAGAGTAATTTGGACATTTTATCAATTTTCCAGATAAAATATTGTGGGGACTAATTTGCAAACGTTTTGTAAGGAATGACTAAATTGTAAATTTTGGGGGACTAGATTGATAGAGATTTGAAATTTTGGAGACTTATGTGCAATTTTTAAAAAATTGCACAGCCTTATAAGATTGGGCCACGTGGCCCTGCTCAACCAATCCCCTCTCTTCTTCTCTCTCTCTCTCCCCGAAACTTTCTTTCTCTCTCCTCTCTCGGATCTCTCTCGGCCGCACCAACGCAGGATCGCCTCCGGCCACCGTCCGCCACCCCAACCAGTTGGCGAGCCTTCGCCAGGCTGCCACAAAGCTCCACCGCCCCTTGTCGTTTGCTGCCGCCACCTGTATCGCCGGAAAAAGCCATTGATGCCGTTTTGACCCATTTTGGTTTTTTCGTCACCGACGACGATTCCGGCCACCATTCGGCCTCAAACCGGTCCCGTTGGATTCGTATCATCGTAAGGATCATCAATGTATATATATCTCAACTCCATTTTGCTCGGATTGAAAGTTGCCATTTTTGGGCATTTCGAGTTTATGGTTGTTGTTCTCGATCCGGCCGTTGGATTGTGTTTTTGACTGCATTTTTGGAATGTACTCGGAAAATAGAGAAGTTTGATATATATATATATTGTGTGATTTGGTGATCGGCATGAAAATCGAGATCGGACGGTCGAGATTTTGTTTCGTTTTACGTGCCACCGGTCCGGTGTGGGCCCGGACCCGAATTAGACAAGTTATATATCTAACCTAGCTATTTTGGGTACTAGGAATTCATTGAAGAGGTCCGTTTGTGGAATTGAAGCTCCGGTGAGAAAGTTGGTTTTTCGCAAGAGGACGATCGAGGGCTTGGAATTAGTTCTCGACCCTCCGGCGATCGTTAACGACACCTTAAGGACTCAATAGCATGGTGTCGCTGTTCCGGTGAGGTAGGGGTTTAGTTACCTTTGTTTTATATCGTTTTTGAGTTAAAACTTATTTTCTGCAGCATATAAGAACAAGTGTATTTTTAATGATTTGAATTATATGTGATGGAATCTGGTTATACGATATATACTGTACTGGTCTGAGAATTTACTTTGTGCAGGTTATTTTGGGTATATCAAAAATAGGGCCGTTATGCTGCTCGTTTTTCTACAAAACCCTATTATGCATGTTTTACTGAAAAACCAGAATACAGTAGTTTTTACACTTCAGTTCTATATTGCACGTGTCATAGGATCATACATGAGCACCGTATTAGTATCGTGGGTTTTACAGTGTGGAACTGCGTGCCCCACCGTCAGTGAAAGTCCGTAAACTCGCACGAGGTCTTGTTACTTCTGATTACCTCCCCATTTGGCAAGTGTAGGCAATTCAGTTGCCCCTCCAGGTTTGGTAGGCGACACATGGGTGTCCCCTCCGGGTATGGGCTTAGGTATCAGGCAGGCTATTAGGTACACTTAGTGCCATCATCCTGGGTTTCCACAGATGAGAGGATGTGAGCTCATGAATATTGGTTGATTTGTGTCATGTGTATATGGATTGATGGTTTTGATTACACTGTTTTATATATATTGACTCCCGGTTTGGATTATATATATATGTGTGTGTGTGTATGTTTTGGATTTGAACTAACCATGCAGGAGATTCCCATCACTGAACTATTTTTCTCTGAGATAACTATTTTCCTACTGGGCATTGTATGCTCACCCCCTACCTTCCTCCTCAGGTGGTGTCCAGTGCGATCTTGGTGATCAAGAGGAGTAAGAGGTCATCCTGATTGCAGTTCGCCTCTTGGTAATGCTAGGAGTTTGTTATCGTAGTCTTTGGACTATTTGGATTTTGTGTTAGTATTGAACCAAAATTACTGCTCTATTTTGTCTGCAAACTTATGTATGCCATTCTGGTGTTTGACTTTTTGATGGATGATGATGATGCTGGGTTTTGTATTTAATTTCATATTTTTAAGTAATTGTTCAATCTATGTTTGATGGTGTATACGAACTGTGGGAGTGGTTCACGGGATGGAATTCCAATTACTTTACTTAAATGGACCGTTTTTATAACAATTTGAACTTTTGACACTTTTCAAATAAATTAAGGAATTTCCCATATTTGTGAAATTCCCCTTCTGCCATTAGCCCGGGTTTTGGGTCGTGACAGTCACTGACTGATTTTTTTTTTCTTTTTAAGCTTTATTGTTTTAATGAAAAGACCTTCAAAGGTTAAAATTGTTATCTCTTTCTCATACTAGAAATGTATTGATGAAATTGGTAATAAATTTGGGTTTCTAAATGCTAAAAAAAAAATACAAATATTTAAACCTTAATTGAAACTACATATGAGGTATGAGGTCGAACATGAAGGTAATTTGACCATAGTCGAACCTATACGAGAAGCGAATTCTGGTATATTTTTTTTGCTGGATTATGATCGGTTTTTTCCAACCTCTTGATTAAACGTTACATCATTTTGTATTTACAAATTTTTTCGATTCGATTAGATCATTTTTTTCTCTGAAGTTTTGAAATATAAATTACGTTTGATGGCTATGAACAATGAGCCTTGGGTCATAACCTTTGTTTGGAGAGGATATCTGTCCTTTGGGTGATTTTTAGTAGAGAATAGGTGTCCTGATGATTTTGATTATGGTCTTTTATAAGGATCAGCTATCTTATCTCTCGACAATGACCTGTATGTAGTATAATTAGACATGTCAATTTTGCATCAACACAAAACACATAAACGAGACATGTTTGTTGACATTTGTTTATTCGACTTAATAAGCAAATTGAATCAAATTTGAGTAATTATATCAATTAGATGATAATCGCATACACAAAAAGTTTTTTAAATGGGGTACACGTATTATGTTATATTACATATTTATTAATCATGTATTGGGATTTAGGTTTTTAACACATGCATTCATCAATTATGTTTGGATTAAGGTATTATTGTGTTGTAAGACAACACAGATTGCAAGCCCTACTAATAGGTAAACTTTACAATGTGTTTTAGACACAATAATAACAATAATACTTAAGAAGGCATGTGAAAATTCTCTAATAGATTAAAAGCTAGATAAATAAACATAATTTTGATGCAACTGCAGCAATGGACCGCGGATCTCATCTTCCAACTCCTAAAAATTAGAAATTGGGCTTGTAGAGGTTTGTGATCCAATTCGATCCTTAACTAGCCTAGCCCATCTTAGGGTTTATTATCATATCCTGATAACTACACATGACACAAGTTATTTTAATGGAAAAACTAATCTTACTGGAATAATTAAATACAACTTGAAATAATATATTCATGGAATTGAAAGGACTAGTAAACCTTCGTCCCTGGGTCACTGTTGTCATGATCCAAATGTATAAAGACATTCCAATTCATTCAACAACTTTGGAGGAAGAATCAACAGTACTAACTCTTGGATGCTATAAGTACATATAGAGATGCAGATATGAAAAGTGAAAAAAAAATCAAAGTATATATGGTTAGACATGTTTTCAATCTTGGAAGGCATAGTCAGTGCGCCTTATGCATGCGCACTACTCCTTATATGTACATCCACAATATATAAATGCAGAGGAGGAATTGTATTATTAATTATTATAAGGCCGAAAAATATTTCATATATATATATACCTACGCTGGCAAATGTTTAATTAAGCTTGCTAGATATGTAATGCAGTACTCATGAACGAAAGTTTTTCTTTTTTAAAATGAAAATCAGAGGAGAGAATAGGTTGACACACACTTTGTATCTTCTTAAGATTAAGGCTTTGTTTGCCAACTATTTATATTTTTGGTTTCAAAATTGATAATAGAATAGGTGACAATTATATATGTAAACAACAACCTTGGAGATATCTAAACCTTAAGCCCTAGAAAATTAACTCATGTAAAATCTTAAAAAACTACAGAGCCTAACAATCGGAAAAAGTAAGACAACAGGCAAGTAAAGAGAGCTCAAGAAAACTATAGGAAACTCCCTTGATAATAATGATAATAATAAAATATCGATAGGAAACCATACAGGCTTGGCGACTAAATTAACAAATATTTAAGTACTGAGCAATGAGCCACCGAGAATCATAAAGCGAATGAACAGCATAAGAAGCTAGTTTGTCAGCAATTTAATTAATTGCCCTCTCTGCTACAATGAAAGGTAGTTAATTTAAATTTATAAAACTGAATGAAAGATTTTGTACTCTCTAATTTAAATGTTGGGAATTAACTCATTCATATTGAAATTAACAAGATCAATGTAATCCAATATATACAATACTTAGCTTAGCTCATGATCAATGTGCTCCATTAACAATTTTACAACCACTTTATAGATCAATATAAAAATTTTCTTTTGTACTATCATGTGAATTTGAACATGAAAATTATTTGTGGTCGTTCTCTACATATTATTATTGAATAAAGGTAGTGGGAAATATATATAGCTATGAACTTTCAAGTACTCTAGCGATATAGTTAATAATTAAACAAGCATATATGTAGATTCTGAACAGAAGAGGGATGTTTTGTTGATTTTATTGCTAGGAATTCTGTTAGTAAAGTGGACCACTAAAGGTGATCCTATGCATACAATTTTCAGAAGTTCGGAAAAAGGGTTCTTGTGTGCTTTTTAGCCTTGCCTTAACAGTTATATGTATTACTTAATCCTATTGAATACTATCTAGCCAAATCGATAATATGTACGTGTAGAGTGGTCCATACATATAAGCACCTGAAGTTATATATATATATATATATATATATATATATATATATATGTATATATAGTTTTGCATTTTTGCAAATAATAAACTGTATATATTGATTTAGTTAATTCGAATTAATTCCAGGTTTTCTTGGTATTTGTTGGGAAGAAAACTGTGTTTTGCTAGCTGCAATATTTAATTAAGATTGCTAAACAACTTAAAAAAGGAAAAATCTTATCATCCGGTGTCATGCTATGCACGAGCTAAGTTCTACTCAATAATGTATATTTCAATTAACATTAATTTATATTTAAACTCGAACTTGGACGACATGCATCTATGCATTAGAAAAGTAATTAAGCATATGTAATACGTATTGCGACGGACTCATATATTTTTATCAGATATCTACACTTTTTTTTCCCTCTCATAGAAAAGATTGTTTTAGAGGGATGTTCAATTAGTAATAATTAAAATAAAGAAGCTTATCAATTGTTTTACAGGTTTAGTTAGCTTATTTTTAATTAAGTTGATGTGGTGAAACTCGGTGATATCTATCAGTTTGATCAGTATAATCATTTACAATCCTCTATACGAAATATTTTAGCCATTTCTAGAAATCATTTTTGGTTACTTTTGGTCATGAGGCTATTGTTTCAGTCTGAAATCACTTCCATTTTAGAAAAGTGAACCAATCAGTATATACAAATACACACACACACATATATATATATATATATATATATATATATATATATATATATATATATGGATATCAATGTACGGGGATCACTTTTCTTGGTTCTCCAAACACATAGCTTGAAAATGACAATATTGGGCGACCAGCTACAACACTTCTGATCAAGAATATACATGAAACAAGTAATATATTTAGGTAGCCACAAGTGTGATCTATTGAGCCATTAATGCCAAATTAGATCATTAAAAAAAAAATCTAATAATTAGTCATCGATAGTAACACTTCCATGATCACGGCAATCCTAGTGTGTACTAAATTTATATATAGACTTAGCATGAATGCCCTTCTGTTCTCCACAATAAAAATCACAGGCATACTGTTTAATTAATACCTATTTTTTTTCTTTTCATCAGAAATACCTAATTAATTGATGTTATTAATTTTACAATTAATATTGCTGTGGGCTCTCTAGCTACCTTTAGTACTCTCGTATAGCTAGAAATATTAGACGTGCAAAAGACAAGAGTATTTGACGTTGTCAAGTCTCCTTGTATGGTAAAAGTTGGTTGCTATCTTATAACCATTTTAGGAAGAAACTCGATGACATACAATTGATGACTCTTAGTTCTGGGGCAATAGACGTAACCAATATGTCCTTTACTAAGGCCAAAACTCATTAAGGCAACGTCCCTCTCATTCCTCAAATCCGCTTGATCTCAACCAAACCAATTCACACTTATAAATTATTCGTCTCATGTATACCTTATAGGCTTCTCTCTCTCTCTCCCCCTCCTTTTTAAAGTCACGAGACCCACTGTCCCTTTTGTTCATTCAATTACATTCATGAGAGAGAGAGAGAGAGAGAGAGAGAGAGAGAGAGGGTTGGCAGAGAAACTGATAGAGAACTTTCAAAGCTCTTTTTCTTCTACCATCACTCAACTAGTCTCTATATTGCAGTCTCAAACTGAAAGTCTTATAATTTTTTCAAAGAGCTTTACTTATATATATCTCCTCATATCTGAAAGATATATATATATTGTTAAGTTCATGTGTTCAACTTAATATTCTTATTTCTTTCTCTGTCGGTACCATGTAGGTCTTCCCCACCCATTAAAATACTTTCACTTCACACACTTTTCTTTTATATACAACTACTACTACTACTAGCTACTACTTCATTACCTCATAAAATTGTTATTATTATTGTTATCATTTGTTTTCTTCCTTTTTTTTTTTTTCTTTTACCTCTTCAACTCGTCCTTTTTTCTTTTCCTTTATTATTATTAAAATGTTCTTTTCTTTGGTGGAATGTTTTTGCAGGCGGCCTGAGGAGAACCCTTTAGACCTCAACAATCTGCCCGATGATTACCTGAGTAGAGATGGTAAACAGGTCTTCGAGGATGGCTCCACCGGTATACTACTCAAAATTTCTAACAACCTATTAGCTAATGAGCTACAAAACTAGCTATGGGCTTTAGAATATCAGAGCAAGAAAAATAAAGATTAAAGTACATATATATATATATATACATTAATCCAAATGGTCTCCCCAAGTTGCTTTTGAATCAAAATAATTGTTTGAAAATAATAGCTCAGAAGAAAAGAGTAGTGCTAGCTCCTCTCTCTTTTAATCCTCATTTTCCCTTTTTCTCTCTTTTATCTCTTTGTCTTTAAACAATTATTTTCCTTTTTTTTAGATGATTAGATTATTAATTAATCAGGGTTGAGGTTTAGAGAGTTAATTATAAGAAGAAGCGTCTCATCAAAGTTGCTTTTTAAGTACTGTTTGTGTTATTAATGCAGGGTATAGAAAGAAAAAAAGCGGCGGGAAGGATGGAAAGGACGAGTGCGGGAAGGTCTACGAGTGTAGGTTTTGTTCCCTCAAGTTCTGCAAATCTCAGGCTCTCGGGGGACACATGAACCGCCACCGCCAAGGCAGCACACTACTCTCCTTTCTTATTTATTATTTAATTTCTTATCTATATATTAATATCTTTATTAAAGTATACATATATTTATGTCAAATCTTAATTTGATGATCATGATGATCAGAACTATATATTAAATTACAAAACTTTATTGGGCTTTCATTAATTAATTGTTTGCTGAAATTCACATAACTTAATTAATTAATTAATCAATTTGATTTATGTGTGTGCGTGTTGATTGGTCAGAGAGAGAGACAGAGACACTGAACCGAGCTCGTCAGCTGGTCTTCAGTAACGATAACCTAGCCGCCCAAGGCCACCTCAGGTATATATATATATATTAAATACATGCTTCACTTACTAATTTCCTCTCTCTCTCTCTCTCTCTCTCTCTCTTTTTTTAAAAAAAAATTCTTTTCTTACCTCAAAACATAGATGTACTCTATATAATCCAAGAAGAACAAAGTAACACACAAAATAGAGCAATGCACATGCTCATATAATTAGGTTTGATGATCATAACAATATCTAGTTAATACTCCTTTTCTTTTTTATTATATGATTAATTAGCTGTTGTCATCCGATGACACCGGGAGCTGGGTACCATCATCCAACAGCCAACATGGGAGTAGTGGCCGATCCAGCATTACCAATTAGATTCCCAACAAGAATGTTCTCCGCTTCTTCGTCGTCAAACTTCATACCGCCGCCACCGCCGCCGCCAACCCTACAACCTTCTCAGCCAGCTTATAACCTATACTCGTCACCTAATCGTCCAATGCCATTCTCATCATCTCACTACCCTCCCCATCATCACGATTACTATGTTGGCCACGTCCTCGGTGCAAGCACCAACAACGTCATGACAAGCTCGTCCTCCTCGCATTACGGTCACCCTAACCTAACCTACGGGCCTGAATCCAGCTACACTTGCATTGGTGCCCCTGTTGGCCACGGCTTCGGTCCCGGCGCAACCGGTGGCGGCTGCCGAGGGACCGAGTTGGCGGAACCAGGAGGAAGTGCTGGTGGTAGCGGTAGGGACGGATCATCATCACTGCATTGATCAAGATTGAAGCTACGAGCTTAATTAGATCATAATATATTGTGGAATGCAAAGAATTTTTGTTTTTGGTGATTATCTCCATATTGACACGCCACCCCACTAGAGAGAGAGAGAGAGGGACCTAACAAGCAGACAAATGGGGTCATTTATTTTTATTTTTATTTTCAATTTTAAATGGTAATTTGGGGGTGTATTTTTGTACAGGGATTGGGGACAGCTTTTGAGCTCATGGACAGGCTCAGCTAGTTTGGCTGGGAGCTGTGGGGTGGTGGGGATTAATGGAGATCAGAGATGTGTTTTTTGTATTGGTTTGTAGTACTAGTACTACTACTACTCCCAACTGTGAAAAAAGAAAGCTACTACTTGAGAAGAGAAAAAAGATAAGCTTTGTGGGACAAACAAAGTTAGATATCAACTGAAAGTTTCCAACCCCTTTTTCCATTTCAACTTAATTTTGCATGGCAAATCAAATATCTATGTATTTTCCCAACCAAACATATCTTTATTCATGTCTTTCGTATACATTATATAATGTTGATTTTTATTAGTTTGCTTTTCCTTTTTCATTCTAATAATGTAAGCCTTCAACGTCTTTGACCAAAAAGGGGTAAGAGCTATAAGAGGAACTGGGGCATGACGATCGATTGGCTTTTTCTCACGATTTATTTATTGTGAAAAATTATAAGAATATCTTTTAATTGGGACAAAAATTTACGATTCACCCTCTATATAATAGCAAAAATATCTCTTCGCATTAACTGTGGATGTACAATTCACATCTCCATCTAATTTGGTCAAAATGAAGTTTTTTTTTTTTTTTTTTTTTTGGATCACGCCCTTACCCACACACCAACAATTAAATTAATGAAAATTTAAAAATCAAAACATAAAAGGTTTTTTCCTCAAAAAAAAAAAAAGAAAAAGAAAAAAAAGGTAAATAGTTTGGGTACTATATATATTCTATCAAAGGATGCTGCGCGCTTTTGATAGCTGGGTTAGTATTGTTTGGTTATAAGTTAAGAAGAAGAGTAATTTTTTTTAATCTTTAGCATGCTAATTTTGACCAAAGTCTTTTTTTTTTTTTGAAGTAAATTTTGACCAAAGTTGATGGAGTGGAAATTATATAAATGTGTTAATGTAAGGATATATTTTACTATTTCTGAAAACCAGAGAGTAAATCTCACATTTCATCTAAATTCAAGAAATATATTATATATTTTTATTTGTAATTATACTTATTTGTTAATTAATTTTAGTTTCTTGAATCATTTATTGTTACAGTGTCACAACATGGTAGCACAGTGGAGGAAAAATAGCGGTAGAGGAACTGTCGTGAATTGCATTAAACAAAACTACTATACCCTTTTTGCTGGCTAATAACTAATTACTACGGGTAATTTAAATCGTGCAAGTAAAAAATAAGTAGTCATTGGAATTGAGTTGTCTTCTTCAGTATACAATTATTTAGTCAGGAATCTATATTTAAATACTTTTCGTCCTATTCACTGTTCATCTCTTAAAAACAGTACAAAAGGAAACTAGCTACCCTAGCTAGATGGGAATTAGATGGAACTATATATATATATTTCTCATACAAGAAAAGAAAAAAGTCAGTTGAAAAATTTGTCCAGAAATGTGATCATCAGCTAATTTGATCATTCCACATAAACATTGTTTTCATCGAATTGTGGCCGGTGTTACCTTTCAGAACATTTCACCCGCTTTTACCAGTATAGCGAGAATAATGGGAAAGAAAAAAAAGTCTCGTACAATATTATATATATATATCAAAGTTCAATTTCAATATACATCCATGAGTAACGTTTTTCTTTAAGTTCAATTTCAACAAGTATCCATTAAAACCCTGACTTTTATTGTATATATATGCTACAATTATTTATGATCTGATTGTAATCTTATATCTTAAATATAAATTGTCCATTGGGACTAGCTCAGTACTAGAATGAGATTTGGGTCATGTCAGACTAGCTCAGTACTAGAGTTTGACTCTCAAAATGTATAAGTTATGTTTTTTAATTTTTAATAAGTAGAGGTTATTAGTTAAGTCTTATTTTTTAAAAATAAAATATCTTAAATATAGAGTTAAATTTTTAGATGAATTTTGTATATAAGAACTGTTTGAGATTTGCCTAATTTAGATTATAAATAGGATTAATTAAGTGTTATTTTTTTAACACGAAAGTAATCAGTAAACTTTTAGTCAAAAATTGCATTTTCGTAATTCTGAATTTTTAAATCAATAGATTGATGTGATCATGGACATTGATTGGTAATTATATTCTATTGAGATTTAAAGTTCAAATCCTATTCCTATAAAAAGTATGTAACATTGGTCCATTGACTTTCTAAAAGTCATCCAATATCTAAGTACTTACCAACATGTCAAAATGTTTTGATAGAAAGTGGTATATTTGTTGTAGTTTTTTTTGGTAAGGAAACAACTTCTTAAAACTCACGTAAGAGTTATAATAACTAATTAAATTAAATATAATCTCTGACAATGAGAATCAAGAAAATGAGTTATAAATTTGAAGATAAAAATTCTTTTAGAGATCTCGAAGTACGGGTAGTCCCCAACGAAGTATAAGTTTAGAGTTCGACTTTTAGAATGCGTGAGTTATTTTCTTTATTTTTTAATAAATAGAAATTATTAGTTAAGTCTTATTTTTTTAAAAAAAAATATCTTAAATGTAGAGTTAAATTTTTGGATAACTTCTGGTAGATATAACTTGTTTGAGATTTGCCTAATTTAGATTAAAAGTGGGATTAATTAAGTACTTTTTTTTAAAAAAAAAGTAATCTGTAATCTATTAGTGAAAAATTGCATTTTCGTAATTCTGAATTTTTAAATCAGTAGATTGATGTGAACGGGGACATTGATTGGTAATTATACTCTATTGAGATTTAAGTCGAATCCCTATTCCTATAAAAAATGTGTAGCATTTGTCCATTAACTTTCTAAAAGTCATCCAAAATCTAGCACTTAGCAACATGTCCGTTAAAATTTTTTGATAGAAATTGGCATGTTTGTTGTTGTTGTCGTGTTTTTTTTTTTTTTTTTTCCCTTCCTTTTGAATAAGGAAACGACTTCATTAACACTCACATAAGGTTATAATAACTAATCGGATAACATATAACCTTTTACAATGAAAATCAAGAAAACGTCTCATAAATTTAAAGATAATTAGAACTTCTTTGGAGATCTCGAAGTACTGATAGTCCCCGACGACATGTTTGGAAAAAAACTCCTTGAAAGATAAACTAGAGTTTTTCAATAGTTCATTTTTATTCTTTCTAATCTGAATTGATACCTTTGAATGATTTATCAAAGATAATTCTTTCAACTCCGATCTGCTATAGTAATTACTTTTCCAAATTAGAATAAAAAATGATGTTGATCTAAAGGACAACCACACTCTTGATAAATAAAAATCTAAAAATAACATAAACTACCATATATCTAGATTTAGGTGTATTAAGACCTCTATAAATCTAGATCTAGGAGGAAGACTAACATCCTATATGGACGAATTATTTGACAATAAAATTAAAAACAATAAAAAAAACGAGAAAAACTCATCCTGGAGAAAGGGAAGCGGATGAGTGGAGAAGAAGCTGCTTGAGGGGGAGCCATTGCTAGAGGAAAGGAGATCTGGTTTCTAGAGAAAGGTGAGAGCTTCTCTCTTTAGGAACTGTGTTATAGAAAGTGACATGTGGATATAAGGACTAATAGTAAATTTTTTCCTTCAAGGGGAAACAAATATTTAGAAACTAACGGCATATATCATTTTGCTAACAAATTGACAGAACTTTAGAGATCACTAATGGAAGATACAGCTGTTTAAAAATTAGTTTAGGGATATTATTTATACGATCCTATTAAATTTAAAGTTTAAGGACTACAATATGTATACTACTTAGAATGATCCAGAGAGCCACTAATTAAGGGACTAATCCTTCTAAATAATCTTGAATAATGAGATTGCCACAATGTGTTTGACAAAATTTGATTTGACCTTGTTATCTTTTCTTTGAGAAAAAAAAGTCATATCAAGGCTCTATTTGGAATTGATTCTAGAGACTAATTTAACTTTTAAAGAGAGAGAGATATTTGATAAATTTACAGATTTTAAAAACTACTATATAACTGTTATTTTAAGAATTTGAGAAGAAGTGTTACGATTGCTTTTACAAAACTAATTTATTAAAAGTCATAATATAAATTTTTAAAAAATATATAGTTTATCAAACGCTTAAGTTATATTTACTAATCCATAATAAATCAGAAAAGGAATGAAAATTAGAAAAATGATTCTCTTTATTTTCCATTTATGTGTTTACTGGTCTATTTAGAACACATTATTTTGGGGAATCTTTCACTTAATTAGTTAAATTTTAGGAGGATAGCTCAATTTTTGATTTATTCTCGTTCCTCTTTAAACTCATTCCCTTTCTATTCTATTTGTTTTCCCTTTCTTTTAATTATAAATTAGCAAAATTGCTGTTAAATGTTACTTAATTTTAAACAAAATAACAGTTTTATAAATAAATTCAGTACGTGCCTAGACTTTTTTCTCACAATTACCTCTTGTTCACAGCACGATGAAACTAGCCCCAAGTTATCTTATACGCCAAACTAATTTTTTTCACAGAAAAAATTAAGGATTATTTGAAAGTTACATTAGCATATACTAAACTGTCCCAAAATGAATGGATTCAAAATTTCAAGATATCTGTTATATATAATCGACCTTCAGATATTAGTCTCTCTTGGGGCTGGGAATTTCAAGAGCATGAAAGTAAATGATTGTAAGACACGATTGAACTGGAGTAGTCTAAGGCATTGTATAAGAGATTATAGTATGAAATCGTAAGCGTATAAAAGCTTGTTTTTTTTTTTTTAGCCATTGAATATCATAAATTATTGAATAGTGTTAAAGATCCCACCTCGCTATCTTAGTTTTTTTTAACACATGACGTGGGAGATGAGTTGTCATTGTTCAATTAAAGACTTGATCAAACTTACCACGAAGAAGTCGAACAACATTCACCAATTATATAGTACAACATTCACCAATTATATAGTGACATATTATATATCATATTTCAAAAGAAAAAAAAAGTGTAGCATACTTAGCATTTTCCTAAACTATTAATGCCATCATCATTCTGATTCATATGCATGATCGATGCAGATCATTTAGAAGTGTCACTCATAATCGTGTTCTTATATACTTTGTGTATTAAATGCAAAAATTCCAAGTTGAATGCAATGAATTAGTAAATGTTCTATAGAGTTATTCATAGTCTTTGTTAAACTAAACAGGCCGACCCGCCGTATTCTAACCCTAATACGCGCGACAATACTTTTTTTTTTTTTCCTTCTCATTTCTAAGAGGAAAAAAAAATAATGCAAGTTGCAACTAAAAGAAGAAACCCTGACCTTTACTAATTAAAATGTCTGGTACACGGCTAGATCAGTACTAGGGCCGAGGCTTTAATAAAAGCGAGCCTTTTTTTGGCCAAATGTTGTCATATGCTTAGAAATGGGCAGATTAAGCCTTCAGGTGGCTTAAAAGTGAAAGTCATTTGCTGAATTGACCGGAGGAGCAAGGAGTAATCATATAATTTTTTTTTAAGTAAAAGGAAGGAATCATATAAATATAAATATATATATATATATATATATATATATATATCGTGGACTACATGACTAGAAGCTATGGAAGAGACAGATTGTTGATAAGAAGGCCAATGAAATTGCAGCCCTTAAGAGCTAGCTAATATATAGCTATATATACCGCCCTAACTGAGCATATAGGTCAAGCTGGACTGCAACATGTCCACCACTTGGTTTACAAATCAGGGATCAGTTTGGTTATAATGGTGGCTTATTATACATCATCCACACATATCTAAGGCCACGCTCCAGACTGCTTGTGCTTAACCTGATTTGGTTATACATCTGAAACCTAGCTACACCTACAACTAGATAAGAATCCCTTCTCTTGACTACTTTTAGTTTATATTATTTATATAACTTTATAGTTTGGGATAGGCCATAAGCTTCAGTTCTAATCTCATTGGATGATGCCATCTAGTTATTTCATTACGTACTGTAGAACTTACAACGATTTTCTTATTTTTTTAAATACTAATTTTCTTTAATTCGTCGAGCTAATGACTCGGCCTAGATTTCATGAAGTCGTGAATTGATTATTTGTACTTGAATATATACATATATATATATATATATATATAATGCTGAAAAAAGAAAAATAGAAGATTAGTAATCAATGTGTCATATAATCCATAGTACGTATTTATTCGTAAATTTCGATCATGAGTTCCAACACTTGGTTGGTTTTGATTCTGTCGCACCAATATCGGCGGATAATGATCCTTTCATAGAATAATAACAATATTAATGATCAAGTACTATGAAGAAACGTTTTTCTATTCTCTCTCTTAATTTTTCACAATATATAGAATTAAGTTATCTAACATATATTATAATTAAAAGAATCAAACTGCGCATATAGCTAGAAACTGTATGGGCCGTGATTCCAAGAGACAACTAACTATGCACATAATGACATAAAAAAAAATGCATGTATATACGGGCTGCAGATATGGCTCGAGAAATATAGCACCACAGGATAGAGAGAGAGAGAAGTCTGTGATCTGCCTTTATGTCTGTGATATAAATTAAATACGTATTATAATATGTATATATATATATATATATATAAAGGCTCTGAAGGACACTAAAAAAGTTGCATCCTGATCCAAGTGTGAATAGAAATAATCGATGATCAGAGGGAGGGAGAGAGTTCAAGGACAACATAATAGCTGCAGGCAAAAGTTGATGGCTATTGATCAATTACTCATTCATGCAACACTATTGTAAAATGAGTGATTATATGTTTAAAGCTGCTCTAATGTATGGGCTACATTATTTTATATTTAAAAGTTACTATTATGATCCATCTATACATAAAAACAAATGAGTGTTTATAAATTTTAATGATCGCCTACAAATCCTTTTAGCAGCTTTGGCAGTCAAATTTTTCTGTCACTTGTATGTAACTCCATATATGCTTCATCATCAGAAGCCGCGCGTCTAATATTGTCTTTTTTGTTTGTTTTGTTGATCTCTATGATCTGTTTTGTGAGCGCAAAGTACGTACTACCCTCGAAGCTTTGATGGAAAATAAAGAAAACTACCTCTTTTCTTTTCTAGTTAATTACTACTTATAATATATATATTTTAAAAGGATAAAAATGAGTTTTTTATATAGTTCGTACGTAATGTCCAATCAAAACGCAGTCATGCACATATTGTTGTTGGCTTTAGACAATGGCAGATCGATTGTGACGGCTTTCTCCATTTTTTTTTTTCCTTTTCTTTTTGGTTCTAGCTAAGTCATGTTTGAGTTGACCGATCTATGTTAATGTCTCAAACTTTAGCTAGCTTGAAAGTAGGCCTTCAATGTTTTTATTTTGTAGGCTACTTTCTTTGTACGTCTCTATAGTTTTGTTTTTCCATTTTTCTACTGATATCAACTCGTAAAGTAACAAGCTGAAAGCACCAAAAGTAGTACTGATCTATCTTCGGTTCTTTGGCCAAAAAACAAAGATCGATAGAAAAGGAAAATATAAATATATATATATAGTCATGTCAAAAGTAAATTAAGTGAAGCTGCCTTCCAATTATTAATATTTATCTTGGTTAATAATTATTAGTAGGCTTTAGGTAGAACGAATCTAACATGTGACAATAGGATCTACATGATCTACATTGCGTGTTGTACGGTACATGGAACTAGAATTGAGATTATTTATCTTCTACTTATGTTTAATGCTAACTTAGGATTGGAATAACTAATCCACAACGCCAAAATAATCCTAGAGATAACTTATCCCATTCAAAAGTGTGAGATTATTAATTCTACGCTCAAAAATAATAAGATCCACATCCTTTCATTTTTTTGAAATAGTGAATCCCGCATTATAAATATTTTTTAATATTTAACCTAATATAAAATAAATTTATTACACATTCTAATAAAAAGTTAGTCCCATATTATAATAATAATACTAATCCAATCTAATAATAATACATCAAACATGAAATGATATTAAATTTATCTATTACAATCCAATCTAATGTTATAATCTAATTCTAGTCCCGTGTACCAAACAAAGCCTAAAAAAATTAGGGAAAAAAATAGTACTAGCTCTATCGTTCTTAATTATAAACTTATATCCTTTTCTTTGTTATTAATTGTCTTTTATATATATATATATATATATATATATATATATGATAATTAAAACACTCTAGACGTAAATATATAGCTAGTTACATTGGTCGAAAGATTTTTAAATGTGACTATAAAGGTTAAAAATTCATTAAACTTGAAATTTCAAGAATTAGGGTAATAATGATCACCCCGAACTAGTTACAACCAAACCAACCATATATCCTATCAATATATAATTTGGACTAGAATTAATTTCACATATATATCAAAAACATCGACCACTCATAATTAGTCTACAAGTCTATGTGACAGTTCTACAACTCTACTACTGTTGTGCTCATTTGCATTTCCATGTATACATTATTGTTCAAAAAAAAAAAATTTAAAAAGAAAAAAAGATAGAGGATGAGCCATAGGGTTTAGATAGCAGTAGCAGATCTGAAGCGACTCCGACCAATGGAAATATCTCCGTGTTAAAACGAAATTCAAGACAGAAAACGACCCCTCATTTCAACGAAAATCAATGTGGCTTCTTGGGGTGGATCACGCTGTTGGAGGGGCTCAGACACCCCTCTTCTCTCATGGCATGCTATGATTCAAACCAGGTTTTCTTTTTTGGTCTTATTATATATTTATAAATATATATATACAATATTTATATTCACAGCTAATATAGTAGATCTGTCTTTATTACTTCTCCTGCTAGTAACCTACGTTACATCTTTGTCACTCTCACACACAACGCTTTCTCTGTCACAGTGAATATATGTACGGCCTCTAGTGTGGCGCTCTCTCTCTCTCTCTCACAGAACTGTTTGCTGAAATTTCATGCATGCATGACCACTGTATGTCTTTTGTGAAACACACAGACGTGGGCTTGATTTGTGGTTGCATGAGAGGCTCTTCATTCACATATTTTTATCGTTGAGAACTGTGAACACTATTTTACATAAATAAATATGTACCGGAAATTTTGTGATAGGGTGTGCAAACAGTACATCTTTCTGAACCGTCAAATTTTCATAAATTATGTTAACTCTGCGTACTTTCGAATATTATGTGATAGATATAAAACGAACACGTAGTATTAAAAAGGTGCTCTTGCGGTAATATATGTTTCTATACCATTAAAATTTGATCTAAGATCATCAGATACAGTGTTTGATTTTGATGTGTATATTTTTCAATAGGGATATATGAACGTTCAGATAATTCCCTAATAAACTCTAAATAGAACAAAACAACATGCACTACTAATAGTGAATCCTTGCAAGAAAAAAGTTCTCAAACCATACATTTAAGCCTGCAGACAATGCCTGCGAGAGTAAGAAGGGTTGGATATGATAAAGATGCATATCTAGCTATGGCAGTAAATAAGGGTCTCTAGAGATCTCTAACATCTAACATGGAACCTAGGGGAACTCAACTTGTTGTGAGGTCAGTGTTGAGAGTTGCATGTAGGTCGGGGAGTGTCTCTGTCAAAGCAAAGCAAACAAGAATGTTTTGGTTTGTTCTGACTTTATCGAACTTTTTTGTGGGGTTGGGTTTGGGGTTTTCTGTTCAGCTTCTCTGGTTGTTTGGTAACCAATCATAATTTGCTACTTCATTGCTTTTTTTTTTTTTTTTCAAAGAGATTGCTTTGGGCATTTAATTTACTAACAATTTAGCTTGTATTTATTTGCTTCTTCCATATTGCTAGTCCATTGATTAAGTACACACATGGATTTATCCTGCCTCGTAATGGGAAAGTATTCAAGATTGTTTTGATGAAATGCTGGTTATAATAATTTGAGATATAGAGATCATCTGTTCCGTTCTATAATGTAATAAGCTGCTAAGATAATCTGTTCCGTACGTTTTGTAACTATTAGATCATTACAACTTCTTAAATTTTTCTGCCATACTTATCCTTTGTTGCCGTATATAATGGTGCATGAAGAAGGATTTGCATCTATCCTATAACTATTTTTTTTTCACTTGCCAAAAAAAACTAGCTCGTGAGGATCAACTATTAATTGTTATTATTAACCAATTAATTCCAAATTAGAACACTAACTATACCCATGTCAGAAGTGGACCAGCCAAGAGAATAGTCTACAGGGTCAACCACTCAAACTATTTGACTTCTGATATTTCGTCGAGTTATTGACAAGAGAGCTAAAGTAATATAACTGTGATATGCTCGATCGTAATAGTTACGTTTTACTGTTAGTAAACACTGGGAATTACTACCCTCAGTTTTCTCTCACCCCCTCAAAATTTTCCAGATTAATTGACTTACTTCTTGCACATTGCCATATCCATTGGCTCATTTGTTGAGGAAAATCCCAAATTCAATTTTTCATAGTGATTCCCTATTTATTTATTTTTTATTTAATTTTAGTAGCATATTTGATACTCCCCAACTTATACAAACAACATTCACCACCAAGGCCCAAGGATTTAAAACATGTCTATGGCTATGGCTAAAAAGGTGGTACTCAGAAGGAAAATAGTGTGGCTTATTTGCCTCCTTAATTGCATCTATTCTAATTCTTGCGTTTATAATTTAATTGGTTCTAAAACTTTGTTTCTGGTGATTTTGGTGGATGTATCATAAACGTTATGAAAACTATAAAATAAGTTCTAGGACAAACCTTGCTCTAAGTTGACAGTCTCTTATTTTGAAATCAACCCTTTTTATTTGAGAATAATAAAACAGAATATAATTGTTCATTATCAGAAACATACAAAACACAACAATGTTATTCACAAAGTTTAGTCATTTGCACTTTCTCTAGTAACAGGTGGAAAGTGAGGTACCTTAAGTAATTTCTCTTTTCCAAAGCATGAACTACGATGATTTTCCTTCCTCTGATTTCAATGATCCATATTTAACATTCACCAGCTCCGCAGCTGCTCGGGCAGAAGCAGTCGCACGCTCAGCAGAGGCAAGGGCAGCTCTAGCTCTTTCGAATATATCAGATGGTTGTAGTCTTGTCTCCCTTTTGACATCACTATCTGGAACTGCATTATCATGTTTAATTGAAGGTTGAATTTCGTTAGTACCTGATGCAGGTATCTTACTTGGAGGTTTCAGAAGTTGAAGTCGTTGAGATTCTCGTTTAATATCATTCGGCAAAGTTGGATATGGTCCATCCGAGTTTGATGACTTAAAAGAACCCTGATTTGTAGGAGTATGAACATGACACAAAAGAAGGCACAGATTTATTTCGATCATATAGTAAATAACAACAAAATGCTACGGATAAAAAGTTCTCATGCTGAACTAGATAAAAAGGTTCAAGAGCCAAAACTGCTGATGAATTTAAAAAATTTTGAAAGACGTTCATCACCATTCAAGGTAATTGATGAAGTTCAACACAAAAAATATTAACACTTCGTCTCTTGGTAATTGATGAGAAAAGCATACAGGTTGGCTACCATATGAGCTGGGGGGGAGGTTATTAGCAAGCCATCCGAACACTTCAACAAGAAAATTAAGGAGCTCAAATTCAATTTGGTTTGGTGCATTTATGTCAAGCAATATCTATTGACAATTATGTGACAAAACCTGCTAGGCAAAGTAAAAGTTCATCAGAATTTGGCCTGATGCCCATATGAGCTCCAAAACAAACCACATCCATTCCATTGAAAACGTCAAACAAGATTCTTACCTAATTGATAAGGCAAGTTATGGTAGCCCAAATGTCCTTACAGCATGTGAGTTTTTGTACCAAGGAAGAAGGTATATATAAACACTTGGTGATCTATATGGTAAGAAAATTAAAAATATCCCCTCAGTGACCAATGTGGTACTTTCAGTTGACATGAAGAATGTTAAAACTGTGATAGTCAGAGATATGTTGACAGCGGAAAGTTCATTTGGGAAGCTTAAAGACTAATAGAGACAATATCCTAGGGCCTGGCTAAGAAATATTTTTGTTTTTATAGGTGAAAGAAAAAGTAAAGATAATCTCAATGTTCATTGAGGAAACATCCACATTCATTTAACTTTTAAAACGAAAAACAAAAACTTAAAAGGGTTAAACATGCGTTTAGTCCCTAAAAATAATTTAAATCTCATTTTGGTCCCGATTTGGACTTTTATAAAGTCCCATACTTTTTGGTCCCTAAACTTTGTTTATATCTCATTTTGGTCTCTAAATATTTAGATGTCACATTTAACTACCCTAAATTGTGCTTTTTTCGCATCAATTTTGATTGATCATCTCACATTTTGAACAATCCGGTTATATACTAGAAAGCAAAACTGATTAAAAAGATAAAAATAATAATAAGATAGTGGAATGTGGCACTTGATGATTCAGGGACCCAATTGAGACAAAAACATAATTTGGAGACCACATTTAGGATATTTTCAAGTCAAGGACCGAAAATAGGATTAACAAAATTTTGCTAACAAATCCTAAGTCAATGAAGGTTCAAAGAAAACATCTATAATGGAAGCTCTCTAATTACAACCTAATGTTGAGTTCAAATTTGTGTACAAGTAAAACCTTAAAAGTGTCGCCGTGTCAGCAGTTAGAACTTTAAAACTAGCAGGGAAGCCATTTCAATCTCAAGGGAACTGGAGGCACAGTGATCATGAGAAAATATGCGCACAGAATTATCCAATGAACAACAGAGATTTCAGCATACAAATAAAACCAGAGTTAATCCTGAAACAGACACACAAATCTATGCCAAAATATGGGAGATGAATAATTAACAGCATATATGGAGAGTGGGAGCTGAACTCATAACACATCCAGAACCGTGTTACATCAAGCTTGAGGCAAGAAGAAGAAAAAACAAATCAACTTAATGAAAGATGCAAAAGATATTGGTAATTTGGTACAAACAAGTTTACTGGAGTTTTTGGTCATGAAACAACCAACAATTAAGCTGCTGCTAACCTTACTCAGCCAAAAAAACAAGATACAGATAGCAGCAAAGAAAAAAAATTGAATTGTAAGTTTGCAAAGGTACCAGCAAATCTTCATGTCTTTTACTAAGTTCCGCTTCAGCGTTAGAAGAATCCCATTCCAGATTGTGCTCTCGTGCAATTTCCTTCAATACTTTGAGCTTTACCTCTGGAGAAGGAGCACTAACTGAAAGCTTTTCGATTATCTGTAGATCCGATATCAAAAGAAACGGAAACCTCATCAATTTTAAAGTACGAAAAACTACAGAAATATCAGACAATAGTAATGCACTAAAGCCACTTAACAGTACGGTTAACACCAGAATCAGGACGAAGCTCAGACACAGCTGAGACAAATTCCTTCCCGTACTTTGTGTTAAACAAATTCTTGATATGCAACAGATCTGGGACATCTGAACATCTAGGTGCAGCAAAAATTATGCTTGCTATAGCTTCTTGCAGTTCTGTTGGACATTCTCTGTTATGAGACAAATGATTGTCAAAAGCAATGGTCAGCAAAAAATACACATATTTTACTAGATATGGAATTTACTGGATACAAGAAATCCAATACGTCCTAGTTAACTCAAGGAACAATGCAAAGTGTGAAAGAAGGGGAAAAAATGAAAAGATTACAAACATCTTATTATTGCTGGTCATGCTAGAACAAATCAGAAGGATACACTATACAGCATGACTTTGGAAATGAAAATGTAGCATCCAGAATGGAATCTAAAAGCTGTTTCAGTTAATTCTGCAAAAAGTGCTGAATGCTATAAACTCAGTCACAATTGTTTTCCTAACATGAAAGTATCAACTTAAAATATTCTGAAATTTCAGGATTGATTTTGCAACTTTCCTGGGGCTGTAGTTAATTGACTCAGAATGGTGATCAATCAATTAGAAAAGCGTAGAGTTCTTACTGCAAAAATAATCAATCCTTAGAGAAGTAACATGACCCATGCAATGAATATGTGCTTAGTTTATACCTCCAGTATTGAACTTCTGATAGGGGTCAAGAATTAAAATTAGCACTAATGTTACGCATAAATTTATGAAGCGATAGTTTTATTTCTCATGATTTTGGATTATCAAATTAGTCACTTGAGATTCTTGGAGTTAGTTGTCTAGTAAAGATGGAATTGCCTATCCATATATAGAGGCTTAGTTTTGTTAAACATTCTTAAGTTTTGCTTGTGAAACTATCAAAATTATTCAGACTTATCTTTCTCTACTGCTTGCATCTAATTCTCTCTCTATTTTTTTCCCACCTATCCTGCCTTAATTTCCTTTATTTATCATGTCGTTCATAACTATCATGCAATAGTTCAAAGTACATCAAAACCTATTCAGTAACTCTGCTGTTACTAATATCTAGTACACTGTGTGACATATGTCCTGCCAAATCAGGTATATGCTGGAAAAGCAAAAGATAGTACTAAGAAAAATAAGATGCCAAAGCATACTCCTCTGATCAAGTGTTTGACATTTTATTTTGTCTGTATTTGAAATCATGTGACAAATTTATTTGTAATAAGTTTTCTATCCAGTGTCTCTTTGATATAATCCCAGTGAAAAATACCTCGGGAGCTTGAAAGTCTAGGCCAAAGCGTAAAGTAACTGCCAAAGATAGAAAGCAATGGAATATGCTAAATTGGAACAGAAAATAGCAGATAAAAAAGTGAGCAACTTTAAAAAAAAAATTCTTCCACTTGTTTCGTCATTATTATTGTGGTCATTGTCTTCGTAAGTGTTGTTTTTTCACAAGGAAAAAAGAAAATCGCTATGATGTTTGCAGTTTTTCAATGAGGGTTTTGGATTGACCACGATTGCACAGCCAGAAGATCTGTCAAAACCTAGTACAAATTTGTAGGCATTTAGTGCTATAGTTCTTCATCATTTTTAACTAAAACAGAATCTAAGCATTTCATAAATGCCCCATGTAAAAGAAATTTCAGATAACAATAGATTTACCTCTGGTTTTCAATAATGGGAACACGTGCAAGAATAAATTCACAGAAGAGCTCTAAAATCTCATATGCAGCCCATATATTTTGTTCTCGTATGACATGCTCCACCTGACCAAAAACATCAATTGCAGAACACAATTTACTACATTCACAAAATTAAAAACAAAACCCAATAAGTTAAAAGGCTTGCAAGTATTGAAGCCATACCCGAATTCGAGCTATAGCTTCTTGACCAGCCTGCAAAAATTGAGCTATCTCCTTGCGCATATGTTTGGTTTGTGCATCTCTCTTGTTTTGCAGCAATTTAATGCGTGAGATTGCCAAATTCAAACTTGTTTTGCTTCAAAATAACCCATCAAAATTAGGCCATTCACTTCAAAATTTCAGCACAAATGAAGCAAGATTGAGCATATTTAAACATAAAAAGGTAAGTCAATTCCGATACATATGGCCACAAAATCTTAAATTGAAAGAAACCCATATTGAGAATCGAAATAATGAGGACTGGGCATCTCCCAAAACAAAGTAAAATTCATCTTATAATGGCCACCAAAAACTAAAAATTTCACACAAACTTTGATCAATCCAATTATAAGAACAAACCCAAATAAATTTTAACAATGATATCAAGTTCGCAGCAATAAATAGAATTCATGAAAAAAGGAAAAAAGAAAACTGGAATAGAGGCGGAGAAGGTGAAATGTAAAACTGACCATTTTGCGCCAAAAACACCTCTATTGAAGAGCTGGTTTAAGAGAGACATGGAAGCTTAAACGAGAGATTAATGTTAAAGCCACTGCTATATATTAATATGATTCTGATCTGGTGGGAACAATGGTTCTTAACGGTCAAACTGGTTCTTGAGGTTGAAGACGATTATTGCGTTTCTCATAACAATAAAAAATAAAAAAGTCCTCGTCTGAGTCGTCCTCTTAACGAGTATAGAAAATAATTTTTTAGAAACTTAAATAGAATTTTAAAAAAAATTGGAACTAAACTATTGATTTTTATTTATTATAAATTAAAAAAAATATCTATATTACTGTTTAATACTTAATCGATTTTATTAATGATAATAGGTTTTCACGTCTAACGACTTGAAAGACTGAACTTAAATAGAATTAAATTGTTGATTTATAAAAGAAAGTAAATATCTATAAAATGAATTTTATTGTAAAAATTAGAAAAATTTGTCATTTTATCCTCTTTCATTTGCTATCGATATCAATTTTCTCTTCACTTTTAACTTTGTATTTAAACGTCTTTATATGAAAAATTTATTCTTTTTTTGCCCCTTCATTTTTGACTTAATATGTAATTATCTATACAATAATAAAGTTATTTTTATTTTATCCCCTCACTTTTGACTTAGTATCAAATACCCTCTAAAATGGTAAAATTGTTATTCTTTTATCCCCTCAACTCTAGAACCATTAAGATGTACAATAGCCGAATAATCATCTTATTTTTTAAATGGCTAATAAATATCTTTTACTATCTTTCTAGTCATTTTTTAGAAAGTCTTTCAGATATGAAAATATGCAGTTTTTTTTTTACATAACTTTTAAAAATATTTTGACACTAATGAATTAATGCAAAAGTTGTTCTATTTTGTCTATTTTTTGTTTTACATATGCATATATAATCATTAAAAAAATTATTTTTCTTTTACCTCTTTTCGTTTATTTTATTTATTTAATAATAAAAACTAGCTCTTTGAAAATATATAATATAAAAAACTTGTAAAAGATATTTATTAGCTATTTAAAAAATAAAATGTTTATTTAGCTATTGTCTATTAACAATTTTCTAACGGTGATAAAGTTTAGGGGATAAAAGAATAACAATTTTACTATTTTAGGGAATCTTTGAATACTAACTCAAAAGTGATAAGGCAAAAGAAGAACAACTTTGTCATTGTAAGGGGCACTTGAATATTAAGCCAAGTAAGGGAGCAAAAGAATAATAAATTTGTCATCTATGAGGTACTTGAATACAATGTCAAAAGTAATGGAGCAAATTCATATTGATGACAAATGTCAGAGGATAAAATGACCAATTTTTCTAAAAGTTATATATATATAGATTATTATCCGGTAGGTTTATTTTTCTCTATTTATAGGTTTTTTCCTAACCATTGGATCATATTATTTAATAGTTAAGTCGTTATGGAAAAAAATAACAATAAATACATATTATTTAATAGTTTTTTTTTCTACAAGATTAAGACGTGCAAGATAACTTTTAATTGAGTAAAACAATACATATAGATAGATAATTAAAAAAAAAGTAAGCATTATTATTCATCACAATGATGGAATTTTACGATCTACATGTCATTTTTTCATGGGAAAATAGACACATTTTTAAAAAATAAAAAATATCTATTAGGGGCTATACTCAAAGGTAAAAAATTGGCATTTATTCACATGATTTGGGATAACAAAGATATTTTAAAAAAAAAAAAAAACTACTGAATTTAGTAGGTATTTTTTTTTTTAACATATCTATAGGTGTTATTTTTTTTTAGCCATTAGTTCATATTATCTAACAATTACTATGATTTGAGTAGTTGAAAAAAAAAAACAATAAATACATATATTTTTTTTCTGTCTACCTTTCACCACATACAGACGTACATGATGAATTTTAATTGGGTAAAACAATATCTATATATAGGATAAAAAAATACCTACTATATTGATGTTATCTGTGTGCCATCTTTTATATATATATATAGGCATTAATCTAGTATGTATTTTTTTTACCTCTTCATAGGTATTATTTTTTCCAATTAAAATTCATCACGCACATCTATTCATGGTAAAAGGTAGAGAGAGAAAGAAACATTAAATAATGGATTTTTGTTTTTATTTTATTTTTTCAACTAATCAAATTATGATAGTCGTTAGATGATGATCTAATAGCTAACAAAAGAAAAAAACTATAGATAGGTTAAAAAAATTCTATTGGATTGGGAACCTATATATATATATATATAGGTTGCCAATCCAATAGGTATTTTTTTTCTTTACCTATAGGTAGGTATTTTTTTTTTAGCCGTTGGATCACCATCTAATAGTGATCCAATGACTATAATGAAGTACATGAAAAGATGTGCATCATTAATGTTCTTTCTCTCTCTTACTTTTATAATAAAAAAATATGCATATTAAATTTTCATTGGCCAAATTAATACCTATGTATAGGTAAAAAAAAAATACCTACTGGATTGGTGCCCATATATATATATAGTTGCCAATCCAATAGGTATTTTTTTTCTTTACCTATGAGTAGGTATTTTTTTTAACCGTTGGATCACCATCTAATGGTAATTCAATGGCTATAATGAAGTGCATGAAAAGACGTGCATCATTAATGCTCTTTCTCTCTTTTATTTTTTACAATAAAAAAATATGCATGCTAAATTTTCATTGGCCAAATTGATACCTATGTATAGGTAAAAAAAAAATAAAACCTACTGGATTGGTGCTATATATATATATATATACATATTTTGGAGAAAAAATGATGTCAAGTATTGAAACCTCAAATGATTTTTTTTTTTTGGTGAGGAATTATAAGTTTCATTTTAATATTACTAAGTTGTGAAATAAGATATTGTTTATAAAAAAATTATGAAATATTCTATAGCAAAATCAAATTGGATATTGAAATGCTTAAACAGTTGAGATTTTCAGAGTGAAGAAGATGATATTGAAAATGCTCAGCTAAATTTTTATTTAATAATGATTAACTATTTATAATATTATAAAAAAAAGCATAGAAACTAATAAAAGCTTCTAAAGTTAGTTCAAACTATTTTATTAATTAATTACAAAATGGTTAGTAACTAATTCTAATTAGTTAGTAATGCTAACTAAAATCTAACTAATTAGTCTAACTCAATTTTGACTATTAGTCTCAATACTTCCTCTCCTCTCAAGTTGGAAGGGTACTTGTCCATATCTAGTTTGCTCCTTGGATAATTAAACCGAACCATATTAAGAGGTTTAGTTAGAACATGCAACTTACTCTGTAATGGGAACATAATAGACTTCAATTTGTTTAGCACCAATCTTCTCTCTAATGAAGTGAGCATCAACTTCTATGTATTTAGGTATGGAGTGAAAAATTGGATTAGAAGCTAGAGCACTAGCTCCTATAGTATCACACTATAGAACAAGACATCTTGCAGAAGATAATTGAACTCCAAGCTCTAAAAACAAAGACTACAACCAGATAAGTTCAGTGACAGCAAGAGCAAGTGCACAATATTTAGATTCAATGCTTGAGCGAGCTACCACCTTCTGTTTTTGTTCACTCCAAGTAACTGAGTCTACTCCCAAGTAGACACAATAACCATTAGTAGACTTTTTGTCATCAAGATAGCTAGCCCAATCTCCATCTGAGCATCCTTTAAGTGAAAATTGATATTTGAGTGAATGAGTAAAATATAAACCATATCCAATAGGACCTTTAAGATATCTAAGAACCCTTTTACAAGCCTGCCAATGTTCAATCTTTAGTTCTTGAAGATACTGACTTAGTTTTTTATAGAGACAACAATGTCAGGTCTTGAAATGGTCAGACACTATAATGACCCTATTGTACTTCGATATATAGCTAGTTGATCAAAGATAATACCACCCTTCTTTGTTAACTTCTTGTTGTTGCACATTAGAGTGGAACTAGGCTTTGCGTATGTCATATTACACCTCTTAAGTAAATCAATAGTGTACTTGGTTTGAGTGAGAAACAAATCAGTGCATTATCTTAACACTTCGAAGCCAAGAAAGTAGTTGGCTTGACTCAAAGTTATAAGTGCAAATTATTTGTTGAGATTAGTAACCATATTGTGAATGAAAGTAGTATTGTTTCCAGTAATAAGGATATTGTTAACATATACTAGCAGATAAAGAGTAGTGGCTTGATACTTATAATAGATAATTGACTCTAGTACTTGTCTATATTTAGCTTGCTTCTTTAGATAATTGAATTGGCAATTTAATGCTGGAGCTTGGGATAAAGTTGAAGCATTTGAATTAAGATACACATTCGGATCAAAACGAGAGTAACACTTTGAAGCAAGATGACTAATCTTTCCACAAATTTGACACACTAGACGGAAACTACCACGTCCACCACGACCATAACTATGAGAATCGCCACAAAAACCATTGTTAGAGCAATGACCATAACCTTGCTTATTATGTGGATATTGGCCACCGTTGAAACTAGAGGGACTAGTACAAGGACCATTACAAGGTTTACCTGAGTTTTTCTTGGCCATGTTAACTGATGCAGCACCAAGATCAATAAACAATGTGGATTGATCCTGATCAATGCGCCTTTCTTGACTTTGTAACAGAAATTATGCTTCAGGCAAAGACACAAAATCTTAACACGAGGTGAGATTAATAATAATAGGATCGTAATCACTTCCGACACCACCAAGAATGTATAGAAGAAGATTATCATCAGAGATTACCTAACTTGCAGCAGCAAGATTTTCAACAATATTGTTTATCTTTAGAAAATAATCATTGATACTCATAGATCCTTTTTCAGTTGATTGAAGCTAAAAAACATAGCTAGAAAAGGCGAGCTTTAGAGTTTATAGAAAAGAGTTGCTCAATAACTTGCCAGATTTGAGCTGAGTTAGTACAGTGAACAACATATGTAAGCACAGACTCAGAGATTGAAGTAAGAACCGAGCTCATTCGAGCCTAGTCTATACGAATTCAGTAAGCATACTCTAGATTACAATGCCGAATAGAGGTGCAAGCCATGGAACTAGAATGAGAGGAACTTTCACTTTCTTGAAATAAATTGCTCAGGATAGAGTTGAATCCTAAGGAGAAAAACTTCGAAGTCATGAGCACGAATAGTCGACAGAATTTGTGAGCGCCAAAATTGTGAAATTTCTATGATCAAGCTTGAGAGCAAGTGGGACTGAGGAATACAAAAACGAAAAAGGTTGATTGGGAACCGTTATGGATGAGAGTCACTGAGCTATGATATCAGTTAGGATTTGAGATTCCTAGAGTAAAGAAGATGATGTTGAAAATGCTTAGGTAAACTTTTATTCAGTAATGGTCAACTATTTATAATACTACATATAAGGAATAGAAGCTAACAAAAGCTTCTAAAGTTAGTTCTAACTGATTACAAAATGGTTAGTAACCAATTACAATTAGTTAGTAATCCTAACTAAAATCTAACTAATTAATTCAGCTCAGTTTTGATTGTTATTCTCAATATAGGCTATTTCACTTTAGTCTTAGCCAAAAAGTGAAAAATAGATAATTGAATACGATTGAAATCAACAAAATAAAATATATAAAATATTAACATGTATTTACTTATTATTGACGAATCTAGGATTTTTTGATTATAAGTCCTACTAAATTAATATGTCACACCCATATATTTTTGAACATGGAGTAGGTTAGGTAAATTCTTATGGAGGGTTAAATCGTTGACTCACACCTTTTTTTTTTACTTATTTTTTTAACTAAACTATTTATGTTATTTGTTTTTTTGACCTACGTTTTATACTTCATTAACCTATTGTATTTTAGTAAATATGATGATTTTGTGTTTTATGTTTAGCTTTTGCTAATGATTTTTCTTTAACTTTGTTATACAATTATTTTATCTCTCACACATAGTTATCATGTTGATTTGTAAGTTGAAATGCTAAACTATTTAAAAACTATGTTAACAATAGTTGATAAAGTATAAGTATTTTTTTGGGAAAAAAGTATTAGTAGTGTACAATTGATAAATAAAAGTGCTTAAAATTATCTTAATAACAAAATTTTTTATTCCTTAAGGACGATTACAATGGTCAATAGCTCAATCCCATTCAACCAAACTATCAAAAATTAAGTCATTTTGAATGAGGATTTTGAGAAATTTCTTACATCCAACATGTGTCTACTGCCCATTGAACACTCATGACAAATGTAATGTATTGACTCATCTCTTGCAATGGTAATACCTAATGGCTAGGGATGTAAGAATGGGCATGGATAAAGACAAAGTATCAAATTGATCAAATATGGACTATTGAGGCTGATCTAGCCTAGCTCTTCTATGATTCGTGATAGGTTAGGTGTTACTAAGGGTGATTACCATTTTTTTGTAGAAGGTTTAACTAGTGTAGAACCCATTATTATTCTTATGCTTAGTAGGTGACATGTGGCCCAGATTAAGATTATAAAAATAGTTAAGCATATGATTAGCAATACTAATCTCTTGCTATTAATGACTTGTTTGATAATTGTAAACCTACATATTCATTACATTTATTTAAATAGTGCGCTAGATTTATACAAAATTTAGAAGGTAATACGCGATAAGCAGGAGAGTCATTATAGACCCAACTGACCTTCCCGGACTCTATATCCTATATCTCATGTTAGAGGATCAAGGTCTGGAGGGTCTATAGTATTTTTCATACCCATGCGAGCTATTGCATGGGTTCCAATAGGCTCTGCACTCCAAATAACTATTTTGCGCAATACGTGATTGTGGTCTAAAGAGGTATTAGGTACGAGCATTAAAAAATATCTCAGGTGGTAATTGTCTCAAAAGTAGTGGTGACTCAACCATAAAAGCTACAAGAGGTGCTACCACTATCTGATCAGAACGTTGTCTTCTCATTGTCTGTAATAACAAATTCATATGGGAGAGATATGTGAAGATCATGAACCACTTAACCCTAGCTCTTTCTCAATATAAATACTATGCTTTGCTTTTGCTTTAACCTCATCATCTTTGTGTATGCTTTGCCTCTACTGACTTAAGCTTTGAAGCATCTTGCAAGTGACAATTATCACCATTTGATTCCAGTATCGAGATAGTGTATTCCTAAAAGCAGTGAGGATATATGGACAGTTGAAAAATAGCTATGATATTAAGTGTAAGAATCTATATTTGTGCTCCAATAACAATTACTGTGGGTATGTAAACTTTTGTAACTAATCTAATGAACAATATTCGAAGCTTGTAAAGTTGAAGATTAGTGTTTACTTTTCAACAATATAAATTGGTGATTTAAATAAAGAAAAAATTAGGTCCATTTCAGAAAAGAATTACAAATTTATAGTGGGTTCAGATTTTTTTAGGCCTAGTACCACATTTTTTAGAAAAATGCGATTTCTTCAAAAAAAAATTTTAAAAATGTCATTTCTTAAAATAATAACTTATAACTGATAACTGGTTTTCAAACATTGATAACTAGTAACTATTTTTAAAATATCATTTTTCTAAGCTTTTTTTAAAATATAGTATTTTCCTAAAAAAATACGGTACAGAAATTGGGAAAAAAGTTGACCCATTATTTTTTTTGTAATTGTTTTAGTTTTTGCAGGAAAAAGTGTTAGAAACCCTTAAATAAAAACAAATATAACAATCAAAAATAAGTGATCTCCTTACAATAAAGGTGTTCAGTCCAATTTTTTCCTTTAGTAGGTTGGCACTCATAATGGGTTAGACCAATAAAAAAAAAAAAAAGAGAAAACTAAGTAGATAACCAATTTTTTAAATTAGTTTAAGTAGATGTCTATATTTTAAAAGTTATAGCTAAATGTCTATTTCTTTTTAAGTTTTAATTGTAAAATATGTTGTATTTCTATTTTTGTCCTTAAATGAGTTAAACATTTAGCTATAAATTTTTGAGTTTGGTCATATACTAAGTTTTGTGCCAAAAAATGATCAAATAGATATTCAACTCATAAAAAAACCAAGGTCATAAATTATTTTTAGTGGAAATTAGCCCCTATACGGCATTTTTAGAAAAAAAAAAAAAGAAAAGAAAAAGAAATATACTATAGGCTCTATTGTTTTCGATTCACTACAATTTTTAATTAGAAAAATGTCATTTTCTAAAAAATATTTAGAAAATGACTATTTTTAAAAAATAGTAACTTGTAACCTGTAACTGGTTTTCAAGCATCGGTAATTATTAACCAAAGGTATTTATAACTAGTATATAATAACTGATAACTGATAACCATTATTCAGTTTTCAAAAATTGGTAACTAGTATGCATTTCAAAAATTATATTTTTCTAAATAACTTTTTTAAAAATGATATTTTTCTAATAAAAACTTTACAGAAATTGAAAAAAAAAAACACCGACATCCGTAGTTTTGTAACTATTTTCTGTATTTATAGGTAAAAGTGCTAGAAACTCTTATTTTTAGTTTGTACTTTCTTTTATTTTATTTTGCAAAAGGTAAAAACAAGTAAATGGTACTTTGTATCATTATATCTGTTATATACTTTTCAATTTTGATTGTACTATATTTTCTTTGCTATGAAACAAGGAGTTTGTTGGATAAAAATTTTAATGAGATAGTCACAAATTATCAATTTATAATATTCACGAAATTGTTCAAATTTAGTATTCTTTATTTTTCAATTTGTTAGCGTATTTTATTGTCAAATTTGTATGGACTGATAAAATCAGATTTAATATATAAGTGCTCTTTTCTTCATTTACAAATGTAAAATGTACAAGTATTAACAACAACAACAACAGTCTAAAAAAGGTTTCGCATCTTTACTCTGGCTGAGATGCTCAATAAAAAGCTCACATCTTTGTTTGGTCCACAGGGATGGTTACTACTTTGATCACGAGCTTAAATTGAATATAACAATTGCTTTTTTACTCCAATAATTACCATTTCAGTCATATAAAATCATATTACTAACTTCACGAACAATTTTAAAATCTTATGACGACGAAAGAAAGTTAGTATTGACTTTCAACACAAAATGTGAGTACCTTTGAGAGAAAGCAAATATAGTAGAAAAAATTGATAATCTCTCACAAAATTTGGTGTTGAGCCTAATTTTCTCTAATAAAATGTGGGAACAAGACACTCAAGCCCGACCCAAGGCTTGACACAACAATTTGGAATTTGCTAAGAGAAAATAAAATAGATAGGACTAATTTGGGCCAAAATATTTTTTTTTTTTGTGCATTTTTAGGAGTGACGATGACTTCTTGACCTATGTTTCTTAACCATGAAACAACTATTATTTAGAACTTTTTCATGGTAAAAATATTCTTGACTATAAGTCAAGACGTCTTCGATATTTCTAAAAATGTCATTTTTAGAAAAATGCACAAAAAGACAAAATGGCCCAAATTAGTCCTACCTAGGTCCATTTCTCATTGGGTTTTAGATTCTTATACCTATCTTTTTAAAAATAAAATAAAAATTACGATCTTCAAAATAAAAATACAATCTTCAAAAACCAATTTAAATTCCGTGTGACTTTATTGGCATTTTCTAAATACTTCAGCTAAAAATATGGTGGCATTTTTGTAATTTTTACTATCTTTTTCAAACACAATCTTTTAATATTAAATCGGCCAAAATAATCGTAGCAGCTTCGTGGCCTAGTGGTTGGGCCACCACAAATGACTAGGCCACTAACATTGGTTGATGTGGCTTGACCCCCTTTACTGACATTTTAGGTTTTTTTTTATTATTTTAATTTTTTTCTCGTTATGAGTTACAAATAAAAATTAATTTAATTACTAATTTCTATTAATAAAATTAACTCAATTGGTCATTAGTTTTTTCTAGTTTTTTTCATTAACTTTTTTTTTCTTTTTAAAGTTATCTAAATATAAAAACTAAATTAGTTACTAATTTCTACTAATAAAATTAATCAAATTGGTCATTAATAATAATTCTTTCTTTTTTCTCAAATATTTTTTTGCATTTCAAATTATTTTTTCTTTTCCCATTTTTAATTATTTTTCCCTTTCACCTTATTTTTAATTTTTTACGAAACACTAACTTTGTTTTTCTATTCTTATGTAAGTCATAGAAAATTACAAAAATTTTTAGGAAATCAATTTGGTTTCTTTTTAACAAAATATCTTATAAGTAAGTAAGTCAAAGGAAACAACAAAAATTTCTTAGAAACTAGTTTGGTTTTATTTTAACAAATTGTCTTGTACATAAGTAAATCATAAGAAACTTTTGTGGTTTCCTAGAAACTAGTTCAATTTCTTTTCAACTGAATGCACTGTATATAAGTAAATCACAGAAAACTACAAAGGTTTCCTGGAAACCAGATTGGTTTCTTTTTAGTGGAATGTCACATACGTAAGTAAATCATAGGAAACCCAGAAATTAGTTCAGTTTCCTTTAAGTGAAATACACTGTATATAAGTCAATCACATGGAATCATAAAAATTTCCTTTTAGAGGAATACCATGTACCTAAATAAATTAGAATAAACCATAAATGGTTTTTGGAAACCAGTTTAGTTTCCTTTTAGTGGAATGCCAAATCACAAAGGTTTCTAAAAATCAGATTGGTTCCCTAAAAACGAGATTAGTTTTCTTCTAACAGAATGCCTTATACGTAAGTAAATCACATGAAACTACAAAAGTTTCTTGGAAACCAGTTTGATTTCATTCTAACAAAATGCGATGTACGTAAGTAAATCACATGAAACTACACAAGTTTCTTGAAAACCAGTTTGATTTTCTTCTAACAAAATGCGATGTACGTAAGTAAATCACATGAAACTACAAAGATTTTCTAGAAACTAATTTAGTTTCCTTTTAGTATAATACTCGGTATATAAGTAAATCATATGAAACCCTAAAGGTATATCAAATTACTTTTATCTGGTCAAACCCTTGCTAACTAAGTCAAATATATTGTAGTCAATTATCTATAAAACTAATTAGTAATTATTCAGAAGCTCAAAATACATATCCTTTGTTAAGTAACCTTGACTTGTCAAGAATAAAATTTAGATGATAACATCAAATCCAAGCCACTTGATTCTATCTGTGGACCACAAAGTTGATGTCCATATACTTCCAATTAATAATCTATCTCAAATTTTGCTCAGTCACTGCTTGATTCTTCAACTCAATATAATATATCAAAATTGGAAGCCTATGTACCATTTTCTAGAAAATAAAGCAAATCACTATGGCTGTACTCTTATTATGAAAGATTGCCTATAATTAAATAAAAGGGGTAGCCTCGTTTAACTAACTGTAGACACATTAAATGTGCTAGAGAGTTTCCAATTGATAGATTACATTTATTGATACCAAAACAACCATTGACTCTTGCTTATCTATAATAGTGAAATAAATCAATTTAACAAACCAATTTCGAAGCTAAATAACTCTATATAGCTTCATAACTCCAAGTTATAAGACCACTGACCTCTCCCCTGCCCCCTCCCCGACAAAAAAAAAAATGCTATTACTAACAAGGACACAAAAATCATAAAAGTCATGTCTCCAAACAGATCAATAACGTACAATAACATTTTAAAATTTGTTAATTGCAAAGTACAGACACAAAATATGAAAACTTCAATTTTCATTGATAAATTAATAATAACCTTTAAAGCTTCTTCTATATAAAAGCCCCAAGAACTTATAAAAGCCAAAGCCCAAAATTGTCACCTACTTACACTTCTATTTACACCACTTTCTCTCTAAAATGACGACGACTTGACTCGACAGGATCTTATCGATGTCATACCTCCAGACCAGCTGAGAACGATCAAAGAGCTTCTTCGTGAATTGAACCGCAATATCGAATCAAAGGGATTGATTCTCCGCTTGAGAGCAAAGATTATTGAGATGATAGTGGAAATGGTAGAAGGAGTTTGTATAATAGATTGAGAATTTAGAAATTTCTCGCCTATGGAGCAGAATTTCGTTAAAGAGAGACGCTAAGATCCCCTTTCAGTGTGGTGTGAAGGAAAAACTACCATGTATATTTTAGTTTAGTCGATTATGGTATTTTTTTTTTTTAAAAAAAAAGAACAAAATTGTATTAAAGTATGTTAAATGACGGTAACCGTATTTTTAGAATTGTTTTCTTAAAAGGTAGTGGTGTGTATCATTTTCCCTTTCTCATTTGCCAATTCTTCTCATAAACATTCTTTGATAGTAATTCGTAAAAAAAATAAGTGAAAAAAAAATTAAGGAAAAAAAAAATAGAGAAGAATAAAAAACAATGAGCTATAATTTTCTTTCATGTGTTTACATATGCTTACATACTAATCTTTTTCTCTTTCTCTTTTTCCTTTCCTTTCCTAATAGAGGGATTAGGGATTAGTAAATATGCTATTAATTCCTAATTCCTCAGTGCCAATCATATAAGTTAACCACAGAGTATAACCTGATTGATTAAAGCCAAAAAAGTAAAACCTGAGCGTCGGTGGGGCCTGTATCCTTTGAATATAAAAGTTGGTTTTGAGTCCATCTCAAGGAGATCAGAATTAACACGCGTCAAGTTTGGCACCTAAGGTTTGGACTAGGTTGGCAGGCCGTTAAAGACGGAAGCCAAATTTTTGTAGAGTAATTTTCTAGAAATATTAGACTCATGTTATGCTTGATGAAGTGCAGTTTGATATGTATATGCTTGTAAAGGGTTACGTGACTTTATTCTTCTGGAGTGTCTTCTCAAAAATCCTTTGAAATCGACTCTACTTCGTCCTACAGAAGGGGGGGGGGAAGTTGACAGACGGACATATCAGAGAAATAGTGAGAGCAATAGTGAGTAACAAGTGAAGGATTTTCAAACTCGTATGACAACACACTTGAAAAAGAAAGAGTAACAACAGGATAAACAGAGATATATTAGCCCAAAGAACTTTAATTAGTTCCGTCAAAAGGAACTCCGCGAATCCAGCCAAGTGATAATATCATCAAGGACTCTGAAAATTCTTTCATCAGGCTCTCCTTCAAGAATGCAATGATAACCTTCTTCATAGAGTTTAAGAGTTTTGTCTTCGCTAGAGGCCTTCTCATACAAATATTGGCTCACCAAGGGATCTGTCACCCTATCCGCAGCTCCATGAAGAATTAGCAATGGAGCTGTGACCTGCAAGACCTCTAGAATCAGTTACTCGTGATATAACACGAAATGTATAACTCAGACGGCGAATCATTACCCAGCATTAAGAAATAACAAGAGGGCTTAACAGACGTAAACTGACCTCCTTCAATCGCCTCTCAATATCAGTAGTAGCATTAAGAAGTTCCACAGCAGTTCTTAGTCTTGTTTGGTCACTATAACATATCACATTGTAGACGGCCTAAATAGGGGAAAAAGAATCAAGCTTTTAAGTTAAACTTCTCCTGCAAGTATGGAACCCTTTCACATGTAAAAGGCTCAAAGCAATTAATATAAGTAAAAAAATGTTAATTTTTCATCAGTATGAGAAATTCCTTTACTGGATATGCTGGCAGTTCTTATATTTGTTTTTTCTTATACAAGTGATGATACACATACTAAATTTTGATACCAAATGATTTGACATCTTTTGGTCTCCAAAACACATATCACTCAGTTCAGTCAAAACATGTGCAGCTTAAAGATGCTACATTAATTGGTATCCAAATATGACAGAAAGATTGAGCATGAGTACCATTTCACATACAATCAAGTAACAAAATTTGAGAGAGTGAGAGAAGGACAAACCATTTCCCTTTTCCTCAGATCACGGAAGGCAAGCGCAGCTAAATCTTTCTGTGGGAAAAGCTTTGCTTTCGGCAGTACTCTTGACATTACTGTTAGTACCTTCAGAACTGCTGGTGGAGGTTTCATGTCTTCTGCAATCTTGCAGCAACTCAAGGTCAGCAATTTTTTTGTAAGAACTTCTACTTCTAATTGAGATACGGAAATCTTAATGCTCGAGCAACTATATAATATTGCTTACAGCGGTGAAAAAAAGAAGTTAAAAGTGAAAATCTTACTTATGTTAATGAAATTCTGAGAAATAAGTTGCAAAGTACAATGTAAATAAAAAAAGTGCCAGGTTTGGATGTGCATTTGCAAAAGACATAGAAAATGTAAATCTATACAAACAAGCGGATCATATGAACATAAAAATGAATTGACCTCATAAATATGCTTTTTACTCGGCTGATTGGAATAGAAATGATGTAGACATGGAATATATTATATTAAGAAATTATATTATCACTATTATTTAGATTTATTATTAGGGGTTATTTAATTTTGGGTAACTAGATTTATGTTTCTTATTTTTATTAGTTTCTAGAATTTATCTACTTTCCTCATTAAGTCCAATTGTCTATTTATAAATAGGCTTAACTATGTAATTCTCCATTAGACTATGATGAATTAATAAATGATTATTGACTTTTCTCCTCTTTCTTAGTTTTTATCTTGATTCTCTATTGCTCTTCTACCTATTCATCTATTTCTGTCTAATTCTCTCCTTTGATTCTATTCTACCTCTCTCTAATCTATCTAATTTCTTATCCATCTTGTTTATTTTTTACTATTTTACAATTCCTTTGCTATTCTACGTATTCACTCTATTCTTCTATCTTTTCTCATCTTATTTTATATCAATTAGTATCAGAGTCAGGTTTAGTTTCCTATGCCTATCCTGTAAAAATTTCCACTCTCTACCGGACTTCCGCACTTCCTACTACTGACCAAGACAATGCTCTCTACTGTGCCTCATCTCCAACATCGCCCCTCATTTAGATATGGTTCAACAATTCTCTACCATGAGTCCACACGCTGAATTACCTCATCACATCGTCAAGGCCATTCCATGCTTTGCCTTTTTTCAAAGTGGAATAAGTCCCAGTTTCAAGATCCTACCCCTTCATCAAGACTCAAGACTTGGGATTGCCGCTTGTTCTATGCTTTAGATTATTGGTTAATGATGTATTTGAGTTTTAACTCGCCAGAGTCACCCCAGGGGAATGATGTAGACATGAAATATATTATATTAAGAAATTATATTATCACTATTATTTAGATTTATTGTTAGGGGTTATTTAATTTTGGGTAACTAGATTTATGTTTCCTGTTTTTATTACTTTCTAGAATTTATCTACTTTCCTTGTTAAGTCCAATTACCTATCTATAAATAGGCTTACCTATCTAATTCTCTATTAGACTATAATGAATTAATAAACGATTATTGACTTTTCTCCTCTTTTGAATCTCTCTCTCAGATCTTATCTTGATTCTCTATTGCTCTGTCTCTCTCGAATCTATCTAATTTCTTATCCATCTTGTTTATTTTTTGCTATTTTACAATTCCCTTGCTATTCTACCTATTCACTCTATTCTTCTATCTTTTCTCATCTTATTTTACATCAAGAAATTATTAGTGAAAGTATAGATTCGGCAAAACCCTGTAGTAAACTGAGACGGAAAAGAAAGAAATAATGTGAATAGGGGAATATGAAGGTGACCCACACCACAAAGTGCTCAAGAAATCATTCAAAAAGTAAAAATTTATGGTATGTAATACATTATGAAGTAACTACTATAGATTGACAAAATTGATGAACTGTGAATAATGAAGGAACAAGGATAGCTTACTTTACACATAGGGGCCACAAGAATCACTCCATCCCATTCATGTGGTACCTTCAGATGAACTTTGAGAGTAACGGCTCCCCCCATGGACTGTCCCAATATAAAATGGGGCAAACCTTTCAATTCAGGCCTTTCTGCAAATTTCGATTTGAAAGAAAATCAGTAAGATCTTTCTTTCAAGCAAACGTTTTATAACGATTTATCTCTCTAAACAAAAAACTTAGTAAAGACCAGCATGTAGAATGTGACACCTTTAATCTTTCTATAATTTTCAATGACATTGTCCGCTAATTCGTCAAAGCTAGGGACGTAACCATGCAATCCTTCAGAGAGACCAAAACCTGGATGGTCCAAAGCATAAACAGCGTACCCAGCTGCAGCGATCCGCTTGGCAATACCTGAAAACACATAATGAATCTCAATCTTGGAGTGAAAAGAAAAAAACTAAACAAAAATAGAAGTATAATAGAAGTTCATCATTGATAACTTTAAAAAGTAATGACAAACCTTCAAAGAAGAAAGTGCAAGTATCACCATATCCATGGCAAAAGAACAGAGCACCTTTGATTGGAACACCTTGTTCTGGTTTCCAGCTCTTACAGAAAATTTCCAGTCCCCTTGAATTCCTCACATACCACTTGAAGCCAAAAAAATAAAAAATAAATAATAATAAATAAATAACTAAGCAGTAGTGTAAAAATTTCATTGTACAATCTGCGAAACTTAAGATTTCATAAGGTTAGCACTAAAATAAGATGAGAAAGACGATAAAACATGCAAGTTCAATGGGTTTTGTTTTCATTTCCAAAGGGTTGATTGGTAACACTTTTGTATGAAAGTTACATTAGGCATAGTGCTTAAAAGAAAATCATTTCGAAGTGTTATAAAGCATACATAAAGTATATAATGTTCCACTACTATTCGTTCTACTGATATATTTTCCCAAGAAACAAACAGAGAATATGCCAAAATAGACAAATTGCCAAACTAAAGCATTTGATGCTTACCTCCTCTGTTGGGATCCCCGAAGGAGCCAACTACCCACCAATCCGTACCGAATCAAGCATCAAATAAAAAACAAAAATCGAAATATTAATCAGGGAACAGAATAAAAATTAACCAAAACGAACCAAACCACATATAATTCAAGAATAAAAGATTGTGTCATGGCCAAAATCAAAACCAACCTTGAACAAGCAATGATCGAGATTTTGTTGAATCTCAGTGAAAGCGGATCGAACCCTTCTGCGAGCTGGAGCTTGGTCAAGATTTTGAGAAGCGATCGAATTAAGCTCCTCGCTTACGCCTTCGATTGCCGATTTTTTCTTCGCGGTGACCGTTAGAAGCTTCGTTCTAGGAGCTGAAAATGTGGTTTTGGGTCTTATACTGGAGCGAGAAATAATGGGTATTTGCTGGTTTGGAGTCTGAGATATGGGAGACAATGAGGGAGAAAGCTCCATTGATCGGCATCGGAGAGCCTGAGGAATCTCCATAGCTATAAGGCCTAAAAGCTCAAACCCAAACAGGTCACCCCAAAAGCTCTTTTAAGTGGCCCTCAGCCTGAAATAGGCAGTCAACGGTTCAATAAAAAGAGTCAGAAGACTCGGTATGCACGTCTCTCTCTCTCTCTCTCTCTCTCTCTCTCTCTCTCTCGAACATGCACATGGACCACGTGCTCACTATTTTAGTGGTTTGTTCCTATTATTTTAAGGGAGAGCCTTAATAATGTTTTCTTTCTACTTTTTTCTTTTCGGCCGAGAAAGCTGACTACGGTGCCGTCCAATTCCAGGGGTTAAGGTTATGTTTGGTAAGGGGGGAAATAGGAGATAGAGAAAAAAAAAAAAAAAAAAACAAGCAAACAAACAAAGAAAGTGTACGAAAGAAATATGGAGAGAAAAGTGACATATAAGTTGTTCAGAACGAAGGTAAAGGGAAAAGAAGAGAAAATGAAAGATCAAATGAGTGAGAAAAAAAGCAGGTGGGTTACAAAATTTTCTCCTCCATATTGGAGAGAAATGTGAAGGAAAAAAACTTTAACTAATGAAAGAATTTAATTTATTAAATTATCACTACACATTAACTTTTGAAATTGGAATATGAGGTAAAATAATTATTTTTATTTTTTTTCGTGCTATACATAAGGGGCTATATTAGTACCCCTTGATTTTATTATTTAAAGACTAAAATGGGCAATTATAAAACAAAAATAGAAAAAGCACCTCATTAACACTACAATAATTTTGACTACTATGCTATTTATCTCCCTCTTCTAGGTTTATCTTTCTTCCTCCCACGCCTCTTTCTCTCTATTTTTGTTTTTCCCTTTTCGTTATCTTAGGTTTCTTAACTATAATTTTAGCTTCTTTTTCTGTTTGCTTAAAAAAATGAAATAAGATAAAATCAAAATAATACAGCTAAGCTTAATGCAATATTTACATGAATACTCCATATCCTGTTCTGAATTAAAACAAATCTCACCCTTCAGTCCCAAAACTACCCATTCACTCACCAATACAACACCTTAAAATAAAAATTTTATTACTATTATACCGCACAAATTATTATAAAATATAATGAAACTAAAAGCCATCTAGTAGATATTGTTCTTAATTTAGCCAAAAAAAAAATGAGCAACCTTTCGAAAATTTTTTTCTTAACTAGAATAAGCAAGATTTGGGGGGAAAAAAAAGACAAGTATGAAAAGAGAGAGATAGAGATTAGAATAAAAGCACTTCAAAAATCAGATACACCATTAAGAGACACGAAAAAAAATTATTTGCTTTCGGTTTTTCGGGTGTTTGAAATAGGATATGACAAGTATATACTAGTGGTAACAAGGATGAGAAGGGTGCACGTCGAGACTTGAGAGCAAACAAGAGTGGGTTAGATCGTAAAGTAGGGGTGCACAGGTTTAACATATTTTGTCAATTTACTTTTACGTCGTTTGGGGTTAAAGGTGGCAAAATGGGCGCCCACCCTCGGATCGGGTTGGATCAGGTTGACTTGTCCAAAAATACTGATTGGCTTGGTCAAAATAAAATATGATCCGGCTCAGATTCGTTAGCCTGCCTGACTTTTTGACGGTCCAAAACCGGGCCGGGGTGGGCCGGCATGTATTCGGCCCTTTTTTTATTGTTGCTATTATTTAATTTTTTTAACAATTTTTTGTAAACATGTTAAATTTAAACTTTTTAATTGAATTTTCATTTAAAAAAGTTGACAACATAAACTACATATGTTTTTTATTGTTAAAAAATTAATAATAATTGAATAGGATATTAAGAAAAATAATGAAACAAATAAATTTGAAATTTTGAAATTTTATTTTATTGATGATCATTTATTATAATTTAAATTATTACTTGAAAAAAACTAGTATATCATTAATTACGACTTTATGAGTTTATGATTCATCATCATCATTTATGTATAAGTTATTGAAATTTTCGGCCAATTCTTCATTATAAATAAAAATAGTGTCTTGATTTTGTTTTGCTGTTTTTTCCCAATCTTTAACACATGCTAACACCTTAACCATTTCAGGAGCCAATGAAGTCCTCTGCTCATCTACTATCATCTTAGTCGTACTAAAAGCAGACTGTGAAGAAATCGTGGACACCAGAATTATTAAAACGTCACGGGCTAATTGTGAAAGCACCGGAAATTTTGGTTGACGCTTATACCACCATTCCAAAACTTTGAAGTTCTCGTTATTAGAGTCGATGTTAGAGTCTAGCTTAATATATTGAGTAAGATCAAAGGATTGTTGTGAATTTATTGGTGGTAGTAGTTGACTTGAACTTGATGATGAGCCACGACCACACCCTTGAGGACGAGAACCTACCATACTCCAAAAAGACTTATTTTTTGACTGTTCTTCAGTTTCTTGTGGAGGA
>JXTB01000008.1:1466800-1489305 GCA_002914805.1 Parasponia andersonii
ATATTGAAAATGATGGTCGACGAGGCGATATCACTAGCTTTATCTTCGAGTTCTTTGACTTCAGTCGTCTTGAACTCCTCAATAGCTTTGTGAACTGCCTCAGTGGTCGCTTCCCTCATGCGATCCCGATGCTCAGAGATGGTCTTCTCGAGCTCTTTGACTTTCTCCTCGAGATTCTCCTTCTCGAGTCTCTCCTTGACCAGGTCTTCAAGCATCTGCTGCCTCTCCAAGTTGAAGGTCGTTCTCTCTTCCTCCCGAGCCTTCGTTGAATTCTTGAATGCTTGGGTTATCTCTTCAACTTTTTCGGCCTTCTCCAAGCATTCGAAGACCGAGTCGTGCATCAGGATAGCAGCAGCCGCAGTCTGAAAAATCTAATCGTTAATACCAAGAGAATACATTCGAGGAGAGGATAGAAAAGTACTTACATTGGCCAGCATCCTCATCGCAGATCCAAAAGTGACCTTGGCAGATCGTCGCTTCATCCGCTCCCAGCCTTTCTCGGATGTGAAGCGATCAATGAAGGCTGCGCTCATACCAGCCTTCTCTAGTAATTGTTTGAGGAGCGCGAAGAGCTCGTCACACTTATCTGCCAGGATCGGTTCTGAAGAAGTGGTAGCCTCTTTAGGTGGTTCAGGATGACTCGCTAGCTGAGGCTGTGGTGGAGGCGAGCTTGCTGGGAAGTCCTCGGAGGCAACTTTTCTTTTCTTAGAGCTGTCAACCTTCTTTTTCCCTTTCGATGACGAAGTACTCTCGGGTGTCTTGGTTTTTGCCATAGACCCGAGAGTCGAGGATGGTGCTCGCATACCGCTACCGATAACCATCTCTGTACAGATATGTTGGTGAGCGAGGAGATATAATATAAAGGTAATTAGAATGGATATATATGATTACCTTCTTCTTGTGGAGCTGGTTGAGGAGTTGATGGTGATGCTGTCTCTGGAGAGGAAGGTTCTGAGGTTGGAAGGGTGGCTGGTGCTTTTCGTTTTCTAGTTCTAGAAGACGAGGCACTTAAATCCGTCCTTTTCCTTGGCTTCTTCTTCGAGCTCGATGGTTTAGATGAAAGGACCGGGGGGTCTGGGAACGCGGCTCCCTTTGGAAGCAGACCACAAGCGACCAGGTTATTTGAAGTTCCTAATACCTTCCAATTAAATTCTTCAATTGGAAGGTCGTTGATTTTATATACCCTTGTAAGATGTTACCTGGAGAGTCCGGGTCGATCCATGTTTTCTGCGATGACATTCGAATGCGATCAGTATAAAGGTAACAAAATAGAAAAAAGGCGATAAATTGGAAGACTACCTACCGGGATTTTGAAAGAAGCCGTTAGCCGCATAGTCAAAATAGAAAAATAGATTTTTCCACTTTCCCATGTTGTTGCGAACCCTGTAGATCGTTTTTATTGCCTGGTTCGACCATTTGCTCGCATAGAAGAAGTCAAGATCTGACGGATTTGATTTCACTTGGTAAAACCAAGCGAATTCTTCAGGAGAAGGGGTTTCTAAACCTAATTTATGGTACAGTATATACAAACCTACCATATATCTATAGGTATTACGGGTCAATTGAAAAGGGACGACTCCATAGTAGTCAATAATCGATTTTATATACGGATGGAGTGGGAGATGCACGCCACATTTGAGGGCAAACTTCCTCTATAAGAATTCATGGGTTCACTCATGATATATAAGATCTTGATGAAAGAACGCAATGAAGGAGATCAAGAATACAATATGTGCTTCATGGCTGTCAATGATGAGGTAAATTCTCTTGAACTCAATAATAGCTTATATGATGATTTTCTTAATGATAGTAGTGATTTTGATAATGAAAGTGTTAAAGAAGAGTTATCATACAATAAGCTTCTTGATAAATTTAATGAATTGCAAGATAACTATAAATTGCTTATTTTGAAAAATAATGCTCTCAACAAGAAATTATCTCTTTTATCAAAAGAACTTGAGAAATTTTTAAAAGAAAAGGAAGTTATTTTGACATGTAATATATATGTATCTTTGAAATATAAAAATGCTTTTTTAAAAGAAAAAGTTTTGAATTTAACCAATATTATCTACAATTTCACCAATAAAAAGAAGAATTTTGATTTAATACTTGGTGGACAAAGATGAATTTTTGACAAAGTAGGTATAGGATACAAACCTTTTGTAAAACAAAAGTATCTAAAAAATTATTTTGTCAAAGCAACATCTAATAATAACTCAAAATATGCATGTACTTATTGCAACCAAAATGCACATACAAGTTTTTCTTGCTCCATTAGGAAAAATACATATTTTGGTGTCAAATAAGAATGGGTACCAAAGAATTCAAAAACTAACCCCCAAGGACCCAAAATTAAGTAGGTACCAAAAGTTCACATTTGAATCTTTATGGTAGGTATAAGCAAGAAAGTAGTTGCTCCAAGTACTTGACCGATGACTTCACCAAGCTCTGAATTTTTACAAAGAAATGATAATAGATATTTAAGTTTTGGAGATAACGCAAAAAGAAAGATTTGGTATAAGTAATATCCTTAATAATTCTTTTCCTGTTTTTAAGAATATCTTGCTAGAAATATAATATGCTTAATTTTTGTTAATTATGTGATTAAGTTATTGAGTTTTTCTTTTAATCTTTTCAAATATTCAATTTGAAATTTTAAACAAATGAGATTATATCTTTTGATCAAAACAAATTTTTTTTATTATTGTTAAAATATTTTCAAGTCAAGATAAATTTTGTTTTGCTTTAAAAGAAAATATTTATTGAGTATGACATTTAAAACTTGGGCAAGCTAATATGGATGTAATTTCAAAACTTTATTAAAGGAATCTTGTTATGGCTTACCTAGTCTAATTTTTGGAAATAACAAGATTTGTAAAGCATGTCAAAGTATTATGTTTTTGAGTTAGTTAATAATTTTTCAAAAATTTTTTTTTACATGATTCTCTTTATTGGTTTTAAGCCTTGACCATATCAAATACAAATATTTTACTAAAATATTTTTAGGTCAAAGTTATCAACACTATTTGTGATGTTTTAAACTAGGTGTTGATTAAGCTTATTTTGAATAAAATACCATTGTGGATTTTAAAATGATAAAAAATACAATATTGGATATTTTTATAGTTTTTGGAAACAAATACTTTATTTTCTTAAACACGAAAGACAACTTTGAAAATTTTGTTTCCGAATCCAATGTTGGAGCTTTTCCTAGTTACTCTACTACTAGTAATGCATAAAAAGAGTTTTTCAATCAAAGAACTAAATAGTAGATGAATCTATGCATGTGATATTTGATGATACTAATGACTCCTCTAATGAGAAAAGCATAGATATTAATATTGTAGATATGGTATTAAGCTTGAATGATTGAAGCTTAAAGACAAATCAAAAGATAATTAAGTCCAACCTCGATACAAAGAAGATGAAGAGCTTTTGGAAGGATGAAATCTTCATCAACTACTCCAAACAAAGAAAACTTGGTATGTTGATTATAATGAAACTTCTTGATTTGTTTTGTTTATATAATATTTGTTTGTATTCCATGCTATTTAAAATCGATAATTTTTCAATGCATTATCTATTTTTTTAATCGACTTTCCTCATTTTCAAACAAATGTTTTGAAAAACCACCGAAACAGAGTTTTCGGTAGACTAAAAATATTTTTGGTCTACTGAAAAAGTGTATTAGAAAGCAATTTTTCACTGAATCAATAGACTGAAAATCGTTTTTTGTCTACCGAAAACTCATAGGAGGGTGAGTATTTAAGGCCTTTAATTTTTTTTTTCATTTTTTTGGGTCTTATTTGAATTTTTATGAGCTTAATTTTAATTAATATATCAATTGCTCATATGTGATTTAAATGAAATGCACAATGCATAATACTTAAACTTTTATATTTGTGTAAATACTTGATAGTTTTTACATGACAAATACTATGCATAATGAATTGAATTATTTTATTTATATTGGTGTTGTATTTAAACTCAAAATGATGTAATACTTGAATTCAATGTTTTTATTTTGTAACTTTGTCATTTTTGTTTTTTTCGCATGATTTTTTATAAAAACAAATTTTTTGATGAATATCACATATAAGGTTTTTATGAATTCTCAATGCATGTTTTGTTAATGCTTTATTTTTTCTAAACATCTATTTCTTATAGTTGTTTAAACTTAGATTGTTGGGATTTTTGCCCTAAATAGCAAATTTCCAATTTTACCCTTTTGAATATAAACAACTTTCTCTTATATGCAATTATGATATTTGCTAGATTAAACTATCTTAGTTGAATAGTTTATTCATCTGAAAAAGATTTCATGACTTTATATGTGTATAAAGAAACAAACATGATTAAGTGTAAATTATAGGGAGACTTGTTTCTTTATCTAAGTCTAAATGAAGTAGTTTATAATTTGTAAATAAAGATGGAATACCTTATTTACTATAGGTTGTAGTGTTTACCTATCTCAACGGGAATGCTATGTCTCAAATCATTGAAGTATCTGACTTCTGATAGAAATACTAATACAATATAAACAAGTTATGTGTACTAAACTGGACTAGGTAATATAAAGAATTGGAATGCTGTAACTCAATTCTTATATTATCACAAACTAGCTCTTAGCATATAAATCTTAATCTTTGATGTTTGACTAGACTTGCTTTCATAGGTTATAGCCTTTTGATTTGTTAAAAGACTAACTTTTATGAAATTAAAGGTGAACTCTAGCATATTGGAGGTTATGGCTTATGAATTGATGGGAACATCAAATAGTTAAGGACACTATACATTAATGCCACTTTAGGTTCTTTCAAGATTCATGGAATAATTAAATCTAAGATCTTAGTATTCACTTTGTGAATTGGTTGATTATTTTATCTAAATGGTCATTGAAAACAAAATTATCGACAACATTATTCCTTGATAGAAAGATGGTAACTTAAAGGTAAATAGGTGTTGGAGGGGTATTACGGTAATTTCACCTATCCAACTACGGCATCGTATAGGGATTATATATGTGGTATAGAATATGCTCGATGGATTGGTTAATCAAGGTTAGTTGATTAAATCTCTATAAAAGGTATGATATTTAATCTAAGAGTGCAGTTTTGAGACTTTAGTGGAGTGTTCCCTTTACTAATAATATTTATATAAATACCATAATAAGAGTTATAATGTATTTATCATATTATTGGAGCTTAGATTATTTGGATCCATTAGGTCCCTTGTCTAGCTCAATTAAGCTCATTAATTGGTTGGTGGTATTTATGAAATAATTTTCATGAAACTATGTAAAATAATGATTCTACACAGAAGTTGGTATTTTTATAAATAAGTTTCATGAGTTGGACATATTTATAAAAATACGCCCAAAGCCCAAATTGGAGAACAAGACCCAATCCTAATTGGACTAGGGTTAGCAGTTTTGGGTCCCATATATATAAGATATATGAGAGAAAAAACTACACAGTAACTCATATAGAGTCACACGTATAAGGCATAGGGAGAGAGAGAGATTTCGACCAACCTAGGCTAAGGGAGAGAGAAAAATGTTTCTACAATCTCATAGTCTCATCTTACATCTCGGTATTCCATAGGATCAAGAAGGCGTTCTTGATCATTCTCCAACGAAGGTTTCGACTTGGTGCCCACTCACTTCATCAACCAAGAGCAAGAGCATAGACAAGAAGATCTAGGGTTGGAGGTTTGATCACTATCAATAAGGAGATCAAGGAGGAATACACTACAAGAGGTAAACCTAATCTCATCTCTAGGGTTTTGTATCTAGATTTGATTTATGTTGTACATGATCCTGTATATAATGCATGTGTGTTATATGGTTATGAAAACTGTTTTCATGTAAAATTTTAAAACCTAAATCCACTAATTTTTCTACTTCATTCATGATGTGATCATGTATTTTCCATATCTGCATGCATGTTTGATTTTTCTAAGTGTTAGGTCAATTTACCAGCAATTGGTATCAAGAGCGTAGGTTCGTATGTATAGCATAATATTGATCTAGAATTGAATATCTAGGTTATGTGATTGAGTTTGAGGAATTTTTATTTATGATAGTTAAATGATTCATGGTGATGAATGATATTTAATTACGTATACTATTGATTTTTGCATGGTGAGAAAAATTGTGGATTGTGATTCTAGCAAAATTGGGTTTGGATGTTCTTGAATTTTATGTTTGATAGATTCATGAATATGTTTCAAAGAGTTTGAAAATCTGAAATTTTTCTAGAATTTTTTGATGTTGTTTTAAATTTTTCAGCATTTAAAAAAAAAAAAAAAACTTTTGGCCAGGCCTAGCCCTGCACGCGCGGCTCACTTGCGCGGTCAGCCTGTGCGTGGGTGTTGGTGCGGCCAAGTAGGTTGCATGCGTGCACGGCCTACACGCTGGCTGCCTCGCGCGGCCTTGTGCATAGCTTGCATGCACGGCATGCTCGCGCGCGGCCTGTGCGGCGCCCACACGCAGCCCGTGCACCATGCGCACAACACGCCTACGCGCGGCCTGTGCGCGGCTTGCGCTATGCCCGCACGTCGCCCATGCGCGGCCAGCGGGGCATGGGCACGACCCATGTGTGGCCAACGGCCCATGCGCGTGGCCAGCGCATGGCCCGTGCAGCGCCCGGGCATGGGGTTGCTACGTCCAATGCGCGCGGTCAGCTCGCCTGGCGCACACGGCCTTGCCGTGCACTGTAGCCAGGCAGCCCAGCCTGATACCACCTGTTGCTCCGCTTTTTCGCCGCTCCTTCGGGCGATAACGGCCCGTAGGCCGACAGTGTTGATGTTTCTACTACTACCAATTTTTTCTAAATTAATTAGTTAGTTAATTAATTAGATAATTATTTAGTTTGAATTCAAATTTTGAAATAGGAAACGATTGAAATTAGATTATGATAGCTATTTATTTTTGATTTATCCTATTTTAAATTTGATTTACTTTAGGATAATGTTAAATTTAAATTAATTAAATAAATAAGATTTATCTAATAATTAATTTGAATTTAAGTAGGAGATTTACTAATTTTCGAAATTAGATAAGATTTCTTATATTATCTATATTATTTGAATTTTGAATTTAAATAGATAATGATTATTCACATTAATTAGATATATAATGAGATTAAATATGATTGGATAATTATCCTGATAATCTAATAGTTAATTTGAATTTGAATAGGATATCTACTAATTTTGAAACCAGATAAGATTTTCTATCAGTTTTATTTAAATTTCGAATTTAAATAAATAATAACTATTCAATTTCATTTGATATTTAATGTGATTAAATATGATTAGATAATTATCCATAAATCATGATAGTTTAAATTTGAAAAATTTAATTTTAGTAATTATCTTTAATTTAAATTTGATTTAAATTAAGATTTAGTTTTTGAATTTAATTCGAAACTAAATCTAATCAGATTAGATTTAAATAATTACTATCTATAGATTATTTAAATTTGTAATTAATAAGATTAATTAAGATAGAAAAGATTTGAATTTAATTAGATTAATATTCAATAGTTAATTGTATTAACTATTTATCTAGTAACTATTCTGATTATAGCAATTGGAATATAGTTAAAGAAAGCTAATTAAATTAGTAACTCTATTAATTAATGAGATTAATTAGACAACTAATTAATGAGATTAATTAGGTAATTAATTAATATGATTGATTAATTAGAAAAGTTATATCCTTTTATAATTAAAATAATTTTAATAAATAATAGAAATTTAATAATGATTATATTTCTATTACAATTAAATTTAGATATGATCTTTATTTAATTATTAGAATTATTTTATTATAATTAGATATAAATACTAGATAAATATAGGAACATTATATGAGTTATAATTTTTTAATTAATTAGGATTAATTAAAAGAGTTTTAATTATTTCCTAATTGAGAATATTGTAATTAATCTTTTGTAAACACATTTATAGAAATAGGATTTCTATAATTAAAAGTAATTATTTTTTATTATCCGTTTTAGATATTAATGAATTTAAGATAGTATCTTAATATGAATAAGATAGGATTAGATAAATTAATTAATTCTTTAATTAATTAATAATTAGATAATAAATGTGATTTATTTTCTAATTATTTAAATTATACTAATAAGTCAATAATTTAAAAATATCTGATATTTTTAAATTTAGACAAGAATTAGTTTTGAACTTAATTCCTATATTTAGGACAATATGTTTTACTAAAAAACATTAATTATTGAATTTAATTAATTTTTCGTATTATTATTTGATAATTATTAATTTGATTAATTTTTATTATTTAATAATTATTAATATGATTAATAATTAATAATAATTAATGAGATTAATTATATTAATTAAAAGGATAATATTAGTATACAGATAATTATTTGTTTTCATGATTTACAAGGAAATTAGAGCTTGATTTTAATGAGATTAAAATGTTGTTTAATAAAATATTATAATTATGTGATAATTATGGTAATATTTTGTGCAATGGTATTTGACATAAAATATTGTTAATTATGAGATAATTATGGTATTATTTTATGTGATAAAAGGCCTTTTGATAATTATGAGATAATTATGTTTTTACAAAATACATTTGATATGATTGTCATATTGACTGGGAGGATTTTAAATTTTGATATTTTAATCCAAAATTATTTAAACCATTCTTTAGTTTTGAAAGAATTACTTTTGAGAAAATTAATGAATGTTTATAAAGTTGTTTATATTCATTATTTGTATTTATAATTATTTGTAAAACTTTTATACAAAAATATTTTTTTATATAACTGTTTACTTATTTTTATAAATGTACTTGGAATTTAATTTGATTAAATTTTATTATTAAGAATCTTTAAAATTATTGGTTGAATAATTTAGCGGTTAAAGTTTCTTAGTCCATTTTTCGAAACTAATGTTTAATATATGACTTGATTTAAATACAGTATTTCAATTATTTATCTTTGGTTGAAAGATTTTTGATTAAATAATTGAATTTTCTTCTGGAAAAATTTTGCTAGAATGATTTACAATCCATAGACCTTCTTACTTGATCATTACGTCCTGTATGTTTTTATTGTCTAATTTTATATACATGAGATGTATAATAATATAGTGTTAGCACTTTGGCTTTCGACAATAATTGTTTTAATCATAGTACCATATTTATTATAGTATGTCATAATGTTTTAAATTAGCTCATTCTCTTTAAGTCGCATAATTAGATATACATAATTGATTTTGTAGTTACTAAATAAGTTAGATAACTGAGTAAAATTAGGATCCCTAAATTTTAAAAGATTGAGTGGGAGTGGGTATGAGATATCCATAGTTTCCATCATTGGTTCAATAGTTCTAAAGATGTGCCTCGCCTCAGAATCTTGCTGAGCTCTCGTAAGAAAGTTTTCTTCTAGGTATTACTGGTATTGAGTCCCTTAGGATAAATTTGCGAGTGGACTTTACGTACAGATCTCCTATAGGAGATTGTATTGTTTAAGAAAGCTTGTAAATTGAAATGATGGTTACATACACAACATAGGATGCTATTAACCTCCTGCAGGAGTTATGTTAGCAATTCTATGGACCAATAAACAGGGTAGTTAGCAAACTAGAATATGAGATATTGGTCTTTCTGTCTAAAGTGAATTGTTCACATTTAACTTGTAGATTCACATGATTACCCGTAGGTAACTTGTATTCTATGGTAGGTTAAAATACCATTAATATTTGTGACAGTATCAGGGATTCTTACACAAGCATTTTATCTTGATAGATTTAATATTAAGTATTCTAAATTCTTTTATATTCAGATAAACTAGCAAACTTAGTCGAGTATTAGGAGGATCATAAGTTGCATACTTGTCCATAGTTTATTCTTAGTTTCTAAATGACCAATAAGAGCATAATACACAATCTTCTTATTTGATTATATGTCATAATATTTATGTTTTCTTATTTTACTCTAAATGTACTTCAATATTTTGCACGAATTGTCTACTGATTTCAAATCAGTTACTTTGATTGATAAATCACAAGAGTTAGTGATTTTGTCAAAGTTCATTCTTGATAATTAATACTCTTGTTGAGGTATTTATTATCTTACTTAAGATAATGAACACCCTTGTTGAGGCATTTATTATCTTACTGCAAAATTAAATCGAAACAAAGATATTTATATTCGATTGTTTTTCCCTATGTGTTTAATTGAGAATTAAACCTACACAATTTAATTGTGAATTGAATTCATTAAATTCGATTATGAATTGGATTTATTTTATGACTTTTGTCTAATTGGGAATCTTATTATTTTGCAGTTTGAGGAAATATTGTTTCATAGGATGGACAAGGTTTCTAGAAAGAGGAAAGAGACAAAGGAATATTAAAAGGAGTAAGACGAGGACATTTATGGTGACATCTCAGCATTCAAAGAGTTTGAACGATAATCAACATGAGGATACCTCTACTGAAAAGAGGTTAGGAGCTTCTTCGGTACTTAGGTTGTTTGGGAGGCCAAGAAAATCACTCTCTGCTGAGGATAGAAGAGATCTCTAGTTAATGGACTCAGGATCTAGTAGCAATATCTGCAACGACAAGAAATGGTTCATTGAACCAAATCAATTAAATGATGTTGGTCGTGATGTGGAAGTGATAAACAATCGAAGAGTTCGAATAAAGGGCATAGGCGATGCCTACCTCAAGATCAATGATAGCTCTATGATCTTGAAAGATTGCTATTACGTACCAGAATTTAGTTTAAATGCTCTTTCGGTATCGAAGATGTTTAAAGAAGACTATCGCTTCGAGTTTGACAAGAAGGTGAAAGTCTTCTATAATAATCTATTATACTATGTGGGAGAAATGCAGAATGGACTTTATGTCCTAACCCCAAAGCCACAAAATATATCATCTTCAATCATGAGCATTACTACACTCCAAGAGATAGTGAATGACATCAAGAAGGAGCGCAACAATATCGATTGGCACAAGCGACTCGGACACATGCCATGCTCAGAAATTCGTAGACTTATGGAGCTAGGTTACTTTCCTAAAGTAGACATCAGCAACGACATAGACTGTGAGGATTGCAAGAAGCCTATAAAGTATAAGCGTCCTCTTGCTACTCATTATGAGAAAGCTGAGGCATGTTTAGAGTGCGTACATATGCATATCTGTGAACCTATGGAAGTAGTTTCCTACAACAAGCATATATTTTTCATCACCATTGTTGATGAATATTCGGACTTCGGTCAAGTCTATTTTCTTAAGAGACACGATGAAGTCCCAGATGCTTTCCATGAGTTCGATAGAAAGGTGCGAATGCAACATGACACCAAGGTCAAGAAGCTCAAGATTGAAGCCAAACATGAAGATATGGATTCTTTTTGAGACCTACTGAGGCCAACACTAGCCAATCTTGCTATTTCTTATGAATTTGTGACTATCTATGAGCATAGTCGTATAGGAGCTGCTGAGAGGTACAACATCAGACTCAAGCAAACCATAGAATTGTTGTACAAGGAGTCGATGTTGTCTTATAGATACTGGAATTATGCTTTAAGGATAGTTTCGTACATTTTCAACTTTATTCCATCAGATAGAGTTACTTCGACACCTTTTTAGATGTGGAGGGGCTATGTAGAGAGCTTAGAGTAGCTAAAGGTATGGGGTTGCGAAGTATATGTGTGCAAGAAAGTGGGAGACGAAGTTGACAAGAATTCAGAAAAGTGTTTTCTGCTTGGCTATCCAAAGGCAGAGAAAGGCTATATTCTTTATAGACAATCTACGAATACTACCTTCATCAGCAGAAGTGGAGACTTTCTGGAGGATGAGAGAGAAGTCCGTCAAGAAAACGATGAAAAGAGAACTTATGATCTTCATTGCTTTTCTTAGTCATTAAGTTGTTAGTTGAAAACTTAGTTTTTGCTTTTATTAATTTTGGTCATTTGGAACATTTTGGAATTTTTAGTATGTTATTTTTAGTAACTGCTTTTTGGACAAGTGGGAGATTATTGGGATTTTTGTCCTAAAAAGCAAATTTCCAATTTTACTCTTTTGAGTATAAACAACTTTCTCTTATATGCAATTATGATAGTTGTTAGATTAAGCTATCTTAGTTGAATGGTTTATTCATCTGAAAAAGATTCCATGACTTTATATATGTATAAAGAAATAATCATGAATAAGTGTTAATTATAGGGAGACTTGTTTCTTTATCTAAGTCTAAATGAAGTAGTTTATAATTTGTAAATAAAGATGGAATATTTTATTTACTATAGGTTGTAGTGTTTGTCTATCTCAACGGGAATGATGTGTCTCAAATCATTGAAGTATCTGACTTCTGATAGAAATACTAATACAACATAAACAAGTTATGTCTATTAAACTGGACCAGGTAATATAAAGAATTGGAGTGCCGAAACTCAATTCTTATATTATCACAAACTAACTGTTAGTATATAAATCTTAATCCTTGATGTGTGACTGGACTTGCTTTCATGGGTTATAGCCTTTTGATTTATTAAAAGACTAACCTCTATGAAATTAGAGGTGAACTCTGGCATATTAGAGGTTATGGCTTATGAATTGATGAGAACACCAAATAGTTAAGGACACTATACATTAATGCCACTTTAGGTTCTTTTAAGATTTATGGAATAATTAAATCTAAGATCTTAGTATTCACTTTGCGAATTGGTTGATAATTTTGTCTAAATGGCCATTGAAAATAAAATTATCGACAACATTATTCCTTGATAGAAAGATGGTAACTTAAAGATGAATAGGTGTTGGAGGGGTATTACGATAATTTCACCTATCCAACTACAACATTGTATAGGGACTATATATGTGGTATAGAATATGCTAGATGGATCGGTTAATCAAGGTTAGTTGATTAAATCTCTATAAAAGGCATGTCATTTAATCTAAGAGTGCAGTATTGGGCCTTTACTGGAGTGTCCCCTTTACTAATAATATTTATATAAATACCATGATAAGAGTTATTATGTATTTATCATATTATTGGAGCTTAGATTATTTGGATCCATTAGGTCCCTTGTTTAGCTCAATTAAGCTCATTAATTAGTTTGTGGTATTTATGAAATAATTTTCATGAAACTGTGGAAAATAATGATTCTACACAGAAGTTGGTATTTTTATAAATAAGTTTCATGAGTTGGACATATTTATAAAAATACACCCAAAGCCCAAATTGGAGAACAACCCCAATCCTAATTGGACTAGGGTTAGCAGTTTTGGGTCCCATATATATAAGATGTATGAGAGAAAACACTACACAGTAAATCATATAGAGTCACATGCATAAGGCATAGGGAGAGGGAGAGATTTCGGCCAACCTAAGCTAAGGGAGGGAGAAAAATGTTTCCTACAATCTCATAGTCTCATCTCACGTCCCGGTATTCCATAGGATCAAGAAGGCATTCTTGATCATTCTCTAACGAAGGTTTCGACTTGGTACCCACTCGCTTCATCAACCAAGAGCAAAAGCATAAACAAGAAGATCTAAGGTTGGAGGTTTGATCACCATCAATTAGGAGATTAATGAGGAACACGCTATAAGAGGTAAACCCTAATCTCATCTCTAGGGTTTTGTATCTAGGTTTGATTTATGTTGTACATGATCCTATATATGATGCATGTGTGTTATATGGCTATGAAAACTGTTTTCATATAAAATTTTAAAACCTAAGTCCAATAATTTTTTCGTTGTATTCATGATGTGATCATGTATTTTCCATATCTGCATGCATGCATGATTTTCCTAAGTGTTAGATCAATTTACCAGCATAGATAACATGTTTTGTTTGGATTGGATACTTGTTATGAGTTACTTATTCATGTTTCTAGTTGTATTTGTTAATTGGTATCAAAAGGAGAGAAGAATGTATTTTTGATTTAAATTATTTCAATTGGTATCAAGTTAGTCATTTTATCTTTGATTTATTATTTTAATTAGTATCAACTTGGTATAGTATTGCAAAATATAATTGGTATCTATTGGCGTAGTTTTAATTAGTATCAAACTTTGTCATTCTATTTCTTCAAATACAACTTGTAATTATTTTCACAAATAATTAGTATCTATAATTTATATCTCTTATATATGATTGATCGTTTCTTACTTTAGTTGTTTATATTTTAATCATGATTCATACATTGAGGGGGAGCATATTTATGATTTGTTTGTGCTAAATTCGTCATTATCATTTTTTATAAATTATGATATGCTCTTTATAGTCAGATAAAAATAAATAAAAAGAAATTATTTCACTATTGTGTTTTAATGATTTGAAATTCTCTTATGCTTTGTGATGATTATACTTGGAGATTTCAAAAAGTGAAATATTAAGTTTTAGAGCTTTCATGATCTTGATTAGATTCAACTTCTTTATTTTGAATATTTTATAATTATTATACTCATTATTAATAGAAGAAGTTTTTCTAAAAATAAAAAGAATGCGCTTATTTTAGCTCTTTGGCATCATATTGTTGTTCAATCTTATGTTTAGTATTGTTATACTTATTTTGAAGATTGTTCATTTTCTTGATTCCTCCTTTATCTTCTTATAATATAACTTGGCATACTATTTTTCACAAGAGAGAAAATTATTTGTATATTGCTCTTTCATATACTTTCGTTATATATTCAAATCGAGAGAGTAAATATCGTGAATTAATATAAGGAGTATCTTATTTCAAAGAGATATATTGGTTTTTATACGATATCTATTTTGATATTTATTTCTATCTTTTAAATGATGTTAAAATGGGGAGAATTATGATGATTTATGAATATTAGGAGAAAAAGATTTATTTATGAGTGTGCATATTTTAAGGGGGAGAATTTTATTTAGTACACATTTTTTTATTTTCTCATAATATGCTTATGATGATTAATTGAGTTAAAAAGGAGGAGTAAGTCCCTTTAACATTGTCAAGCATATTTTGAGGTGGAGCTTAAAATATAGTAAGGATTAAGGTAAACTTGTCAAGTTTCATATTTTCATATCCTTATTGCATATTTTCTTTTATATAACCAATATTTATCATCATCGAAAAGGAAGAGATTGTTGAGAAATTGAGGTTTCAATCTTACTTACTTTATTTTAAAGATAACAAATATTTGATTTAATACTAATGATTTAACTTGAGTGTGTAGTAAAATACTTATAAAGTTCTAATTCAAGTTGATCAAGGAATCAAACTTAAAGATAGATGTATATTAGACTTATTAGAATCAACCTTGAAGATGGACAATCAATATACAAGACCATGCTTAGATAGGGTACATTAATATTTAGTCTTATATTTGATTTAGTTCATTGCACATAAATTCTCTTTGCATTGGCTCATACTTTCAAAAGAGTTCTCAAACTATCTTAAGCTTAAAATGGTTATTTTATTATAGAAGTTTGAAAATAGAAAATAATGATTTTGAATGAGCAAAATACTCTTTAAAACATGATTTCTTAAGTTCAAATAAGTTATAAATATATTTGAAATCATTATTATTTGATATAGGATAAAAAGAGATTTTATATTTGCAAACTCGAATACGTTTTGCCGTGAATACTTTCTAAATTATTGTTAAATACCTTTGTGAATCTAAAACAAGTTGCAATAGTCAAAAGACTCTTTTTAAATTGATTTCTAATGTTTTTAAATTATTTAAAATAAGTTTAGAAGTCAGTTTTTGAAATACACCAAAAGCTATAAAAATCTGAAAAATGACCAAATACTGAAACTGTCAAAATAAGTAGGATTTTCGGTCTACCGAAAATATTATTAGTCTACCGAAAATGGTAGTGAAAAAAATTGTTACAATTAAAATTCGATTGAAAATGAAAAAGCAATACCAACGGCTAGTATTTTCAATCAACCGATAACACACATTTTTTGTCTACTAAAAATGGTAGAAAGTGTATCTAATGATTATAAATGGCTAGTTTTCATTCAAACTTATAAATAGAAGTTATTTTATGACTTAAAAAAGACTTTGTGTGAACTTAAATTGTTATTCAACTAATTTCAAAGTATAAAAGTCTATTCTTACATTGAATTAACTTTCAAATCATATTGAGTCAATTTTAGTGCATTTATTGTGCATTGTTCTCAAATCTCTTAAGCCAAAATTGTATTCATTACTTTTGAGAGAAGAGTCTGTGAGTGTATTCACTATTGTATTGAAAACCTATTGAGTGTGAGGTGAGGTTAGCACCAGAGTAATAAACAATCTGTGTATAGGTGAGGTTGCCACCGGAGTCAAAATAATCCATTTTAGGTAAGATTGTCACCGGAGATTGAACAACCTGATTGTAGGTAAGATTGTCACCAGAGTCTAAATAATCCCCTGAGTTGGTGAGATTGACACCATTGTTTAAACAATCTGTGTAGGTGAGAATTGGCACCGGAGTCAAAATAATCCAAAATTAGGCGTGATAATGCCGGAATCAAGAATATTGTAAAGGAGCGAGTATGCCTAAGGAGAAATCACTCATTATGCACAAGGATCGGTCAAGCCTATAATCTTAATCCAAATAGTAGAAGCTCAAAGTAAGTTGCCAAGGGTCGGGGACATAGGCAAGCCGTCGTATTTATCGAACCTCATAAAAACTGAGTTTGCATCTTCTCTATCCCTATACTCTTTACTTTATTGCAAGCTTTTTAATTGAGTGTGTAGTATTTAGTGTACTTAATATACTTTCTATTATTGTTATATATTTGGTATTATTGTTGATTTAGCTTAAAAGTTTAAAAATAGTTGAAAAGTTTCTTAAAACCTTTTAAAACCCAATTCACCCCCCCTCCCCCCACTTAGGTTGTTAATCTTAGGCTAACAATAGCTAATACATTTGTGTCCGTAGATACATGTACACACTAGCCCATGCAATTCGGGCTCAAGCCCGATGATTTGTACCCCCCTGCATACACCTGAGAGAGCCTCTATGGTAGCTATTCTTACTACTATCACAAAATATGAGCCTATATATGCCACTTGCTTCATGCATTTCCCACCACTGTGAGACTCTAATATTTTTCTTTCATTTTTTCATTTCAATGGTGTACTTTTGAGCAACAATTTCTTATTTATCTATGCACCATTTTGAGCGTGTGAATTTATGGAATCGATGTTCTCGCAGAGCAGAACAAGAATTCACCAAAATTTTTCATCAACAAGATGTGAGTCCTACTCAATTTTTAGCTTCAAAATGGTTCATAAAAATGAGTTCTATAACATAAATTTGGATTTTACAAAATACATGAGCTTTCAAGCCTAAGATAAGCCCAATAACTCATTTCTTAACCCATTTTCCAACAAAAGTATTGTTAGAGAAATGTTTTTAAAATATTCATCCTAAGTTGAAATCACTATATCCTTTAACATTTCCCTTCAACTAAAATGATCCTAAAATATACAAAAATACCCCTAATAACCTTCAGGGTCAATTTGTTATTTTTGTAATGTGTTATAGTCCTAGTATGGTTGTGCTACAAGTAGAAGTAGCTAAAAATTTGGAATACAATTAATTATTAAGGATATTTTAGGAAATATATATGATGGCAGCTAGAATTGTTAAGAGAGCCTATTAGCACAGCGATATGACACAGCACAATACAAAATACTAAAATGAAGGTCGTGCCTACCAATCCGAGTTATGTGGGTTGTATTGAGTTTATAAGTTAAACACATTAGATTGAGTACCACATGTGACACTAACTTGTAGGTATAGCATGTTAGTATATTAAAAATATATATATATTATTAATTATTTTTTTTTTGTATATAAGTGACAATCTGATTTGGAGACACTTAGTCTATATTTAAGTATAATGTGAAAATATTTTTCAAAATCCTTTTACTTTATTGTTTTTCTTTGGTGTTAAAAAATTTTATTTTCACTTATTGTATTAATATTTTTTATGTACATTTGAATGATTTGAAAGGGAAAAAAACAGTAAATAAAACTAACATAAATTGACCAATTGAATAAGCTCAAGTAGATAGTACATTTAGGCATATAGGTTGATATGGCATAATATACTAGAGCATGAGTCAAGGGCTACGTGGGCTAATGATTTTCAACTTTGGCTCAATATGGCACGATATGGCTAAGAAATGGATTGTGCTTGACACAACACAGAAGCATATTTGTACTTAATTTAAAAAAGTCGTGCCAACATTACATTTTTGACAACTTTAATAGTTGCAATAACAACCAAAAGCAAATTTTATTATATATTTTTCATCTCCATATTTTTCTCAACCGCTTGTGGAAGCTAAATATGTTGAGATTGTACCCTTACAAAAATTTATATTCTTGCAAAACAATTTAACTTAACAAAAGGTATTTTATTTCAAGTATTTTGTGTATTATTTATAACAGAAGATCATATTAATGTTAAGTAAATGTCTCAAGGATTCTAAACTAAAATATTACAAAGAAATTATTGACATAAGCTAGTGATGTATGATAGACATAATTATTTATCTAGTCTAAACTAGTTCATATTCCGCATATAAAAGTTGTTCACTTTATCCCGACAAATGTTATAGACTCATACTGTTTTAATTAGGAGTGATCAATAAGTTTAAAATTATCCAATTGTTATTTTTTTAAAAAACAATCATCAAAATGTTGATTTTAAACGAAAATTCCCGTATATTCTAGATATATTGAACAAAACCAAATAAAATTTGACTGTAAATAAGTAATGTCATAAATCATAATTAAGATTATGTCTCTTAATCTCAACATAAGTAACAAACTCATACTTATAATTTGTATTATTTAAGTCAGTAATGAGTATAGCCTAAGTACATAGCTAATTCCTAATAGTTTGGTATTGAAAAGTTATAAATATCGAGAATATGTTCTCAAATACTACACCAAAATGGCCTATAGTGACAACATTTGTCGTTAGGAATTACAATTAGTAGGGGTATGGATCAGATATATGTATTCCACTACCCTACTCGGTAAAAGGATTTTACCCTAACAATTACCCAATTGGCATTCTTAAGGAAAATGGATAGGGTACGAGTCCCCTCAAGTGACTCTTTTACACATTAAGAAAAAAATAATATCCTGTTATTTTTAATTACAGTATATTTCTATATAAATCATAAAAAACAATAATAATAACACAATTAAATGCAAAAATTATTATCTAAGTAAATATTATAATATAAAATAAGTACAAATATTGCATATCTTAGAAAAGACGATAAAAAAGTTTCTCGTTCTAAATCCGAAGGGAAATCCTCTCAATTTTTTCTTCTTCTGCTGTAGACTACTTGGTGAGAGACTTTCTCATGCCCTTCTCTTTGCTATCTCCTCTCCTCTGTTAGCTTATGTGTTGAAGTCACAGTAATGTTCTAAAGTTTTCTTAGGTTTATAACCCACCATGAGGGGAGATCTCTTCCTTCGGTAGGGATTTTTTCTTTTCTTTTCTTTATTTTTTAATTGTAATAAGTCTTTTCGCTTATGTGAAGGTTATGCAACATATAGCTAGTTCTATGGATATTTTTGTCCCACCTGATTCTAGTTTTGTGTAGGTTTTATTATCTTTTATATTTTTTGTTAGTGTTTGTGAGTTTTCTTCCAGATCTCAAGTTTTGAGAGCCAAATCTATGAGACTTACACAGATCTATGAGATTTACCATGTCAGGAGTCTACTATAGCATCTATTGATAAACTCTAGGAGTCTATTGTGATATTTACTGATAGATGCTAAGGGTCTGTTGTGGTGTCTACTGAAAGATACTAAAGATCTACTGTGGTGTTTACTGATGGATGCAAGGGAGGTGTTTTGACATTAACTCATAAATGCTTTGAATGAGTGAATAATGGCTCTAAGGACTAGCTTGGAGCTTTTACTATCTCTAGATGTGGAGAAATTTATTTTGTCTGCTTTTTGTTAAACTGACGCACACACTTCAGTAGACTTTATCTCACATTTGTCAATTGTGAGTTCGAATATTGTTATTTTTTCTCTTAGGTAGAGTGCTCTTATGGACCATTAGGTTGTATTCGTTGTGTTTGATGGCGTTGTTTAATCAGTTGTTAATATAATTTCTTGAGGAATTTCATTAAAAAAAAAACACAAATATTCATTTTTGTATATATATTTATAATATTTTTGTTTATTTAGGTAGAATATATATTATTTTGTATTTTTTTATTTTTGGTGTATATATTGACCGGATAGAGTAGGATCAAATAATAGGGGAAGGTATCAATAGACCCTTACCATACTTATACCCTTGTGTATTAAAGTTTGTACCCAAACTCTACCCTTAACCCAAATAAATCGGGTATTGCTCTATCCATTAGATAGGGTACTCATGGCCAAAAGTTTTCATCCCCATTTGTTATTGGTATAGAGTCGAAAGTTATCATTTTTTTTAATTAAAAAAATGAGACTTAATTACTGATCTCTTTTTATTATAAATTAAAAGAAAATATCTATTACTACTTAATTCTCGTCTCCACCTCATTAGGGACAATAAGTTTTCGCCCCTATTCTGATGCGACTCGAATCTAGGACCAAAATTCCAAATAATAAATGCTCTTACCATTTGAGCCAACCTACTTTGTCAGTTGAAAATCATCACTTTAACTCTAGAGGGATAACAATGTCGTTGTTACAACCACCTTAAACTAATAGTACGTTTTTTTTTTTACTAAAACTAATAGTATGTTTTTTTTTTTACTAAAACTAATAGTATGTTGTCGCTTTAGTTATTATTTTTTTTAATAACCATAAAATCTACATAAAGCGACGATTTTTATCCACACTTTAACATTTAAATTTAAAATTTTCTAATAAATTTGATTATTTCTGAATTAATTAACGTTATTAAAATTGAATATAATTTATAGAATTAAGGAATATTGTCATTTTTATACCCTGTATTTTGATATTTTGTTCAAATTATATCTTCTGTTTTAGTTATTATCAACATTGACCCTTAAATTTGAAATCTGTTAGAAATTTATATCCTGACACCAACTTAGAGCAGTTAATTTACCAAGTTGTCGTTTAAAAAATTGAAAATAAACCATATAAAAACTGATCTGAGAATAAGTTTATTAAATCATCTTGGTAAATTAACTGCTCTAAATTAGTGTCAGAGTATAAATTTGTAACAAATATAAAATCTAAGGGTCAATATTGATAATAATCAAAACAGAAAGTATAAATTGAACAAAGTGTCAAAATATAGGATATAAAAATGATAATTTCCCTAGAAATAATTATGATTGGTAATACCAAACATAAATTTCATTAAATCTCAAACTTTACACATTTTTTTTTTGAAGGGGCATAACTTTACACATATTTTAAATCATTTTAATAATTATATAAAATAACCATATACATATATACATATATAATTAAAAAAATTATTTATACACCAAATAATAAATGTAATGTACAAATTTTCCAATCATAGATATACCTAAACATATTTCCAATGCAACATATTTCAATTAACCACATAAACATGATCATATAAAAACACTACAACAAAAAAGGCCTTCCAAGGCGCTTTATAAGTGCCTTGAAAGACCTTTCACGTCGCTCAAAAAAGCATTTTAGTTCCAGGTGCCGTGATAGGCCTTGGCTATGAAGGTGCTTATAAGGCATCGTGGAAGGTCTACCAAGGTGTCTATTAGGCACCGTGAAAGACATCTTCCACGGTGCTTGTTAAGTGCCTTGGTATATGTCTACCAAGGCGCCTATTAAGCACCGTGAAAGACATCTTCCACAGCGCCTAGATACTAAGGCGCTTAACAGGCACTGTGGAAGATGTCGTTCACGGTGCCTAAGAGGCACTTTGGTAGATAATTTCAAGGAGATATTTGTAACGTATTTGTCTATACTACCCCCTGGAATTTTATAAATGTAATCCAAATTCATTACATACACCAAATATTTGAAATAAAATGGAGTATAAATATATATTTACATAGTAATATTAAATTAACATAATAATTTGATCATAATCATATCCATATATATAGTCTATATAAACTAAGTATATATATATACATTAGTTTTCTAAGCCAGACTAACATGATTATCAAAGACTACATATAGTTTAAATAGACAAACATTAAGAACCTCAAATGAGAAATTGTATTAGTTCTTCGACCCACTCTTCAAGAAGTCCGTTGATATCATCCTTTGTATAGAAATTTTGTCCATTAAACTACAAATTCAAACACCTTATTTGTTAGAAAGTTATCAATCAGACTATAACTTAGAATAGAACTAATGAAACATATAGTTACATACCATTGTGGTAAATGATTTAACATTGGCTTGTTCAATGACTTCTCTCATAAATTTCATATATAGAATCCGCACTCAACATTTGTCGGTTGTCTTGGGCACTATACATAAGCATAAAGTAAACATAAGTAATTTTAATTAATCTTCCATCC
>JXTB01000008.1:1493363-1585080 GCA_002914805.1 Parasponia andersonii
AAATTCTTGAGAACCATTAAATGCTTTTTTCCAATTTCTGTATACATGTTTGCGAGGTAAAAATCTTCTATGGCCCATATAACTCAATTTTCTAACATGTGTTAAGAACTGACAACTTGTTTTCTCATCACAAATAGGACATGCTTTATATCCTTTAGTGAAAAACCCAGACAAATTCCCATATGCAGGGAAGTCATTGATTGTCCATATCCTTGAGAGTAAAATCTTCATCCTTATATGCATCATAGGCTTTCACACTGTCATTCTACAAACTGTTCAACTCATCAATCAACGGGGCTAAATATACATCAATGTCATTAATAGGTTGTCTAGGTCCTGATATTAACACTAGAAGAAGTGTAAACTTTCTTTTCATACACAACCATGGAGGAAGATTATAGATTACAAGCATTACAGGCCAAGAACTGTATTTGCTACTTAGAGTTGTATGAGGATTAATACCATCCGCAGATAGACCAAGATGAAGATTCCTTAGATCACTTCCAAAAGAAGGCCATTTGTAATCTATTGTTTTCCAAGCCAATGAATCGGCTGGATGTCTAAGTTTACCATCTTCTATCCTTTCATTCGCATGTCATATTAGATCTTTAGCATGCTCACGATTTCGGAATAGACGAGTAAAACGAGGAATTGGAGGAATATACCACAAAACCTTAGCAGGGGTTCCAACTTTTACCTCTTTAGAATTCTTATTCTGTTGCCACCTAGGCTTACCATATACTGGACAATAAATTGCATCTTTAAATTTCTTTCGATATAAAATACAATCATTTGGGCAAGCGTGAATTTTCTCATATTGTATACCCAATGAGCATAAAGTCTTTTTAGCCTCATAAAAGGAAGGTGACATCTCATTATCATTTGGCAATATCTCTCTCAGTAAAGCTAACAAGTCTGAAAAACTCTTATCACTCCATCCATGTCTTGCTTTCAAATTATACAATTTTAATAATGCAGATAACTTTGTAAATTTCGTACAACCCGGATAGATCGGTTTCTCAGCATCATTAAGCAATGATTGAAACTTAATAGGATCTGTATCTGTTTCATATTGTGCATCATCAATCATTTAAAAAAGATCATCATTTAAATCTAACTCATAATCATATCTTGTACTCTTCTTTGACGAAAATCTAGTAATTAGAACTTTTTCACCATGCCAGATCCATTGTTTGTAACTTTGATCTATTCTATTGAAATATAAGTATTCTTTTATCTTTTTAACACCTATCGTTTGCAAATTTCCACATTTAATACACGGACATGGAATTAAATTGGAATCTTTGGCATTTTTAATAACAAACTCCAAAAAGCTATCAACTCCCTTTCTATATTCAGTCGATAATCTATCTGCCAATATCCATTCCTTATCCATTCTAAGTACAATTGAAAAAAGAAATAAAAAATAAACAACTGATATAAAAAACTAACTAAATTGAGTACCATAAAAAATTGTACATAATCTCCCCTATTTCTAGCATTAACCAATTGAGTAACTAAACCACCAATTATAAATTAACTTTCAAATTATTTTTAGATTTCTAAGTACTACCAAATTCAAAACTTAATTTATTCTTAAATAGTCTCATTTGTTACAAACAATTTGTCAATCAACCAAATATAACATATGACAAAATAATATCAACACAAATAATAAACTTAACCAATCCCACACAATTATAACACCATCATATCATCACAACATACAATTTCCCATATGCTATCATATCTCATCTAGTTTAAATTTTTGAAAATAATAAGATAAAACTAATGTGAAAATGATAAGCATAAGTCGATAAAAGAAAAAAATTTGAGAAAATATACCTCAATTTGCTCAGTTTGCTAATTCACTAGTAATCTCAGTACTTTAACTTCTACTAAAACCTATACGCAAATTAAAATGATAAATAAAATTAAACATCTATAATCCATAATACTTTAAATTAAACATTGAATATGTAAATTTCTAAAAAATTACACAATATTCAATTAAAATTGTATAAATTTGGATTAATTGACACTAAGGATTGAAATTAAAAAGCATAACCTAATATACGATTTCTAGTAAATAAATATAAAATTGGTATAAATTCATATAATACACCTTCAATTTGAAACTTTTTACAACTAAATGAACTCACATTTCACCTAAAATAAATAAAAAAAAATAGCAACAAAATAATAACAAATTTAGATTAATTCACTTAAATTGCAAAACTTACCTAAAAATAAAATTTCTAATAAATTAATAGTCTAACTCAATATTACAAAAGTAAATATTATCAATGCATGCTCAAGATATGCACATTTGATAAATTAGGGTTCTAAATATAAACTCTTTCAAATATAACCTAAAACATGAAATTTCTACAAAATAATTGGTCAAAATTATGGTTAACACAATCGATAATCTAATTTTAGTGTCAAAAATGAGTTTCAAAACTTAAACATATCTTGTTTGCCAGAAAAAAACGGTGAAAATGGTGGAAAGGGGGGACTCTTGGCCGCGGCTGGAAGTGGAAGAAAATGACAAGTATGACTGCTACCTCGTTATTTTGGTCTTTTATATAGGGACCCTACCTCGGCGCCTTATAGGCATCGAGAAAAGTATATCACGGCACTTTTTAGGTGCCGTGAAAGATATATTCAACGGCACTTAGTAGGCACCGTTAAAGATCCTATATCACGGTGCTTTTTAGGCGCCGTGGTATTACCACGTTTATCACGACGCTTAACAAATACCGTAATAGTTAATCAATTATCACGATATTTCTGTATAAGCGCCATGATAGTACACTTTTTTTTTTTAGTAGTGATATTTCTGAATATAGAAAGTAGTGATATTTCTGAATATAGACCAATACCATATCCAAGCATAAATACAAACACAAACGTACTCACGATCCCCGATTCAAAAAGAAGCAGAATCTAAACAAAACCTCCAATTCAATTAACCACCAAAAAAAATCACAAAAATCATAATGAAAGCACTAATTTTAAACTAATATACAGAAAGAAATATTCAACTTCAATCAAGAACTTTAAACAGATTCTAAATCATTTTAATAACAACATAACCTAAACACAAACATAAATACATATTGAAATTTATGTTATTTTATAAAACTTTTTAAATTTAATACTGTTAAATAATTAAACTACAACATAATCCACCAATGCAATTAACTATATTCCTAAATCAAAACCATTATCATATCCTGACACCGATCCTGCCACCACCGCCACCGCCTCCGCGTCCACATACAGCCGCCGCCTCCGGGCTCCAAGAACAAGCCCAAGCCTCCCATTATCGTAACCAGAGACAGCCCCAACGCCCTCCGATTCCACGTCCTTGAGGTCTCGGCCGGGGCCGACGTCGTCGAGAGCGTTTCCACCTACGCCCGCAGGAGGGACAGACGGATCTCCGTCCTCAGTGGCAACGGAACCGTCGCCAATGTCACGCTGCGTCAGCCGGCGTCCCCCGCGGGAAGCGTGGTCACTCTTCACGGCCGCTTACTCTCGCTCACGGGGACAAGGGCAGGTGGTGGGAGGGGCAGTGGTTTTGATAGCGGCGCCGTTCGCGAATGCCGCGTTCGAGAGGCTGCCGCTGGACAAGGATGGTGAACACAGCCAGGCGGCAGCTGCGAGCATGCAAGTGCCGCAATCAACGGCGTCGCAGTCTTCGATCGGGGGATGACTGGGGTTAGCCATCCCGGGCAGGTGGGCGAGGGTGGCGTTTCTTTTTTCGGAATGGGATCAGCGAATCATGCTCTTGTAGCAACGGGGAAGTTTCCGTTTTCTGGAGATTTGCTTGGGTGGGGATCCGCTGCTACTACTAGTGCTGCTGCTGCAAGGCCTCCATTTTAGCTGCCGTGCTACTTAGGTGTGTTGATCTATATTCTTATAACCAAACCCAACTCCAAATAACCACATCTTACCCAAAACTCCCAGTTCAAAATAACCACAAGATACTCAAAATCGCCTCATTCAATTAATTAACCACAACATAATATCAACGGTCAATAAAAACATATGACTAACCTAAACTAATATTTCCTTGAAAAAAAAAAATCATAAAAATAATTACTTCGAAAGCCAAAACTGTCCATATATCCCACACGCTTTGGATCAAAAATACCTAAACAAATAAAGCAAAAGTTTTTCCAAAAAAAAACAAAAAAACTACGTGCACACAGCACAAATAAAAAATTAATATGAACAAAAAAATTATGAAACTTTAATTACCTCAAGTAGGATGGCAGACTATATATATATATATATTATATAAATATAAAACCCCATATCGGATTAATTTTAGAGAGTGATTTTAGCTTTAAAAAGTAGTTAGAGAAAAAAAGAGGGTACAAAGCATTTGGTAAGTTTTTGCTAGATTTTTATTTTAAACAAAATTTGAGAAGAATTTGAGAAGTAAAGAAAGTGTTGATTTTACAAAATTGATTTTGCTAGCATAATATAAATTTCATAAAGTATTATTATACATGATCCATAATTTATAGTTTACCAAAGACTTAGATGATGTTTTTAAATAATACAATAATTTTACAAAATAAATTTATCGGATATTTTGATTTTTTTTCCTCACAAGTACTTCTTGCTTACGACATAATTACAATAAGGTTATAGCACATCACAACATTACTAAACTAGCCTAAAGAGAGAGAGAGAGAGAGAGTTAGCTATAATAAGGTTATAGCACAACATAACATTACGAAACTAGCTTAGAGAAAGAGAGAGTTAGCTACAATAAAGTTATAGCATAACATAACATTACTAAACTAGCCGAGAGAGAGAGAAAGAGAGTTTGTGAGCATAAAGGAAGAAGAAAGGCTTTGGTTTGTATTTAAATCTACAAGGTCCAAAATGAAAATATATACAATCGTAACAGAGAGTGGTGAGTAGAAAATTCGATAACCTGATTAACCCAACTAATTAATAACCCGAATAACCCAACCGTTTCATAAGTTTCGAATTCGACTATTTAATATTTAGCTGAGTTAAATGTTAATTCTAACTCGTCTAGTATAACTCAACTCGACCAAACAAGATAATACATGGTATTTAGCTTACTATTTTACATATATAATCATACTCTTAAGATAAAATAAAATGCTTAAAATAGTCAAAATCCAATGGCTTTGTCTTCTTTGTTTGACTTAAAGCTAAATGAACAAATTTTGAAACCCCAGACTCCACAATTGCTGCCTTTTGACCCTTTTTTAAAAAAATTTCAAAAAAAGGAGAAAATAACTCAAATTAACTAACCAAAATTTTGGACGGTTATGAATGGAGTTTTAAATTCATTAAAAACTCGAAATTCGTATGATCAGGTTGGAAGAGCTATATAACCCACCCAATCCAACCGATGCTGAGTATAAAAGATCAATTGTAATAACATATTCTTTTTAAAGGGTAAAATAGTCATTTGACCAGAAATTTATATATATATATATATATATATATATATATATTACACTCTCTCTCTCCCCCTCTCGTCCCCCTCCCCGGTTCACTCTCTCTCTGTTCTCTCTCGCTCACTCTCGGCCGAAGGAGACTGAAGGACTGCCGAGTAGCCACCGGCCGTCATCTGAGTAGCCCAACCCCCGGCGAACCTCCAGCACAGCTCCGCCATGCCCGCGCCACCGGTCCCGAGCCGCCGAAGTGTCGTAGTCGCTGGAAAACGCCACTAATGGCCGTGAGAGAGTTTCGAGTTTCGGCGATGATTCCGACCATCTCAGGTCGCATTCTTGGAAAGTTTGATTTGTTTCGTCGAAAGGAACCTTAAGATATATATTTCACGATCCTATTTTTTTCAGTTTGAAAGTTGCCATTTTTGGATATTTTGAGATTCGAATTTTAGTTTTCAATCCAACCGTTAGATTTCGTTTTGCTATCATTTTTGGAATGTACTCAAAAAATAGAGAAGTTTGATATATATATATTGACTATATTTGGTGACCGACACAAAAATTAATATCTAACGGCTTAAATTTTATCTGGTTTTGTGGGTCACTGATCCAGTGTCAGTCTAGACCCGAATTGATCGAGTTATATGTCTAACTTAGCTATTTTGGACATTAGAAATTCAATGGAGAGATCTGTTCATTGATTCGAAGCTCCGTTGAGAAGTTAGTTTTTCCCAAGTGAGCGATCGAGGGCATAGAATTGGTTCTCGACCCTCTGAGTAATCATCCAACGGCACCTTGAGTATCCAATAGTATGGTATCGCTATTCTAGTGAGGTAGGGATTCAGTTACCTCTCTTTTACATCGTTTGTGAATAAAACTTATTTTCTACAACATATGAGAACAAACGTGATTTTATAATTTTTAAATATCTGTGATGGAAATGAATGGCATGATTTATATATTGGATTGCTTTGAGACTTTTCTAAGGGCAGGATATTTTGGGTATGTTAAAATAGGGTCGTTATGCTACCCATTTTTTTACAAAATTTAATTAACCATTTTATTAAAAAACCACAGCATCATTTGAACTTAAATTACTGCATGGCTTCTTTTACACATCAGTTCAGAGTACACGTGTTATAGGATCACACATCAGTCCCAAGTTAGCATCATGGGATTTTTTACAGTGTGGCGTTGCGGCCCCACTGACGGTGAGAGTCCGTGAATCCACGCGGGATATTTCTTCTGATTACCTCCCCATTTGGAAGGTGTAGACAATGCGGTTGCTCCAGATTTGGTAGGCGACACACGGGTATCCCCTCCGGTTATGGGCTAGGTGTTAGGTAGGTTGTATGGCACACGTAGTACCAACACCCTAGTTTCTATTGACGAGTATTGGTGAACTCATGAGTATGAGTAGATTTGTGTCAAGTGTTTGTGGACTGATTGATTTTTCGATATCATATTTTCTATATATCTATATATGTATATATATATATATATGTGATAACGGACTATTGATTTTGGATAACATATATATATATATATATATATAGACTATCAGCTTTGGAAATGAATATGTATAAGTACATAAACATAGTTTTGCAAAAAGGGTGTTCTTGGACTAAACTGACCATGCAGGGGCTTTCCATCACTAAAAGAGTTTTTACATGAGGTAACAGCTTTTCTACTGAGCTCTCGAGCTTACCCCTCTTATTTTCCTCCCTTTCAGGTGATCATTCATTCGAGTCAGTCATCTCGATGGACAAACAAGTCACTTGGTTTACATTGCGGTCTTATTCCTATTCCTCTTCGGTTGGTTCTTACAACTTGTTCCATTCTTTTCGTTTTTAATTGTTTAGCCAAGTTTGTTGTCAATGCTAAGTGAATGTATCAGGATGTATTTACTACTATTTGAGGATTTGGTGTATAAATGGGACCCTATAGTTCCCAAGGAGCATATTTTTAAAATTTTAAGTACTTGAAATTTTGATTAATTCTGCAAATCAATTCTTGGACTCTCAAGATTTGTGAACTTCATTTTAATCAATATTAAAGTTTTTATTAAATCAAATTTTCGTACAAATTAACTATGTTTTTCTTGAATTCTAATTGATGTTTCTTTCTAGGTAAACTAAACTAAAGATGGACATTTTTCATATAGAATTTCCAACGATTTGATGACTAAAATGAAAATCCAAGTACTTGATTTTCTCTGAATTTCATGAAATTCTTTATTTATATTAATTTACACTCAAAATTACCAAAAAGTCACGGCTTAGGAATTGGGTTGTGACAGAATTGGTATCAGAGCACGGCTTCAGATCCGTCTGGGATCATGCCTGTGTTAATTTTTAGTGTTTAAAATTATTTTGGAAATGGTTTTGACGAATACCTTATACAATACTTAGGAACTGGCTCGATAAGTTGCTGTTGTTTCTACTCCTTCCAAGTCCTCTCTTAAACCTCTTCAAGTTGAAATTCTTGTGTCCTCGGGATGGTGATTTCCCAGAAATTTTATTCTCGGATGTGTCGGGTTTGACATGAGACTATTGATTTCCGCTCTTAGCATAATTCTTCGTTTCGAATGGATGTTCATTCTTGTACTCTTTCGTCCATTCAAGTTGTAGGCTATATAAACCTCGTAGGTTCTAAGGTAGCAATCTGGTATCTTGCGTCTTGGTTGTTGTGTTTTTACTTCTTTTATGGATTGTCTATGTGTTGTCCCTCAGGTTTTGGTTATTACTTTTGGTTACAAAATTTGTTTGTAGTTGTTTTTACTTAGGGATATCTACTTATGATGCATTGGTGTTTATGTGATTGAGACTTTATTTTCTTGAAATTAATATCTTCGTGATCATTTGATTTGAATATCTTATGACTTGGTCCTATGTTTTAGTGTTTGTATTAAGGATACTTTTACAAAGCCTGCTCGTTGGTTAAGTGATTTAGTTTGGTAATTGAATATACTATTTAATTATAGTAATTGCATTTCTCTATTTTCATCACGTTGTGTTATTGTGGTTCTTTGAATGAAAATTTTCAAATTATTGAGAGTTGGTTGGATTTAAAACTAGGTTATTTAGTTTCGGAACTTTTAGAAATACCAAGTTGACAATTAACGTAAACTTTTGTCTTTGACTAAGGTGACATATTTTTTTTCAAAGAAATTATAGACATTTTAAACTTGAGCATTAGTGGGGTGAAAGTAATACACTTTTTTCAAAGGATGTATTGTTTTAAATTAAAATGTTACTTTGAGACTAAACTTTACAAAGCTACCTAACTTATTTGTATACTAGTAAGATTTTGTTTTACATTTAGAAGTATTGATTTGAAAGACCTCTAAACCAAAGTAATTTATTTAATAAATATATATTCATAAATCAAACTTTTCAAGTTCCATTTTAAACTTTGGGCTTAGTAGATTACTAAGCATTTTCTAATCCCTACTTAATACTTGATTTGAGATCAAATGAATGCTTTCGTAAATTGATTCACAAGTTTGACTACTCGGAAAACTTTGGTGTGGATTGAAAATAAATTTTGGAGAAAAATCTTTAGCTTCACGCGTATGTTTGAAGGTTTATACCTATGATTTTTGTAGAATATACTGCTTGGAGAATGAAATCTTGATTTTCAAATCAGTAAAAGGGCATTGAGTTATATGCATTGGTTTTATGTTTGACAGGTCTTGAGTAGTGCATGTTAGTGTGTGACTTCCTTCTTGAAAATTTGGTTGTAGTTTCCAAATTCATATAGTTTGTATATATATTTATTAGTTTATTATGTCTCTAATAACTATTAATATTTATTTTGAAAGATTAAGTGAGAATTGGAGTTTGTTTTATCCACTTTGAAGAAATATTTTGACAATGTTTCACACTTTAATATTTTCTAAATCACCCCAATTCCCTTTTTTTTTTTTAAAAAAGTGTGAACTTTCAAACTTTTTGAGAAACCTGCTTGATTATTTTGGAAAGTATTTTATAACTTTACAAAGAATATCGAATAGTGTTTAGTTATGATTTAGATTAAGGCCAAAAATGTTTTATTAGTTTTGGAAGAAAAATTGACCATAGTAATTTAAATATGGCCTCATTTGTTATTTTACCGAATAAGTGCAGTTTACGTAATAAATGTCTATTTGTTGATTGTGGAAAATATGCTAATATCTTTTTCATGTATTCCATGTTTGTTTTACTAAAAGGTTACTATATATAACTCAACTTTATAGATTGATGCTTGAGACTATTAGAGATTTTCATCATATATACATGGAATGAGACTTTTCTAAATGTTGATATTGAGTTGGATTTAAATCCCTTATTTTGTTTAGACTTTATCTAGCATGGTTATTGCTATATGACTAATAATAATTGGACTAAGACTACTCATGGATTTTACTTAGAGTCATTAGACTCTACCTCTATGTTGTGAAAGGGTACTCAAAGTTCAGGTTTAGTTTATCTTTGGCCAGAGAGAAACCATATTATGAACTAGTGTAGTATTCCTACGCCTCAACACTTTTAAAATTCAATGTTTTTAAAAATGTTTTTATTAAAAATTGAAATGAGGTTTCATGAGAGATAGGTGTCACTCGAGGATGGTACCAGACAGTCAATCCTATTAGAACCTTATTTCTGGGGTGTAAGTATGGATTTCAATTGTCATGTGCATATTTATAGGGTATTGGATTGCATCTATGGAGTTTTTCTTTAAATCAAAGACTTGTAGAGTCTTTGGATCAGCATTGCTTTGGTTTTCTCTAATGAGATTTTACACTCGATAAGAGATTTGAAATGCTTTTGAAATTTCTCATGTTTGGATGCTTGCATTTGAGATTGAAGTTTGCACTAATATTTTATATTAGTGATTTCTTGTTTGGGTATTCTAGTCTTGTCCTTGACTAGAAGTGGTTTATATTTGGTGTTATTCCTCGTTCTAATCGAAGAGCAGAAAATTGTTGTGAACTATTGAACTCCCTTTGTAACCTTCGACCTCTAAACTTATTCGTCTTGTGTGGTGTAACACAAGGATCTTTGTACTTCATCTTAAACTATATTCGATCACATTCTGTGCATATAAAAGATACTCTTATCAGAGTCATTAACTCAAAGATGTCTAGGACTGAGAACTAGTTGCAGACAAATAAGTATGTCCCAGGAGATTGTTGATCTGGTTTGATCAGGGAGACGATATTCTTATATCTAGCATTTGGTCTGTTGTTCTAGTTTGGTGCCATACAATTAATATTCAGAGTCATGTATTCTTGACTTCTAATCATAGTTATCATTATCTTTTCATCACTCATATCCCTGAGTTTTTTATTTCCAACTATGGGTGTTGAGATTCTTATACCTATTATTGAGTCATGTTATAAATTTGACCTCTCCATGTCCGTCCTTATACTATACCATATGGTGGTACAGTATGTCGGTGTGACTTTGATGCTAAGTGGAGACTGTCTATTTCACACTTTCGTTGACTCGCGTTTGATTTAACGCTCTTAAATTCTGCATTCAAGTATTCTCTACACTTCCACCAACTATATCTCGGGATCTGTTCTTACTCTTGGTTTGTATTTGAATTTCGGGGCGAAATTCCTATAAAGAGGGGAGAATGTAATAACCTATTCTTTTAAAGGGCAAAATGGTCATTTGACTAGAAAAAAATTATATATATATATATATATATATATATATATATATTACACTCTCTTTCTCTCCCCTCTCGTCCCCCTCCCCGATTCACTCACTCTCTGTTCTCTCCCGCTCACTCTCGGCCGAAGGAGAACGAAGGACTGCCGAGCAGCCACCAATCGTCGTCTGGCCAGCCCAAACCCCAGCGAACCTCCAGCATAGCTCTGCGATGCCCGTGCCACCGGTCCCGAGCCGCTGAAGTGTCGTAGTCACCGAAAAACACCATTAATGGCCGTGAGGGAGTTTCGAGTTCCAGCAATGATTTCGACCGTCTCAGGTCGCGTTCTTGGGCTCGTTGGATTCGTCTCGTTGAGAGGAACCTCAAGGTATATATTTCACGATCCCATTTTGCCAAGTTTGAAAGTTGTCATTTTTAGGTATTTTGAGTTTCGAATTTTAGTTTTCGATCCAACTGTTAGATTTCGTTTTTATTGTCATTTTTGGAATGTACTCGAAAAATGGAGAAGTTTGATATATATATATATATATATTGACTATATTTTGTGACCAGCACGAAAATTAATATCTAACGACTTAGATTTTGTTTAGTTTTGTATGTCACCGGTCCGATGTCAGCTTAGACCCGAATTAATCGAGTTATATATCTAACTTAGCTATGTTGGACATTAGGATTTCAATGGAGAGATTTGTTCATTGATTCGAAGCTCCGTTGAGAAGTTAGTTTTTCCCAAGTGGGCGATCGAGGGCATAGAATCCGTTCTCGACTATCTGAGTGATCGTCCAACGGTACCTTGAGCATCCAATAGCGTGGTATCACTATTCTAGTGAGATAGGGATTCAGTTACCTTTCTTTTACGTCGTTTGTGAATAAAACTTATTTTCTATAACATATGAGAACAAACGTGATTTTATAACTTTTAAATATCTGTGATAGAATTGAATGATATGATTTATATATTGGATTACTCTGAGACTTTTCTGAGTGCTGGTTATTTTTGGGTATGTTAAAATAGGATTGCTATGCTACCTATTTTTCTACAAAATTTAATTAACCATTTTATTAAAAAACCAGAGCATCATTTGAACTTAAATTATTATATGGCTACTTTTACATATCAGTTCAGAGTACACGTGCCATAGGATTATACATGAGTCTCAGGTTAGCATCATGGGGTTTTTTACAGTGTGGTGCTGCGGCCCCACCGACGGTGAGAGTCCGTGAACTCACGCGGGGTATTTCTTCTGATTCCCTCCCCATTTGGCAGGTGTAAACAATGCGGTTGCCCCTCCAGGTTTGGTCGGCGACACACGGATGTCCCCTCCGGTTATGGGCTAGGTGTTAGGCAGGTTGTATGGCACACGTAGTGCCAACACCCTAGTTTCTATTGATGAGTGTTAGTGANAAGGGTATTTTTGGACTAAACTGACCATGCAGGGGCTTTCCATCACTAAAAGAGTTTTTACATGAGATAACATCTTTCCTACTGAGCTCTTGAGTTCACCCCTCTTATTTTCCTCCCTTTCAGGTGATCATTCATTCGAGTCAGCCGTCTCGATAGCCAGGCAAGTCGCTTGGTTTACATTGTGGTCTTATTCCTATTCCTCTTCGGTTAGTTTTTATAACTTATTCCATTCTTTTTGTTTTTAACTGTTTAGCCAAGTTTGTTGTCAATGCTAAGTGAATATATCAGGATGTATTTACTACTATTTGAGGATTTGGTATATAAATGGGACCCTATAGTTCTCAAGGAGCATATTTTTAAAATTTTAAGTACTTGGAATTTTGATTAATTCTGTAAATCATTTCTTGGACTCTTAAGGTTTGCGAACTTCATTTTAATTAACATTAAAGTTTTTATTAAATCAAGTTTTCGTACAAATTAATTATGTTTTTCTTGAATTCTAATTGGTGTTTCTTTCTGGGTAAACTAAACTAAATATGAACCTTTTTCATACAGAATTTCCAACGATTCGAGGACTAAAATGAAAATCCAAATACTTGATTTTCTCTGAATTTTGTAAAATTCTTTATTTATATTAATTTACACTCAAAATTACCAAAAAGTCACGACTTATGATTTGGGTTGTCACATCAATAGCCTAAAACGACAGTATTCAATCTACAAATGAAAATTTGGGGCACACTTATTGGCCATTTTTTTCATATAAAATTAATTTAATATTAATAGAAACATAGTAATGTTGAAAATTAACGGCATAGCAAGTATAATTAAATGCAATAAAATAGGCATTTGTTTTCTCATGCCTTTTATTTTGGACCCTATTTTTTTAGCTCAGGTCCGGGCCATTGAATATGGTTGCCTCGTACGTAAAGTGAAAAACAGGGCTTTGTCATCCGTTAATATGTCATCCTAGAGGCTCTTTTTCTTTTAGTAAAATATGGAGATTATTATTATTTTTTATAAATAAAAGAGTAAACTACTTTTAGGCAAAAATCAGGCTTCTAAAAGCCATAAAAAAACAACCTTCAATATTACCTTATGCATATATAAGTAATTTAATAGTTTAATCTTAACACTAAATATTCAATAAAGATGTTTATTGAATTGTAACTTTATTAGGAAAATCAAATTATTCGTATATATATATATATATAAAGATTGCCAATCCAATAGGTATTTTTTTTTTTAACCTATGAGTAGATATTTTTTTTTAGCCATTGTATCACTATCTAACAGTGATTCAATGACTATAATGAAGTGCATGAAAAGACGTGCATCATTAATGCTCTTTCTCTTTCTTATTTTTTACAATAAAAAAAATATGCATGCTAAATTTTCATTGGCCAAATTGATATCTATGCATAGGTAAAAAAAAGAAAAAACCTACCGGATTAGTGCCTATATATATATATATGTATGAAATCATAACCGATAAAATAATTGAAGAGGAAAGTAAAGAATTTCACCTAAACTCCAATCATTGATATATTTGTTGAGTTATCATAAATTATTATTTTATTATGAATTCTTTAATATTGAATGAATTTTTAGTAAGTAGTATATACAAATTTACGACCTTTCAATTTAAACTAGGTAGCAAATATATTTTTATAGAAAATTTATAAACTTTATTAGCAAAATTTTTCATGCTTATTTTTTAAATTTAATATTTATATAAACGTAGAAATAAATTTACAACTTTCTAGTGCATATATATTTTCATGCCGAATTTTGAAAAGTACCTTTCACCGAAAAAAATCGATTATACCGTCCATATTATTTATTAATTTGCGAACTATGCATGGAAACGACATGTCGTTCCATGAGTTGACTCGTTTAAAAGGCTTCCTCGCCAAGACAAACCCTTTACCGACCACCGTCCGAGTCTTGGTCCGTCCATTACCAGTCAAAACAATCTGTTAGTTTTCATTTTGACAAAAGAGAAAGAAAACGAGCATTGAAACTTCTTCTTTCAGTTTCTTCAAATAAAATCTAAACTAAGATCTTCTGCACCTCTCAACCTTTGTCTCTTCGTGGCTTCTGTATTTAGTAAAAATAGCCAAGATTCTTCAAAATCTAGCGCAAAAGCCCCCGCACAGGCTTCTCGAGGAGAGGTTCATTTCACTCTTGCAGTCATGTAAGACTGCAAAGCACCTTTACCAGATCCAAACGCAGATCATTACTCATGGTTTTGAGTTCAACGACTTCATCAACCCGAGAATAATCACGGCATGTGCGGAAATAAAGCTTATAGATTATGCCCGCAAGGTGTTCGATCAAATTCCTGAACCAAATTTTGCACTATGGAATGCGATGTTGAGAGGCTATGCTAAAAATGAGAGGCACAGGGAAGTTTTATTCCTGTTTGGTAGGATGAAGAGCTTGGACGTGATGCCCAACTGCTTCACCTTCCCTGTTGTGATTAAATCGTGTGGGAAAGTTAATGCGCTGGTTGAGGGTGAAGAGGTACATTGTTTAGTGATTAAGTTTGGTTTTAGAGAAAACCCTTTTGTGGGTACTACGTTGATTGAAATGTATGGGGGTGGAGGTGCTATTGGAGCTGCTTATAAGGTGTTCGGTGAGATGTTCGAAAGGAACGTAGTTGCTTGGACTTCGATGATCAATGGCTACATCTTGTGTAATGACATGGTCTCAGCTCGGCGCCTTTTTGACTTGGCGCCGGAGCGCGATATTGTCTTGTGGAATACTATCGTTTCAGGTTATATTGAGTTGGGTGATACGGTGACTGCTCGGGAGCTCTTTGATAAGATGCCAAAACGGGATGTCATGTCTTGGAACACAATGTTGAATGGTTATGCAAAGTGTGGAGATATTGAAGCTTGTGAGATGCTGTTTGAGGAGATCCCTGAAAGGAATGTTTTCTCTTGGAACATATTTGTTGGAGGTTATGCTCGAAGTGGGCGTTTCTTTGATGTTCTAGAGTCTTTCAAATGCATGCTAGTTGAGGCTGAGGTTCCTCCCAATGATGCCACACTAGTGACCGTGTTATCTTCATGTGCAAGATTAGGTGCTCTTGATTTAGGTAAGTGGGTACACGTATATGCAGAGAGTATTGGATACAAGGGAAATGTTTTTATAGGAAATGCTTTGATTGACATGTACGCAAAATGTGGGATCATTGAAAGTTCAATTGAAGTGTTCAAGAGCATGGGTACAAAAGATTTAATCACGTGGAATTCTATAATTTGTGGTTTGGCATTCCATGGACGTTGGGATGATGCCTTAAAAATGTTTTGTCAGATGAAGAATGCTAGAGAAAAACCAGATGGTATTACTTTGGTTGGCATTTTGGCTGCTTGTTCTCATCTTGGGTTGGTCGAAGAGGGCTTAGCATATTTCAAATCAATGTTAGATGACTATCAGATTGTGCCTGAAATTGAGCACTATGGTTGTGTGGTTGATTTGTTAGCTCGAGCTGGTCTTTTAGACCGGGCTGTAAACTTTGTGAAGAATATGCCTATGGAAGCAGATGCTGTCATTTGGGCTGCCTTGCTTGGAGCTTGTAAGCATCACAAAAACATTGAGTTGGCTGAATTGGCTCTTGAACGGCTCACTGAACTCGAACCAAAAAACCCAGCGAACTATGTAATGCTTTCGAATATATATGGTGATCTTGGCAGATGGAAAGATGTAGCAAGATTAAAAGTTGCAATGAGGGACACTGGGTTTAAAAAATTGCCAGGATGCAGCTTAATTGAGGTGAACGACAGTGTGGTTGAGTTCTATTCCCTAGATGAGAGGCATCCTGAAAGAGATGAGATATACGGAGCATTGACAGGATTAACGAAGTTGTTAAGATCATCTGGATATGTACCAGACATTATGGAACTGGGGCTGGAAGCCTAGAGAAAGAAGTTAAGAACTCTATTGATCTCGTTAGGTAGTTTATGTCATCTAGCAAGTTGTGACTCCAAATAGTGATCTTGTGCTCCTGATTTTTCCCCACTAGGATAGTTCATTGATACTAGCAGTTTGAATGTTGGTAATCTGCAGAGATAGGAAAAGTGCAAAAAACTTGGTGCCTATTTTTTAAAACACCTTATGTAGCTGCTTTATATGTCACTCTACATGCCGTTAGTCTACAGCGTAAGGGCAAGAAGAATTTTAAGGAAAGACGTAGAAGAAAACAACCGGATAGGTTCTAAGATCCTCAGAGTTTAATTAAAGCTAGATTAACGGAATGTTGTGGGGTTAAATTTAGAGAATTTAGGGCTAATATTTAAATTAACGGCTTGTAGAGTGAGATATAAAATAGTCATAGCTGATAATGCAGTCTAAATTTTCATTAATGTCTCAACCGGCTACCCAGTACCAGTAGATATAGATGCACAACTGTTATCAAACCCCAGCTATGGTGAGTATTTGTACTGAGTTCCTCTACAACCAATAGCCACTCGCCTTCTCCAACAGATGCTCTTTCACTGGCCAAGCTAGGTTGGAGACTTGCAAGACTCTGGTACTGACGTCAATGAAACAGACGAGATCGAATACTCTCAATTGAAATGGCAAAAAGTAAAAATGAGGCCAAGTGGTGTTATTTTATGAAAAGTTAATCATGTTTAGTTGCTATGCATGTTTTATGTTTGATCCATGTCGTCAATTAGTTAAGATTATGAAAAGATTCTGTTCTTAACCAATTATAACTGTCTCTAGGAACTTACTGCGCTAGTATTCTTCTTTCTCGCTCTCCTAAGTACTCTTATGTCTTACTTGATACTTGATATTGTTACGTGATATCTCACGTTTTAATAATATAAATCATGGAGTGTGATATGTGATATCTCACGTTTTAATAATATAAATCATGAATAGAATGTAAGAGAGTATTGTTAATATTCTTTTAAGATTATTTACCTGATATATAATATCTCACATTTTAATAATATAAATTATGGAGTATACATATCAGAGAATGTAAAAGAGAGTATCGTTAATATTCTTTTAAGATTACTTACCTGATATGTGATATCTCACGTTTTAATAATATAAATCATGGAGTGTACATATCAGAGAATGTAAAAGAGAGTGTTGCTAATGTTCTTTTAAGACTTAATACATATCCAGGATTATAGAATCGAGTAGAACACAGAGTCGTCTCTAACAAACCTGCTGGCTCCACTTCATTCGGCTCTATGACAAATAGGAGAGTTTTCAGGTCTGCTTATATTCGGCTCTGCTATTATCGATCGGTTTAATAAAATGATACATTTATTTTTCATGTCTGCTTATATTCAGCTCTGTTACTATCGAGCGGTTTAATAAAATGACACGTTTATTAAATTTGGTTCGTTGGAATTAGCTCTAACACCACTGAGTCCATAGTAATATCTTCCTCTTAACAATATTTAGATGAACGCAATTTGAGAAAATCATATTATCTTGAGAGAATGAACACATTCCGCCTTTACGAGAATATTATCATGTAAAGTTGGGTGGGTCTTTATGTCATAATTTGTTGGTCACTGGGTTGATATTCAAATATGTATGTGGTGGTGATTATACATACTCTCACTCCATCATCAGTTGAACACCATTGCCAGCTTGACATAACTCAGGCCGAAGCTATTTTCTTATCGTTGTAGGCTACCCAACTGACTCTATTCACAGAAAAACTCTATAGTGTACTAAACAATATGTCTGTGGTAAATAATATTTGGAGAAATTTAAACCATGTACCCATTTTTGTGCCTCATATTTCACAAATACCCTTTTAAAATCTTGTTTAAAAAAATTCTCATTTTTATAGTATACATTTCATGTATAAAATATGTGATATATATTTACAATGTAAATTTTTATACATGGTTTACATTTATTGTGTAAACTTATACATATAGTATATATTTTGAAATGTATACCAATTTTTAGATTAATTTTTATTCATTTTATGTATAAAATACTTGTGGTTTATATTTTTCCAAAAATAGGTATAAAAATGAGGATTTGTGAAAGAAAACTAAAAATGGAGTATTCATAAAAATGTGCTTAATTAAAGTATTTGTGAACTTTTCCTATTTTTGCTCCCAAAATTAAAAAGGAACACGACCAATTTTGAAACTCATTTAAAGCATGCGATGAAAAGGGACAAACTAGGATTGTTCAATTATGAAAATTTCAAATTTACCCCCCAATTCGATCCTAGTCAAAAATTTTTGAATACATCGGAAAAAGTAAAAATGAAGAGGCCCTAGGAGTGCTACCAACTATGTTCACCCGCAGTCAAGATTGTTCAATTGGGATTGAAAACCGGCCAAAATAGCTGAAAAAAGTGGCCGAACAAATTCGATTACAGTTGAAAGTTTTTGACCTAGTTCAACGAAGGTATTTCCAAGATCAGGATCAGGATCAACGGTGAAAGTAGGATGTTGTAGGTAACAGAAGTAGTTCGGGGTTTATTAGAGAAAAATGTACTATAAAGTTTGCAAGAAAATATGTATCTTAGTAATTTTATATATGTGACATAATAATAAGAATTAATTTTAAAAATCTTTATGAGAGAGTCTTTTTTTTTTTTTTAAAATCATGAGAAAGCTTAGTAAACTCCATAAGTGTAAATTCTACAGAAAAGAAATGAGATATGACAGGAAACAAGAAAGGGAATTGCACATGAATGCCAATGTTTTGAACCCTGTTTTAGTAGTCCTCTTTTATTTTTGTTCATTTAAGTTTTATCCATTTATAAATATAGTGTCCTATAACTATATAAGAAGTGAGTTGATAATGAGGCATACAAGTCCATGAAACAAAGTTCAAGAAAAAAGGCACCGAATGTGATTATGTCTAATTTTATATTATATATTGGAAAAATTACAAAAATCTGCTATGTACATAAGTGAAATACAAATTTATTTATGGGTTTCAAAACAAGTAAGAAAAGTATTTGCAGCTCCGATACAGTGTTTTTTTTATATAAATAATTTTTAAATAATTTTCAAAACTTTGGCTAGAGTTTGGTTGTAGCATTTGGCAATAAGTTAGTTTTTTTTAAGATATGTTCGGAACAATTTAAATTTAAGACAAATAGGTGTGTTAGGCAACTCAAATCAGGGTTGGTATTGTATTGTTGTTGTTTGGGTTAAGTTGAAAAGAAAGGGTAATTTTTCCATTCTAAAAGTAATTTATGCTATAAATGTGCATTTTGTCTAAAATTAAGAGAGATAGATATAGGTCCAGTTTGATTTAACTTTTTAACAAGTTAAAAGTAATTTTCGAATAATTTGTGGGTCAAAAGGTGTTGGGTAAAAACTCAAAAATTGAATTATTCAATAATTTTTGACAAAATTACAACAAAAAACTAAAGTTGGCCTAAAGCAACTTTGACTTTTAGAATATGCAAGAATCTGTACTATTTTTTAATAAATAAATCATAATGACTAAATACTCTCACCTAAAAACAAAAAAACCAAATATTTAATTGAGTTTATTTTCATATCAATTTTTTAAAAAAAGTTATTAATATATTTAAATCATAATTTATTAAAATATTCTTCATATTAGTTATTTTGAAGTAATCAAATTAATTCTTTATTGAAATTTTAAATTCAAATGAAAATAAAGTAAATTAAAATAAAATAAAATAAATTTAAGTGCGTAACTAATTTAATTGAGTTTATTTTCATGTCATTTTTTTAAAAAAATATTAATATGTTTAGTATATATAAATATGCATAATTATATAATGATGTTTATTTGGTCATTTTATATTTGCACAATAATTCAGTCATACAGTTTACCAAACACTTTAATATATCTTTTTTGAGTCATACTACTTTAAAATCATAGTTTACTAAACACTCAACTATTTTACACTAGAGCAGCACAGCTAAAAATATTTTCTTTAAAATCTACAACTCTACTAAATTGGCCAATATATAATTCTAATTTTCCCTATGGATATCCCTTATGGATTGTTCGTTTTCACAAATGTTGGTTTTATTTTAATCTTTTAGTTCATGTCTAGATATATCAATTAAGGGAAATTATTACTAAAATATTCTCTGTTTCAAAAAAGTGTGAAAAAATCCTTTTAATTTTAGAAATTCAAAATAAGTATCTTCTATTAGAGAGAAATTATCACTAAAATACTATATATTTTAAATAAGTGTGAAATGTTTTTTTGTATTATTAAAAATTTAAAATAAATACCTTCTATTTGAATTATCATATCATTTTCTACTTTTGATTGATCAAAAGTTTCAAAAAAATTAATAAAATTAATATTTTATCTCTTATTATATTATTTTAAGGCACATGTAATACATAAAAATGCAAGGAGAGAGAATAAATATGTTATAAAACCTCTTTAAGAAAAAAATCTCCTCCCTCCGTAGTTGCACCACAAATCCAGAAAAAGAAAAAAAATCTAAGGGTATATTTGGTACAAGATTCGAATCTTATTCTTTAAATTTAGAAATAACTTTTACATAGAAAGTTGAAAGGATAAATGTTTTATCCTTCCAATTTTATACATAAAAATTATTTCTGAATTTGAAAAATAGAATTCAAATTTTATACGAAACGTATCCTAAAATTTTCAGAAATTTTTGTCATTTTCGAAATTTTCGATTTTTTTTTTCCTTTAATGGATTTGTGCTACAATTATGGAGGGAATAGTTTTCTTTTATCTTGTCACTTTTAAGATTTTCGAAAATTTTAGATTTTTTTTTTCTTTTATGTATTTGTGCTGTAACTATAAAGGGAAGAGTTTTTGTTTTTTTTTTAACAGGTCTTAGACCATATGCATTCTTTCTCTCTTTATTTTAAAGTATAGTATGTGCTTTAAAATAATATAATAAAGGATAAAATATTAATTATACTAATTTTTTGAAACTTTTAACCAATTAAAATAACAAATGTTCTAATAATTTAAAATAAAAGATATTTATTTTAAATTTTTAATAATACAAAGATATTTTTACAATTTTCTAAATAGAAGGTAATTTAGTAATAATTTTCGTTGAATAGAAGATATTCATTTTAAATATCTAAAGAAACTAATTTTTTTTATATTTTTTTTTAAAATAGAAAATATTTTAGTGATAATTTACCCGTTAATTAATATACTAAATTAATATACTCGAATACCACATGATTTATCCAATTGATTGGAGGAGTATTTGTTCGGGGAAGGAAATTTTGGACCACGAACTATGATTGAGGATTGAGGATGGCCAACAAAACTCGAATATATCATGAAAAATGGGTGCCTCATCCATGCTCTTTTAAAATAACTCTTCGCCCTTCCTCCAGAAGATAGTACCGCAAGCATGCTTTCGGAGAATGGATTATGTTGGATGTCAACTAAATCCTCAATGATAAGCTCTCTTCGCATCTTGATAAAAAGGGAATTTTTTTCCCAGTGAAAATGGGTATAAAACTAGCTCGAGTTCTCAAGGATTCGCACTCAACTAGTTCCTCTCAATGTTTGTCTATTTGGTGACGCTGCTTATGGAAGTTACGATTGCCTAATAAAATAAAGGATAAATGACCAAAAAAATAAAAAATAAAAAACAAAACCCTGATTTTTAATGTTTTTTTTTTTTAAAATAACCTTAAATTTGAGTTTTGCCGATTAATATCTAATATTTAAAGTTTTTGCAAATATACACCTTGCATGGATAAATTGAGAGCTTTGAATAGTGAAATGACCAAATTACTCCTCGTTATTTAATTAAAGAATTCCAAACAGTAAGATTAGTTTTTAGCATTGTTTTCAATTAGCTATTTTATTTTATTTTTATAAAAATAAAAACCAAAAAAAAAAAAAAATATTGAAACCCTATTTCTCTCTGAATTGGGCCTCCATTGTTTCGTTTCCTGGTTATGGTGGCGGCACAAAAAGAAGAGGTGATTGTAGTGGTGACAGGGCGGCGAAGGGTTAGGTTTTAATCGGATTTTTTTTTTTAATTTTTATTTTGCTCTAGTTGATTAGGAGAAGAGGGAGAGAATGAGAAAGCAGAGGAGCGTGAGGAAAGGAATGAGGTGGATGAAGTTGTCTGGCCTGATCGGAGGAGGAGACGATAGCTATTGAGGCTTCATCGCTTTGTGCTTATCTTCGTCGTAGTCGGCGACGACGAAAGAAGAAGAAGAAGTAGACGAAGCAAAGAGATCCTTGCACTTGGGGTTGTCATCTAGCTTCGCTATGATCGAGTCTTCCTTGGATCTACCATGGCCGTGGAGCCTCAAGACCGGTGAGCCTAGAGATTGTCTTTGCATTGTGCTGATAGAGAGAGAGAGAGAGAGAGAGAGAGAGATTACTGATTAGTGTTGATCAGATTCATATACTTTTTTATGGACGATCTAGATATTTGGTTTCTTTTGATATTATTGATTTGGAGGAGGCCTTGGGGAAGAATAGACTTGAAGGCGTGACTTGGCTTTGTTCTTTGTCGAAGCCTAAAAGTGCCCTACACTTTGGTCCTTTCTTTTCTCGCCCTTTTTTTTGGGGGTGGGGGGTTATGATTTATATATGATTCTCTGTGCACATCAGACATGGAATTAGTTAAAATTTCAGAAGAAATTGATCTGGGTTTTGTTTTTGGCACCAATTTATTGAGTTGTTCATTATTTTAATTGGGTTCCCCAAAATTATTCAGTTCCCTGATTGAGAGTGAAGCATTAATATTTATTTGATGATAATGTTCATATACCTATATAACATATATGTGCATATATGCTGATGTAATATAATTATAAACAAAATCTGGGCTTCGTTTCCTTGTTATTGTTGCTGTTTTGTTTCGGTGTGAGAGAATTTTTTAAATTTTTTATTTTTCAGTTTTTGTTTCCTTTTTGGTTTTTATTTTAAATAAAAATAATATAAAAACTGATATTACTATTTGGAATTCTTTAATTAATTAGTAAGGGATAATTTGGTCAAAATAAGATATATATTTCAAATGTNGTCATTTACCCTAAAATAAAAGTTTTCTTATGGAGGTCATGTTGTGATTTTCTCCGTGTGTATCACAACTTAGCCCAACGGCATCTACTGGCACTGGAGACATGCCCCTGATGCATGACTGAGGTGGAAACTACTTCCCATATCCTTCTTTATTGCCAAATTGCGAAAGGAGTACGGTGTTCTAGTATATTCAGAGACAAGATTGAGTTGCTGCAAGATCCAAATTTATTAAGGATTTTGCCTGACATGCATGGCTGTTGTGGTACTATCGGACTGCTTGGGTCCATGACAAGTGAGAGACCCAGTGAATGTTATTGCCTTCCCTTCCTAGCTGACGAAAAATGGAAAGAATTCAAATATCATGACGCTACAACTCTGAAAAGCCTAGCCAACAAAATCAAAAGCTGGACCCGTCCTTCTTCTCCTTTCTTTAAGCTCAGCAAAGATGCTGCTGCAAATCAATAGTGGAAGGAGATCGCGTGGGACTAGGGTGTTATCCGAATTAGTGGTATCTAGATGCTTATAAAAGCGGTTGACTTTTATGGTAAAAATACAGTTGACTTTTATGTAAAAATATTCTCATATTAAAAATATACATAAAATATACATGAATAATGTTATTTGAATAAATGTCCATATAATTATATAATGACACCAATTTAGGAATTTTTTTTTTTTTCTTTTATCTATCTTGGTCAATGAAAATTTATTATGTACATTGTTTTATATTAAAAAATAAGAGAGAGAAAAAAATATTAATGATGTATATCTTTTTATACATCTCATTATAACTGTTGGATAACTATTTAATGATTATCTAACGGTTAAAAAAAATATCTATACATAAGTAAAAAAAAATACCTATTGGATTGGCAACTATTATATATATATATATATGATTACGATATAAATTCACAAAAGACATTGATACAAATTATTTACAATTAATCAATTATAATTTGTAATAATATAAGTAATAATATAAATAAGATTTAACACTTTATTTATATTTAGTAGAATTTGAAAAATTTTGTCTTATCTTACTCTACCAAAGTCAGCTTGTATAATGGGACTCATCGAATTGGATCTTAAATAAAATTAAGTAGACAATTTCTCATAGAAGAAAATTTCATAAGTAATAATTAGCTTTACTCTTATTTTTGAGTTGGCTATGCTTATATATTCTATTTTATTTGAATTACAAATGCATGAAGTCAATTGAGGTCAATTTTCTTTATTATTTGGTAAAAAAGTATTTGTTAAATTATACAATTACCGTTAACAATATTTTATTTTGGTGAACTAATATCTCTTGGTAGATTTCTGCATTTGATAGTAAGACTTAGTATTAAACATATCAACTCTGATGTAGATAGTAAGATGTTGACTGATGATTGTCGGGGGAAAATTCACCCAGACTCATTTTATGGCCTCTAGTTCTATTAAAGGTATTCAGGCTTTTATCGGATATTATGTTATACAAAATTGGGTTAGGGTTATTTATGAATATCACGATATTTATGTTTCAAATCAGGCATTATCTAATAAATATCCTATTATGATAGGGTTACCTAATAATAATTATTGTTAATTATTTAATTAATAGAGTTTTTTATTTATAAAATACCTCTTATTTGCCTATAAATTTACAATCGTCCTCTTCATTCTACATAATACATTATGTTCTCTCTCCCACGTTCTATATAGTATCTCTACTAACTTCTTATTCTTTTGCATGAAATTTAGAACTATCTCAAGGGTTGATCCTTATAAATGGTATATAGGCAGCTCTCATGATACAGTCTTAATTGATTAATAAATTTTTTTTGGGTTATGAGTAGTCATAGATCCTATACAAATTCAATTGTAATTCTTAGCTTTTATAATGATTATTAGAGAAATTAATAAGAATCAAGAAACATATGATTATGATTTTATTATATTACACAAATGGGTAATTAGTAAAAAAATTACTATGGTATGGGACGTTACTCCAAAAGTAGTCACGGATAGTTGGAGTATAATTTTAATTTTTCAGTAGAATGGATTTGAAACTAAATAATTGACAAATTTGTTAATTATTTGGAGCCAACTATACATGTTCTATAAGACCTTAGGCTAGTTTATGTCAATAGTTATAATGTTATTAAATTGGACCCATTTAAGTTAAATGAAACAAATTAAGTTAGACTGCTAAGATGGCAACACGCCTGGCCCAGTTATTGGGCCTGGGCATGTAACTCTATAAGTGGGAGAGGTTTGTTTTAGTATTTTTAAATAAAACTAACAAGTGTGAATATTAAGTAATTAATCTTTGGAATATGCTAATTTTTGAAAAAAATATATAATAATTCTCATTATTATTATTATTATTCAATGAATTTGGACATATTGGATAGCTATAGAAAGTTGTTCTAATTATGATTAATTGAATATAAATAAATTAAAGAAAAACAAAAAATGTAATCTTTGTCTAATTGTCAATAGAAAAGACAACTATGTATAATCAAATATTACGAAGAGGTGAAAATGGATAACAGGCATTTCAGGAAAAGGAATGTGTTGTAAATGACTGGAGACCATACGCCACAGTCACTGTGATAATAGGTCTGTGGCACCTTATGGTGCTTGCTCATTTGTATTATTTCCTTTTCTCTATATGTAGAAGACCGGACAACTGAGAAAATAGAGGCAAAAATTATAGTAAAATTTTGTCAGTTTTTTTAAAGAGAAAAATTCTTAAAGATAAGTGAATTGTCTATTTTATGTTCTTAGATTTTTTTTGAAGAATTAATTACAATCGCTAACTTGAGCTTTTCCTATGTAGCAGTAAGGCTATGTTTGATAGGAAAACAAAGGGAGAGAATAGAAAAGGTTTGAGGAAAAGTATAGAAAAATTGAAAAATTGAGTTGTTTGATAGGAGAGAAAAGGGAATGGAAGAGAAAAAGGGAAGAAAATAAATAGTAGGATCTACATAATTATTTTCTCTCACAAAATGGAGTGAAAATAAGAATGAAGGGCTTTTGTTAATATATGGGTAAGTTAAATGTTTAAACTATCCTTACACATTTGACTTTAAATAATAATAACATAGGGATAAAATAGTCATTTTAAATTTAATTAACTTTCTTTCCTCTTACATACCAAATAACTATGAGGAATAAAATACTTTTCTTTCTATTTTATACATTTTTTTCCCTTCTCTACCAACTATAGCCTAAGAGACCATATTTTTGTGTGACTATATACAAAAGTAGTCCGGAAGATTATAAAGGGATTAGAGATATACACTTGTTTATCTAGTATCTATAAGAAGTATGAAATTGATATGCGATTCTAATATATTGTTATGAGAATTATCGTGCTCTTAGGTATATTTTCCGTTGTGTTATTTTATTATTAAAAAATATTTTGTAAATTTTATGAAAAATCAAATTTAAAAATGTTACCTACTACGAATTTTCACAGTGTTTTAGTGGATAATGCTTGAGGTATTAACTTTTATATTAAATTTTTAATACCAACACATGTGACATGTGATTTGTCATCATTTAATTGATAATAATATTTAATTTATTTATGATAAGTTTTAACATATTAATTAGATTGTGACAACTTATATGCTCGTATAAAAAATTGAATACAACAGTAATAGTTAAGATAGGCAGTGTTATCAGGTTTTAAATGCGTGTGTTATTCAAAATCAAGTGGGAGACGTAATGGCAGCTTTCAGCATCTCTTATCATCTTAGTTGTGAGGTAGAGTCGCAGAAGCAATGAGTGTCCGCAAAGGTTTGGAAATTACTAGAGGTATGGTACTACAACCACTAATTATTCAATCTGATGCATCTAACGTTGTCAATTTAACCAATAAGCACTCTTACCCGTTGCGTGAAATTGGTGTCATTATTCATGATATCCAATTTGGTTCTAGAAGATATTCAGGTGTGCTCCTTTTAACTTTTTTTTTTTCATTATAATGTTTACCTTTCATTTATATAGATTTTATGCGCCCGTTTTTTTACATTGACGACAATGTTTAGAATAGGTTTTGTTAGATCTGTTAATCTTGTATTATCGAATATAATTAATTTTTTAATTAATTACGTGAAGTGATAATGCGAAAATAGTAAAAAATATGACAAGATATTTTTATTTAATTCACTTATCTCCCGATAATTTACATCTAAGGGCTACACCCAGAAAATAAACACTATTAGCAAAGTTTTGATTGTCGTAATGTGGATGTATTCTTTTACTAATGTGTCTTGCGAGCATCACTCATCTTAGATTGACTTTATTCTTCTGAAATCCTTTCAGGTACTTGAAGTCGATCTTCTTTCGAAGATTTTGTGTTTGTCTGCCTGATAAACACTCATAATCAAGCTCCCCTTGGCCTTGTTTAATCTTTCACTCGTGAACTCTTTTCATAGCTACAGATCGATCTTCTCTCAAAGATATTCAGCACCTCTTCTGATGTACTTTATCACACGACTAGGACTACTTCTAATTCTAAAAAAATAGCTATAAGAAAAATCTTTCTTTTATACTTAATAGCCAAAATATAATAAGTGGTCTCTCTCTAAATAAAACTACTCTTGAGTGGCATTTAAATAGACTCAGAGAGCAAGCTTTCATATGTATGATCTATAAAACAACATATAAGAGCATTTAATATTGATTAGAAAATTTGCAAGATCAGCTAAGTTCGTTACCAAACTTAGAAAACTGATATAGAAATTAATTGTTGCTTCTGTTCGTGTGTTGCAACATGATTTATTGACTCAGATATTTTGTAACAGGAAAAAAAAAATTTCCAAATTTTTTTCCTGAAACAAAATAATCAGCCACTCAAACCTTTTGACAACTAATCACACGAATTAGAGTAACTTTAAAGAATGAGAATCAGTAAAAATGAGTTAAGAAAACTTCCATAAAAGATATTACACATAAAATATTTATTTAAAGGAATTTTCTTAATGAAATATAGACAAATACTCAAAACTAATTTTGGTAAAAGTCACTTACCCATTCCTGCACAAATGAATTTGTCTATACATTAATATGATCAGATTTTTATGATTGACAACTATACAAGTCGTGACCTAAAAGCATATAATATGAAAATACAGAAAAACTTTAATCAAATCAAATATTTATTCGCGTGTTGTAATATGACTAGTAAACCAGTTATGTGCTGGAAATTCTATTAAAATGATTTCGAAAAATGATTTTACCAAAAATAATTTCTACAAATTTTGTAAACAATTCAAGAACACGGTAGAATTGATATTTTAAAATTTTTCTTGAAACTTTACAAAATAAAACGTATGATTGTTGATCTAACATAAATCAATTCATGGATCTTGGTTTAGATAAAACTTAGAAGCGCTTTATAACTATTGAGCCTTCCCATCTATTCTATAGAACCCGTTGAATGATTGAGTATGTGGGCACCTTCTTGATTCCCAATGAGAGATAAGCGGATGATCAAGAAGACGCTTTTCCTTCTCCTTGATTGCGCGTCTATGGCCATAAATAAGCTCAGGATTGCTCCCGCAGTAGCTCAGTTCTCTCACGCTCTTTCTTTCCTCTGTGTCTCACATTTTCTATAGTCATTATGACTAAGAGTGGCGTGTGGAACTGCTAACAACGCTTAGGAGAACTTTTCTCCTAAGTATTAAAGAGACGTAACCCTAATGGACTTATTCGACTCAACTGATCATTCAATTAGTATTGGGCTATGAGTAAGCTAGACAGGGGACCTTATGGATCTAAATAGTCTAAACTCTAATAGCCCAACTACCCACAGTCATAATTAAGCCTTGTCCATTGATATTGGAGCACTCCACTATAGGCCCAATATTGTACTCTTAGACTAAATGTCATATAATTTCTATGAAGCACTTTAATTAACTTGATCCATTTAGTATATACTATACCTGCAGATATACCCTCGATATAATGTCGTACTAGTGAGATGAAATTATCGTATTATCCCACTAATACATATTTACCTTAAAGTTACTATTTTTTATCTAATGGATAATAATTCCCTGCGGTGTTGGTAACTGCTCGTACAAATACAGTCAAATTCATAAAATGAATACTTGATGCTTAGTTTTTTTACAATCCAAGTCCTTAAAAAATCTCAAACTGATATTATATACATGGTATCCAAATCATGAAGAGTATTCTCATCAATTCACAATTTTTATCTTCTAATATACTAGAATTCAAACTATATAATTGGAACTCGTCCTATAGTAAGTCAAAAAGATAAAACTCATAAAAGCAAGTATGACAATCATTAGGATTAAGGTAATCTTGTAATAGTACTAGATTAGTAAAAAATAGAATATTAAGTTACGACACTTAATCTCAAATTCTATTGTCACTTAGTCTAGTTCAATACACTTATAACTTTCTTATAATGTACTACTGTTTCTATCCAAAGTTAGATATTTCGATGATTGAAGACTTAATCAATCCCATTGAAATAGGCAACATTATATTTTATGGCAAAATAAAGTATTCCATCTTTATTTATAGAATGTGAACTCTTTTTTTGGACATAATGAAATAAAAAATTAGTCTCCTACATATGAACTACATATGAACACTTCACATGATCAATTTTTTATTACTCATTATTATTCTTAGAAACTTTTAAAAATTTGCATAATAGAAAAAGTAAACATTATATGTATATAATTGGGACATAATATGGAATTTATTGACAGTAAATAGATAATACTTAAACACAATAAATATTGTTTAAAATGCCAAACAAAGAAACTACTTTCTAAAGCATATTCTCAACAATATCTCACTTGCCCTTTAAAGCAGATGTAATATATTACGTAGTCTCATTCCTTCTAGGTGATCTTCAAATACTTTGATTACTAAAGATTTGGTAAACAGATCAGCAAGGATCCTCTGCTAAGGTTATCTCACTCATTATAATGTCTCCATACTAGGTTTAACACATAACAAAAGGTTGATTTTTTGGAGTATATTTTTAGATCGAGCATATGAATTAATATATCTTACATAAGTCAAAAATTTCTCCAGCATACACAAGTATATAGTTCCTATTTTTCTGAAGATACTTAAGAATACACTTGACTATAACTCTATGTTCAGGTTCTAGATTGGATTAGTAACAACTTACTATTCTAAGAATATAATGAATATCATGTTATTATATTAACTAAATTCTTATTATTGATAGTCATCCTATATCATTCCTAATTATTAGTATATTATCAATATATATGAACCGAAAATATCACTTTGATGCCTGAATCTTTTATAAATATAAGATTCGTCTATGTATCGATCAAATCGATAAATTCTAGACAAATATTTAAGTCTATAAATTAGATCTCTAAAGTTTCACAAACTTTACTTTCTAGATCTTTTTCAATGAATCCCCTTGGTTATCCTTTTTAGATACTACTATCAAGATTACTATTCAGGAAAGCTATCTTGACGTCCATCTATTACATTTCATAATCAAGAGATACGACTATGTAAAAGAGTTTATCAATAGACTTGATCATAGTAATAGAATAAACATTCTTTCTGTATATAATCTTTTTGCAACTAACTTGCCTTGAAAGTCTTTACTTTCTCGTATATTCCTCTTTTTCTCTTATGGACTAATTTATACTTAAAAGGTTTTATCCCTCCAGATGGATCTATAAGATCTCAAATTTTGTTATAGTACACAGACTTTAATATGGATTCTATTGCCTTTTGTCAGAAATCTATACTAACATCATATATTGTCCCTTTGTAGATAAAGTAATCAAATTCTAGGTTATAGGACTCTCCTATTCCTAAATACCTATCAGATTGTCTCACAATCCACCCATTACAATGAGAGTTCGATATCTGTTGATTTTTTGGTGATTTATTCTTCCTAAAAGCTTACCCTATTCTAACTTTCATAAATAGGCTGATTACATCATCCGTTATTTTCTTAAGAAATAACTTACTTTGGGATTAAATACTTCATATAATTTTCCCCCAAGTAAGAGACATTTGTTCTAAAAAATACTTTCTTACTTTAGTACTATAGAAGTAACACCTTTCTATTTCTTTTGAGTTTCCTATAAACAGATATAATTCTGATTGTTATTCCAACTTAGTCATTTTTTCGTTCAGCACGTATACTAGACAACTACAAATATGGATATGACATAAATTAGCTTTATGTCCTTTCCATATTTCAAAATGGTGTCTTAGATATTGACTTAGATGGAACTCTATTAGTAGATATATCACCGTCTCTAAGATGTATCCCAAATGATTTCGTAATAATGAACAATTGAATAACAACTTAATCGTAGCAAAAAGTTTTCATTGTTTGTGAGATATTCCTAAGAATTCTCAACAGGGGTATTCAATACTTCGATCAAATTGATGAGTATTTATACTTTTCCTAATTGTTGTTTAGTTTCTGCTTTCAATTCTTTGAACTTTGTGAAAGAGTTTAATTATCAGTAACATTAGGAAAATATAATAAAATTTTGAATAATCATTCATAATTATATATTCAAAATCTCATTAGGCTTGATTGCTTAAGGGCTTACAGACAATAATATGTCTATTTTAAACATTTTGTATTCTTAGGTCTCTTCTAATGAAGGACCTTTTAGTTATTGTACTCTCCAGATAGGATTCGCAGATTGGTGAATGTATAGCTTCTAAGAATTTTAGATACTTATTCTTAACCAATCTTTGGATCATGTTTAGATTAATATAATAGAACTACAAATATATTTTATTCTTAGTACTTACTTACTTTCTTATGATTAGATTTATCATGTTCATTCTTATCATTATTAGTGTCACATAAATAAGAATAACTTAGGTCAATAAAAATGTCATTCAGTGCAATTAAGAATATTATTCTTTCACATGGAAACTTTGTCGTTGAGACAAACAGAATAATATCGTTTCATCAAATATGAAACAAAAATCAAACTTCTCTCTAATACTTAACAATTTTTAATGTCCTAATTTATAAATTCATTAAATATGAATTTAAATATTTCTCATTTTATATACTGACACTATAACCATTGTTGTCCTTACTTTTAGGGAGCTTGCCTTTACTAAACCCTTTGGTTTCCATAGAACCCATTGCAATAGACATGCAAACATGGTTAATGATTCTTGAATCCTATCCAAGATTCATTAAGTCATCCACTAAAATAAGTTAATGAATAATAAATTATTATTACTTTCCAATCAAGTATTGTATAGGTATCCTTAACAATTTTCTTTCAATATTCTTTAATGCTATACAGGAAATATTTTCCTTTTAGCTAGGGTTAGAAAATTCACTTTTAGCTACTTTAGCTTAGTGAAGATATTCATTAGGTATCTTATTGAGATTTAGTATAATATTGTAGTGGTATGAATTCTTTGAATTTTATGTTGTAACATATTGAACATCATGTCAACGTGTATTAATGAATTACCTAGGAATTCTCCCACTATATATATTTTTATTTTTCTTCACTAGTCTCACCAGGGAATGTAGACAAATATATAAGAGTAAAAACTTAATACCTTATCAGCCATAAGTACTAAATCTATGTTATATTAATCCAGACAATATAGTTTAACCATACAAGTTATGTGTATGTGAGTATAGTGGGTAAAAAAATTAAGAACATATCTATTTGAATGAAAATAAATAATCCATATAGTAGCAAACATCATGTAACATATATTTCGAATAACTAACATAATATAAAGTGAAATATACAATATGAAAGTGACGTATCCCTAGAACTATCACTAATATTTATGGTAATTCAACTTACCATTATTTACAAGCCACCTACAAGAAGTCCTGCAATTAATAAGTCAAACTGAAACAATTTCATTTAGAAAATAAGACAAATATCTCATATCTCATATTTCTAACTATCATTTAATTTAGTCCTCTACTCTAGTTACAAGAACTTCTATGGGAGGATATCAGTATTTTGAGTTGAGTGTGCAACTATTGTTTCAGTAATTAAGTATTCTATATAAGATTGTCTCCTACAGGTGTTCGGCCTCATATAGTCCACCTAATACTTTATCCTAAAAATTTCATTTCCAGTACTACCCAGAGAAAAACCCTCCTACGAGAGTTGAGCAAGATTTTGAGACGACACTCATCCTAGTACATAATGAACTAATAATAGAGACTGTAGGTATCTTATACCTTCTCCCACTCAATATTTTATCTTTATGGATTTAATAATTTTAACCATTTATCTAACTTACTTAGTAACCTAAAATCAATTATGTAAGCGCGTTCATATTTTGTATGTGAGTAGCTCTACTATCCCATATGAAATGTTATTAAGATCATGTAATTAAATACTCTATATAGAATATGCATGCAACATTATTCATAAAATAATCAATTATTGACAAGATTTAATAAAATAGAAAAATTAATGATTATCAATGATTCTAGCATTTAATATTATCTAATAATTGAACAATATTTTCACAAAAAATGTGATTGAATAATAACTATGATAGATAATATTCAAGTTTAAATAATTAAGATTTTCACAAAATCTATTTTATTTAATTTAAAGATTTAATCCTAATTAAATCTCCTTAAATATTTCAAAATTCGAATTCAACTTTTAAATTTAAATTTTGAATTATAAATTTAATTATCTCATAATTAAAATATCTTCAATAGATTGGATTTTCAAATTTGAAATTATCTTATAATTTTCAAATCATTATTTTAATCTCATTAAAATAAAATATAAAATTTCTATTTAAATTTAAATTTGATAATGTAGATATTTACTAATTAAAATCTTCATAAGATTTAAATTAGATATGTAGATGATTTAATCAAATTAAATCTCTATAAATATCTGTTGATTTGAATTTAACTTTTAAATTTCATATCTCAAATTAATTATCACATAAATTAATATTGACTATCTAAAAGATTTAATCACATTAATCTACAAGATAATTTTCAAATTTAAATTCAATGTTTGAATTAATTATAAGATAATTGATATATATAATCTTTTAAAATTTTAATTTTATTAAATTTTCTAGATTATCTCTTGATTTGAATTCAACATTTGAATTTCAAATCTTAAATTAATTAAATAATTAATATTGTAATATTATCCAATCACATAAATTTAAATTTAAATTATCTCATAATATCTAATCATTTTAACACATTAAAAATAAATAGAAAGTTCAAAATATAGCCAAATCTGAAATTATCTCATAATTTCTAATTATACATATTAATCTCATTAAAGTAAATTACTAACTTTGAATTCAAATTAAAATAGATTTGAGTAGATAAGATATTCTATCTAATTTTAATTTGAAATCTCCATAAGTTTCAAATTTAAGCTGCAGAAGATTTAACCATCTAAGTCTCTTAGAATATCTAAATTTGAATTAAAATTCAAATTAATAACTAATTATCACATAAATAGTTTAGAAAATATCTAACCAAAATTTGAACTTGAAAAGTTTAAATATTATCACATAATATCTAACTAATAATCTCCTATTTATTTAAATTAATTATCTCATAATTATTATTTGATAATAATAATTGACAGAATTTGATTTCCTTAAATTGTGGGATCTTATCTGTATTTAAATTTGAAATCAAATTTATTTAAATAGATATTCCTGATCATATTTAAAATAGTCATTTAAATTTCTTTAAATCAAGTGATCTTTTCATTGATTTGAATTTATTTAAATTGAGAATCTTATGCTTAATTTGAATTTATTTAACTTGAGGATCTTATCCCTAGTTTTAATCTTTCCATAAACTAAGGATATCATCCTTAATTTAAATTCAAATATTTAAATTTAAAAATCAAAGAGTATAGAATTTTCTAATAAAATCTTATCCTAGTAAATTAGTTACCAAAATTTAAATTTCAAAAATTAGCTAAGATAACTAATTCAAATTTCCTAAATTATCTCTAAATCAAAATTCAAATAAGGAAATCTAAGATAAGAAATTATATAACATAGATAATCTGACATAAAAGGCATTGGGACGAGACGGGATCCATGAGAAAACGATGGCCTTAGGGCACCACACGACCACGCATCGGACAAATCCCATATATCCACATTCTCGCGAAGTGCCTATGCGGCCACCATACAAGACAACACCTATATGGCCATGCATAGAACAAATCCCATGTGTCCATGTGCTCGTGAAACGCCTATGCATGCATGGCCATCGGAGTAGGACGAAGCCTGTGTGGCAACAGGATCAAGGCAACACCCGTGTGGCTAGCACATGGGGTGCCACCCGTGTGGCCATGGGAGTAGGGCAATGTCCGCGTGGCCAATGCACGGGATGCCACTTGCACAACCAGCATGCGAGGTTGCTCTTATGCAACCAATGTGCAGGTTACTGCCCACACAGCCAATGAGCAGGTTTCCCCATCGTGGCACACACAGGCAGAGCGCATGACTCTTAGCCATGCATTGCCTCATAGCTTTTTCAACCTCGAAAAAATCTGCAACTTAATTGTTAAATAGTTTTTTTCAAAAACTATAAAAAAATTAAAGATCAAATGACTTTCTATGTACAGTTTTATTAGGAACATAAAACATAGACACATAGAAAATAAAGAATATGCTAGAATCATAATCAAAAACAAAAAGCACATGATCAAAAACTCATAGTAACATCTAATTGATTATCATTTAAACTCACTAAATAAACCAATCATCACACATAATAGAGCATACTCATAAACATGAACAAGACCAAATATAACCATAGAGATCATCATGGAAATCAAAAATTATCAAATGCTAAGAGAATTAATATGAATAAGATATGCTAGATCATCGAAAACATTTCTCTGGTACCAATTGCTAGAAATTCTATAAAAATGATTTCGAAAAACGATTTTACCAATAAAATCTGCATTTTTGTAAACAATTCAAGAATGCAGCGAAATTGATATTTTAAAATTTTTCTTAAAACTTTATAAAATAAAACATAGGATCGTTGATCTAACATAAATTAGTTCACGGATCTTGGTCTAGATAAAACCTAGAAATGCTTCACAACTAATAAGTCTTCCTGTCTATTCTCTAGAGACCGTTGAATGATCTGATGTATAGGTATCTTTTTTATTCCTAACGAGAGAAGAGCAGACGATCCGAAAGATACTCTTCCTTCTCCTTGGTTGTACATCTACAGCCATGGGTATCTCTCATTCGGAAGCCGTGAACGAGCTCAATATTGCTCCGGTGGTAGCTCAGTTCTCTCACACACTATCTTTCCTCTATGTCTTACATTTTTTACAGTCACTATGATTAAAAGTGGTGTGTGAAACTATTCACAAGGCTTAGGAGACTTTTCTCCTAAGTGTTAAAGAGATGTAAATCCTAATGGGCTTATTGGGCTCAACTAACTATTTAATTAGTATTGGGCTATGTGTGAGCTAGATAGGGGACCTTATAGATCCAAATAGTCTAAACTCCAATAAGCCAACTACCAACAATCATAATTAAAAACTAATTATAGCTGGATCATGTCTATTAATATTAGGACACTCCACTATTGCACTCTTAGACTAAATGTCATATAATTTATGTGAAGCTAATTAACACTTTAATTAACTTGATCCATTTAGTATATACTATACCTACAGATATATCTCTGATGCAATATCGTACTAGTGAAATGAAATTACTGTATTACCCCTTTAGTGCATACTTACTTTTGAGTTACCATTTTCATCTAATAGATAATAATTTACTATGGTGTTTGTAATTACCCCATACAAATACTGTCAAAATTACAAAATGAATACTTGGCGCTTGGTTTTTTACAATCCAAGTCCTTGAAAAAACTCTAGATGACATCATATGCATGGTGTCTGAATCATGAAGGGTATTCTCGTCAATTCACAAATCTTATCTTCCAAGATACCAGAGTTCACACCATATAATCAAAACTAGTCCTTTAGTAAGTCAAAAAAATAAAACTCATGAAAGCAAATCTGATAATCACTAAGCTTAAGGTAATCTTATAATAGTGCTAGATTAGTGAAAAATAGAATATTGAGTTACGACGTTTAACCTCAAATTCTATTTTCATTTGGTCCAGTTCAATGCACTTATGACTTTATTGTAATGCACTACTGTTTCTGTCTGAAGTCAGACATGTCGAGTCATGTTTTATATCATTAATCTTATTCTCATATTTTAAATCTAACAAACATATGATTCAACACTAATAATCTACTTGAGTATGTAGCAAGTTAAATCGTGAGGATAACAAGACAATTCAAGATGGATTGTGGAAAAAAGGCTTGAAGAAAAAGATCAAGATAATAAAACCTAGACTAGCAAAGGTCATACATTTAGTTCTTGTACTTGAATATTTATCTACACATCACATAATCTTTAATGACTCAAAATTTTCATTTAAATAGTTTTTTTCTTCAAAGCTAAAATGTCAAATTATTCATTTCCAATTAAAATATGAAATTTATTTTACACAAGCTTTTAAATTGATTTATGAATTTCTATATTACATATTAAATCAATTTACAAAATCACATTTTGGAAACGATTGAAAAAACCTTGAAATAAAATTTAAAATACACTCTCGGGTAGAATCAACAAACTGGCAGTGAGAATTGATCTATAGATTCCTCTATTTTCCATTTTTAATGACTTTTTAAAATCTGACCGTTATAACCGCACTTCCAACAACTAGTATTTTTGGTCTATTAAAAGTGAACTTTCGGTCTGTTGAAAATGACAGATTGTTTATCAAACGGTCTAATGGGCTAGTTTTCATTATAGCCTATATATAGAAGCCTTTTTAACACTGAAATAAATTTTGAACACTCTTACATTGTTTTAAATGTACTTTCTAGTTATTCTAATAATCTTTTGTGAATCAAACTTTCAAATCTATTTTTTCACAAAAGTCAATTGAGCCAAACTATATCATACTTTGTGTTCACATTTATTCTCTCTAGGCTTACCTTGTATTAATCATTTTTCTTATGAGAGATTCTAGTTGAGTGTATCAACAAATAAAAATCAAATTGTATTTGTGATGTGAGGTTAACACAGGATTCATAAACAATTCAGTTTAGGTAAAATTGACACTATAGTCAAAACAATCCGTGTTAGACGTGATAGATCTGGATTCAAAGCTATTGTAAAGGCGTGAGCATGCCTAAGGAGAAAGCACTCCTTGTGTAAAAGGGACGGTCAAGCCCATTCTCTTGATCCAATAGTGGATAGCTCGAAGTGGGTTACTAAGAGCTAGGGACGTAGACAAACCGTCATCTTTGTTGAACTTCTAAAAAATAGTATTTGCATTTCTCTATCCCTATCTCTTTAAATTTATTTATCTTGAGTTTATGCATATAATTTGTTTATTTTTACTTGTTATAGCTTTTACTTGCTAAATCTACTTGTTTTTTAAGGAAAGTTTGTAAAAGTTTTTAAAACTCAATTCACCCCGTCTTCATCGGTGAGTGAATCTTAGACTTACAATTGGTATCAGAGCTTGATGCTTATATTTTTAAAACTTAACTATTTTTGAGATAGCTGGCTCAACAATTTTTTCTTTTCAGTATGAGGGATTATCTCCATCTAAACCATCATTTTTTAATAGAAGTCATTTGAACTATTAGAGAAGTTGTATGGATACTTATCTTAGATATATTGATTTTGATTTTTGGTATATTATCACTAAAGATTCTTTAAAAATAACAAAAGTGCATGACAGTAGAGAAGTTGTAAAAGATATAGAAGAATATAATAAAAAAGATAAAATCAACTTCACTAAAAATGGTGAAGCTAGAAATATTCTTATGTGTGGTTTAGATAGGAATATTTACAATAATGTTGAGAAAACTAGAGATATTCATGAATTATGGAACATGTTAGAAGTCTTTTATCAAGAAACAAGCTCTATGAAGGAAACTAGAATAAATATTTTTACTAGAAACTACGAGTTATTCAAAATGGAAAAAATGAATCTATTTCTTAAATTTTTACTAGATTCACTACTCTTATTAACTCTCTTGGTGCTCTAAAAAAACTATTTCCAAGTGGTGAGTTGGTTAGCAAGATTCTTCGACTCCTTTCTCAAATATATAGAAGCAAGGTGGTGGCCATTAAATAAGCTAAGGTTCTTAGCAAACTTCCTCTTGAAGAACTTATGGGTTCTCTTATGACCTATGAAATTCTTATGAAGGAAACAAATAAAGAAAAAGGAGAGGAGAAGAAAATGAAAGGAATAGCACTTAAAGTTGCCATGTAAGAAAATATTGAGAAAGAAGAAGAATTTGCAGATAGTGAGCTTAAAGACGTTGCCCTATTTACTAAAAGGTACAAGAAGTACCTAAACTTCAAAAATAAGAACTTCAAGAAGAACACCAACAGCAATGACTTCTAAGAAAAGAAAATGAAGGATGGCCAAATCATTTGCTTTGAATGCAAGAAATCGAGTCACATGAAGAATGAATGTCCCTTGAGAAGAAAGATGAAGAAGAAGGCAATGAAGACCACATGGAATGATAGTAAAGAAGAAGAGTCCAAAGGAGAAGAAAAAGAAGAAATTGCCAACATGTGCTTCATAACAACAGAAAATGAGGTAAACTAACTTGAACCTAAAATTGAATTTCATGATAGTGATACAAGTAGTAAGTTTAGTGAAAATGATAGTGATTGTGATTTATTATATGAGAATTTATTGAGTGATTTCAATGATTTACATAAAAACTATGAAAAATTCATTTTCAAAAATAATACTCTTAAAAAGAAAATTCTTAGTTTGTCTAAAATGGTTGAAGGGTTTACAAACGAAAAGGAAGTAAAATTATGTCTTAGTAGTTGTGATATTTTGTCGAAGAAAACACTTCCTTAAATGACAAAGTTTTAGACTTGACCAAAATTGTTCACAAATTTACAAATGGAAAGAAAAATTTTGATATGATACTTTGTGGACAAAAATGCATTTTTAATAAAAGAGGTATTGGGTACAAATTTTACGTAAAACAAAAATACCTTAAAAACTATTTTTTGAAAGCTAGTACTAGTGACACCAAATACAGTTGTGCTTATTGCAATCAAGATGGACATACTAGTTTTTCATGCTTTGTGAAGAAGATTGCATATTTTGGTGGAAACTAGCTTGGGTATCGAAAGAATTTAGAACTAACACTTAAGGACCTAAATTAGTATGGGTATCAAAAATCAAATTTTGATTCTTATTTGCAGGTACAAAAGAAGAACTTTTGGTTCTTAGATAATAGTAGCTCCAAACACATGACCGGTGATTATTCATTGCTCTCATCATTTACAAAAAGGAATAGAGGACATGTCATTTTTGGAGACAATGCTAAAGACAAGATTTTGGGTATAGGTAACATTGGTTCTATGTTTTCTCCTATTATTAAAAATGTTTTATTTGTTGATAGCCTTAAACACAATTTACTTAGTATAAGTCAACTTTGTAATAAGGATTATCAAGTGATTTTTGAGCCTTTCAAATGCTTGACTAAGGATACTTGTTCAAAAGAAATTATTTTTGAAGGTGAAAGAAAAGATAATGTTTATACTCTTGATATTGAAAAATATTTTAGTCAAGATAAAGTTTTTCAGTTTTAAAAGATAATTCTTAGCTCTGGCATAGAAGACTTTAACATGCTAGCATGAATACTATTTCTAAGCTTTCTTAGAAAAACCTTCTTAGTGGTTTACCTAGTTTACTTTTTGAAAAAGACAAGGTTTATGATGCATGTCAATTTAGGAAATAAGTAAAAAGCCAAAAATGTCATTATACTTCTAGACCCCTGCAACTACTTCACATGAATTTATTTGGACCATCAAAAGTAGCTAATCTTGATAGAAAACACTATGCTTTTGTGATAGTAGATGATTTTTCAATATTAACTTGGGTTCTATTCATTGCATATAAAACTGATATTTTAAACGTACTTACTATTTGTTGTAAGAAAGTACAAAATGAAAAAAGTTACACCATCACATCTATTAGAAGTGATCATAGTGGTGAGCTTGAAAATGATGAAATGGAACTGTTTTGTTACAAAAATGGTTTTAGTCATAATTTTGCTCATAAAACTCCACAATAAAATAGAGTTGTAGAAAGAAAGAATAGAACTCTATAAGGAATGACACGTAGTATGCTAAATGAAAATAGTTTGCAAAAATATTTTTAGGCCTAAGTGGTGAGTACCGCTTGTCATATTATAATAAGAGTAATGATAAAGCCAATTTTGAACAAGATACCTTATGAGCTTTGAAAAAATAGAAATCTCAACATTGGCTATTTTAAAGTTTTTGATTGCAAATATTTTATTTTGAATACTAAAAATATTTTGGAAAAATTTGATTCAAAATCCGATATTATTATTTTTCTTGGATATTATACTACTAGTAAAGCTTATAGAGTTTTCAATAAAAGAACCTTGGTAATAGAAGAATTTATGTATGTTATTTTTTATGAGTCTAACACTCTCTATGAGGAGAGAAAATTGGATGATGATGATGTTGTAGTTCCAAAACCAACTTCAAGTGAGCCAAGTGCAAATGAGAAAACAAATGAAGGCAATGATATCCAACTACAACAAAATCTTAAGGAAGAAAAGGAAAGCAAAAATGGTAACTCTTTTACTCTTTATTAAGATTTAAAATTCAACTATACTCATCCCAGAGATCAAATTCTAGATGATCCTTTACAAAAAGACAAGACTAGGGCATCACTTAGAAATATTTGCAATAACATGGCCTTTATCTCTCAAATTAAATCAAAAATTTTTAAAGATGCTAAAAAAGATGAATCATGGATTTTAGCAATATAAGAGGAATTAAATCAATTTGAAAGAAGTGATGTATAGGAATTAGTTCCAAGACCTAAGAATCAATCCATTATTGGGATTAAATAGGTCTTTAAAAATAAATTAGATGAGCATGGGGTGATTGTGAGAAACAAAACTAGACTAGTGGCTCAAGGTTTTAATTAAGAAAAGGTATTGATTATAATGAAACCTTCGCACCTGTATCAAGATTAGAGTCTATTAGGATGCTCTTAGCATTTGTATATCATAAAAATTTCATTCTATATCAAATGAATGTTGAGAGTGCATTTCTAAATGGATATATTTTAGAAGAAGTATATGTAGCCCAACTCCCCAGTTTTCAAAATCATAAGTATCCATATCATGTTTTCAAATTAAAAAAGGTTATTTATGGTTTAAAGCAAGCTCCTAGAGCTTGGTATGATAGAGTGAATAAATTTTTTATTTTAAATGGTTTTATTATGGAAAAAGTAGATACTACTCTTTTTATAAAAAGAAAGATGGGAAAAATGATTTTCGTTCAAATTTATATCGATGATATTATATTTGGTGTTACTAATATTTCTCTTTGTGAAGAAGTTTCTAAATATATGCATAATGAGTTTGAGATGAGCATGATAGGAGAACTCAATTTCTTCCTTAGACTTCAAATCAAACAAAGAAAAGAAGGAATTTTCATTAATCAATCCAAGTACATAAGGATATGCTAAAAAGGTTTGATATGGAGAACTCTAAGTCAATAAGAACACCAATGACCTCTTCAATCAAACTTGTCAAAGATGAAATGGTAAAGCAGTGGATATCACTAAGTATCGAGGTATGATCGGCTCACTTTTTTACTTAACAGCTAGTAGACCGGAAATAATATTTAGTGTTTGTCTATGTGCTAGATTTCAATCTAATCCTAGAGAATCATATCTTAGTGCAGTAAAACATATCTTGAAATATCTGCATGATAATATAAATTTAAGATTATGGTATTCAAAAGGCACACACTTTAACATTACTAGCTTTTTGGATGCGGACTATGTTGGTTGTCAAAATGACCCCAAGAGTACTAGTGGCACTTGTCATTTTCTTAGTTATTCACTTATGTCATGGTTTAGTAAGAAACAAAATTTTGTTGCTCTTTCTACTACCAAAACTAAATATATCTCTGCTGGTAGTTGTTGTGCTCAAATACTTTGGATGAAACAAACTCTAATATATTTTGGAATGAATTATGATCATGTACCTAATAAATTTGATAATACTAGTACTATTAATTTGTTTAAAAATCTAATTTTGCATTCACGTGCTAAGCATACTGATATTGGACATTATTTTCTTCATGATCATATGCATAAAAGTGATATTATACTTGTGTTTGTATGCACGGAAAAACAAATAGCTGATATTTTCTATAAACTTCTCTATGTTTAAATGTTGTTTATTTTATTTTTTTATATTTGCTAAATTACTATCTTATTGATGCTTTTTAATTTTGATTTTATCAATTTCATTGTTTTAAAAATGTTTTGAACTGAATAACTGCCGAACCAGAGATTTCCGCAGACCAAAAACTTTTTCAGTCTACCAAAAGACTATCCTAGAAAGGCCAGTCTCTTTAGAAGAATCGGTAGATTGAAACTGAGTTTCGGGTCTTCCAAAAATGTGCAGACCCGTGCCTTTATTTTGATGTTTTTCTTTCTTATTCTTTCACTTTTTCTCAACTGATTCTTTCTCTCTCACACCCTAATATCATCTCTTCTTATTCCTATCTAATTTTATCATCAAATCTCTCAATTTTCTCCTAACCAGAGTTGATCTCATCGCTTTTTCACTCTCGATTCTTGTTTCCAACACTATTTTGCATCAAAATCTGATTGCTTTTTCCTCTAAATCCTAGAATTCCAAAAGTCTCTTGTGTTTGAGACTCTATTTTCATCTTTTAATTAAAGAGCTCCTAGAAGGGAAAACCCAAGACATAAAGGGAAAGAAATCTGTTCTGAGAAACAAGAACAACACATGAAGCTTATGTTGGACATTCCTCTCGTAGAGTCTCTTGCTCTTGTGACAAGGTACAAAAAATGTTTTTCCAAAAAGAGTATAATCTGGGGCAGAACATTCAATTTTAGAGAGTTATCTTATGTCAAATTCCCTGATTACATGGAAAATATGGGATGGACTGAAGTCTGCTCTATTCGGGAGACAGGATATCCTAGGTTAGTTAGAGATTTTTTTACTAGTGAAAGTATGTCTAGGAGACAACATTCTATCTTTGGTTTCCATAAGAGAATAGATTTTTCTATTACTGAATAACTCCTAGCCAAAATTCTTTATTTACCTTTGGGAGGTTACAGATTTCCCATTACCAACACTTAGCCTATGACTGAGGATTTTAAGTCTTAACGAGCTTTACTTCATGCATGTTCTTCTGCAGTTTCTAACCTAAGTCTCATGTCACTGATCTTACTTTATAGGCTAGAATTCTTTTTTCAGTTTGTGCCTCAGAACATGATTTTTAGAGCTGGTCATAAGGATGTACTCACCTTCTGTGATATTTGCTTTGTTGATTCCATTCTGGTTGGAAGAGAACTAAACTTACCTTTCTTTATACTCCATGAGATGATCAATGCTATAGAGAATAGGATATCCTCCTTTTCCTATGGCTTTCTACTCACTCGCATCTTCCAACATTTCAACATTCCAACGATTGATGAGGCCGAACATAAACCATGGACCATAGATGTTGAAATCAACAACAAGACTTTTAGTCTTATAGGTTTCAGCTTCAACAACAAAGAATGGGTAGGCAAAACCGGAAAAACACATGAGCAAGGAGTGGGTGCTCCACAAGAAGCTGGCGATAGTGGTACTGTAGCTACTACTGGCATATCTGAAGGCATTCCTGAGGGCAATCATGCTGAGGAGACTTCTGCACAACCTTTCGATTATACTGAAGCCTTCAACAGCCTGTCAGAAGGTCTCAACACTATCCAGCTTTACATCCAGCATTTGCATGACACCGAGCTTGAGCACTTCGAGATTTTGTCAGCCAATGTCAACTTAGTCCGTAATATCAAGAATGTCAGTTCCAGATCATTCAAGACTAATAGGATGAGATGATACGGATGATGTAGTCCTTCTTTGGGTGCTTTCCTCCTCCTTAGCTCTCTTTTTATGCTTTATGCTTTATCTTTTAGATTCCTTTTATGCACTTCATATTTTTTTTCTTTTCATGCCTGAACTCAATGTATGAACTCATGTTTTTCTATTTTGGTATTGGATTGCTTCTGCTTTATTCTTCCTTTTATGAATTTTTTTTTAATGATATCAAAAGGGGGAGAAGACTGTATTGGATTTATGATTGTTTTTAATTGTGTTTAAATTCCATTGGTATTAACTTGGTATTTATTGGAAAATTCACTCAATTAGAATCTATGAGAATTTTTTTTACACGTGGTATCTATGAACTCAAATGAAATATGCATATCTTACAAGTTTAAGGGAAAGTTTCACTCTTTTTTCACCAAGCATATTTTGAAGGGGAGCAATCAAGGTTCGGTAAGGATCATTTAACACAACTTATTATCTTATTTCTTACCTCACCAAAATCACAGGTTTCTTATCATCAAAAAGAGGGAGATTATTGAGTCATGCTTTGTATCATCAATTATACTCTCGTACTTTGAAGCTAACATACATATGATTAAGCACTAATAATCTACTTAAGTGTGTAGCAAATTGTAAGGATCATAAAACAATTTAAGATGGATTATGGAAAAGGAGCTTGAAGACAAAAATCAAGATAACAAGACCTAGACTAGCAAAAGTTATACATTTAGTCCTTATACTTGAATATTTGTCTACATATTGCATGATCTTTAATGGCTCAAATTTTTCATATAAATTGTTTTTTTTTTCAAAGCTAAAATGTCAAATCTATTCATTTCCAATTAAAATACAAAATCTATTTTACAAAAATTTTTTAATTGATTTATGAATTTCTATAGTTCCTATATTACATATTAAATCAATTTATAAAGTCATATTTTGGAAACGATTGAAAAAGCCTTGAAATAAAATTGAAAATATACTCTCGGAAAGAATCAGTCAACCGACAGTGAGAATCGGTCTACCAATTCCTCTATTTTCTATTTTTAACAATTTTTTAAAGTCTGACATTACAACTGTACTTTCAACAGCTAGTATTTTCAGCCTATCAAAAGTAAACTTTCAGTCTGCCGAAAATGACAGATTGTCTGTCAAACGGTCTAAAACAGCTAGTTTTCATTCTAGTCTATATACAATATCCTTTTAATACTTGAAATAACTTTTGAACATTCATATATTGCTTTAAACATACTTTCTAGTTGTTCTAATCATCTTTTGTGAATCAAACTTTCAAATCCATTTTTTTACAAAAGTTAATTAAGTCAAACTAGATCATACTTTGTGTTCTCATTTATTCTCTCTAGGCTTACCTTGTATTAATCTTTTTTCTTATGAAAGATTCTAGTTCAGTATATTAACAAACAAAAATCAAATTATATTTGTGAGGTGAGGTTAGCACCAGATTCATAAACAACTCGGTTTAGGTAAGATCGGCATAGAAATCAAAATAATCTATGTTAGGCGTGATAGAGCTGGATTTAAAACTATTATAAAGGTGTGAGTATACCTAAGGAGAAAGCACTTATTGTCTAAAAGGAACAGTCAAGCTCATTCTCTTGATCTTATATTCAATAGCTCGAAGCGAGTTACTAAGAGCCATAGACATAGACAAACTATCGTGTTTGTTGAACCTCTTAAAAATAGTATTTATATTTCTCTATTCTTATCTCTTTAAATTTATTTATCTTGAGTTTATGCATGTAATTTGTCTATTTTTACTTGTTATAGCTTTTACTTGCTAAATCTACTTGTCTTTTAAGGAAAGTTTGCAAAAGTTTTTAAAACCCAATTCACCCCCCTCTTAGTTAGCTAATCTTGGACTTATAAGACACTTCGACGATTGGAGAATTCACTAATCCCATTGAAACAGAGAACACTATATTCTATGGCAAAATAAAATATTCTATCTTTATTTACAGAATGTGAACTCTTTATTTAGACATAATGAAATAAAGAATTTAGTCTCTTATATGTAAATGCTTCACATGATCAATTATTTATTACTTATTATTAGTCATGGAAACTTTTAGACATTTGTATAATAGAGAATATAAACATCATATGTATATAATTGAGACACAATATGGAATTCATTGACACCAAATAGATAACACTTAAATCCAATAAACATTGTTTAAAATGCCAAACAAAGAAACTATTTTCTAGGCCATATTCCCAACATTATGTTGCAACATGAAGTTACCAACAGATTTTCTGCTCTTTAAATCTCCCCCTTTGGCATCTTTTAGACAAAAATTTGATACTCCTGCATAACAAAGTTAGTATGCAGCCAAAAATTGTCATACTTTCTCCCTTTTTTGGACAAAAGATCCAAAGGTAGAAGAATCATGACAAAGAAAACATCAATCATATAGAGAAAAACAAATGGAAACACATTTAAGCAAAGAGTAGTAAACATGTCCTATATGCCAAACAAAAATAATGTATAATTGTGACATGACTCCCCCTTGATTGTTGCTTATAACAACAAGACAACGACTTGTTGACATCAGTATCATCATGATGTTTCGCTTTTCTCTTTCACGACTCCCCCTCATAAAAACTCCCCCTTACTGAATGACATGAGCATCAAAAAGGAAGGAAAGAAACATGTCTTCCATTAATTTGGAGGATTCATCATAACTAAAAGCTTCTATAAAACTAGAGAGAGCATCAAAAGAAGCAGGAGAAAAGAAAATAAACAATTTTTAGTATAGAGAAAATATGTGAGACCAAATTGGGAAACAAATTAGTGTTAGAACAATGATAAAAGAAATATACATACACAGCTCTTTAGTTACCCGAAATTGAAAAAGGAAATGAATTAGAGCCAAAAAATTTTGGGAAATCAAATAACCATCATTTGGAATATATTTCAACATATGACATTGACAAGTAGATTTTTCATTAACCATTTTTGTTGAAAAAAAATCATTTTATTCCCATGTTGTAATATGCCTTTTTTTTCCACAAAGTTAGAACTTTTTATATAGAAAAGTAGAATGAAAAATGGAAATTTATGAATTTTTATTAATCATAAAATAATTTTAAAATAGACAGATCTTACCATTTTTATCCTCCAAAATTTTCAAAAAATTTTAGGTCAATTTAATCACCAAAAATCAAAAAATAACTAACATACCTTATTTTACTGATCTCCACGAAAATTCACATTTACTACAGGCTTTTGTGTCTGATGTGATTTCTTAAGCAATACATCTTTGTTTATTGCTACTGCATTTATTTATTTATTAATTTTTTCTAATAGTACAAAAATAAAGCACCCACGGTTAGTAGCTTTCACTCTAATATTGAGATAGCCTTTTTCTCATGGTAGATCGTCTTTTACTATATTTGTGATACATAGCACTTGATTACTCATGGATGGCTTTCACACATCAATGTAGGTAGTTGTTTCTAACTATAGAGCCTGTTTACATATAAATTCTTTACTGAGATCAAACAATCAAAAGTTAGTCAGTCAAAATCCAATCTAAGATTTTCAATTTTTCCTGAAATATTCAAAGATTTTAAAAGATAAAAACAACAAAAACTGTATATTAGAGAATCAATTCATAATTGACAAAAATTTATCATTTTCCAAATTTCCTTTAAGCATTCCAAACAAAAGTATCCCAACTTCAAAAAGACAAAATTTATCATAACATTAAAAGTAACAAATCATATGGAACATATTCCTAAGGTTTTCCTTAAGGAATAAAAAATGATCAAAGTCAAAAGATTTTGTGGAAATATCTACAAGTTGTATCTCTGTTTCAAGTTTTCCAAAATTAATGATTTTATTTTAGGCTCAATCAAGGAAGAAAAGCACATATATTTGATCAAATTCATGTACCTTTTTCTTGTAATTATAAAATCATCAATACTACCTGTCATCAAGTTAGAAGGATGATTTTTCTTCACCCTGGATGGGGGTTTAGCAAGTACAATCTCTCTTTGTTCAGTTGATATTGCATCTTCAGTGTTTGACATTGTAACATGACTGTTTGGCTCTACAACAGTGTAAGGCTGTATTGTAATATGCATTTCTTATCCAGAATCTTCTACAGCTTCATTAGTAAAGCAATTTATCTCATTCTTCTTATAGTCCTCTAGTATGGTTTTATCACCTATCATGTGCTTAGAACACCTAATATCGTTAGTAGTACAAATTCTAAAACAAGTTAAAGAAGCAGAGTAATTCAAATATGATTTCTTTATCCAGACTTTCCTTGTTTTATTTGAAAGATCAATCTTTTCCTAGGTATTTTTCTTTGGAAAGGGATCACATGTGAAAAATATTTATTTTTCAAAAAATTCACCATGGTAAAATATCGAGGTCTGATACGACCTTTAATACCACAGAAATGATAAAAAGGAATAAAGTTACCATACTTACCTGTCAAATTTGGCACTATTGGTTTATTACGTGTTGCAATGTGAGAGTTTTGTGTTGCAACATTAGTACGTTTTTCTGCAATAGGATTAGAAAAAGTACTTTTGACAAAAATAGTCTTTGAATTAGAATGCTCACCTTTAAATTCAAGTCCTCTATGATCAGAACTAGGTTTACCAATGAACAAAATATGATCAAGCTTATCAGTTCCAGATTTCAACATCTTTAAGGACTTTTGAGTCCTTTCAATATCAACTGAGACTTCTTTCAGTTTTGCTTCCTTTTCAGCCAACAAAGCCTCTAATTTTTGCACTTTGTTTTCTGAATTCTCCTTATACTAAATAAGGGAAAAAATCCTTCATTCAAGTGATCTATTTTGATCAACCACTTTTATCCACTGAGAATACATATTCTCATATGACTTTCGGATTGATTTGTCTTCTAGTTTAGATTCATCACTGTCAGAATTATCTTCATTATTTTTTTCTATTGATGATGTTGTAACATGACTACCAGATGCAGTTTGTGTTGTAACATCAGTTGCAAATTTCTGTACAGAAAAAATGTCATCCTAAACCAAAGAAACACTAAAAGCTACATAATTACTTATATGATCATCATCCTCCTCTTGACGACCTTCTAATTCTTCATCACTCTCAGTGGAGTTTATAGCCTTTGACTTCTTCTTTAGGTGTTGGCACACTTAGATTGCATGTGACCATACCCTTATACTCTTTGCACTGAATTCTCCTTTTCTTAGAAGAATCAGATTTAAGAAAATTCATACCTTTATTGGTGTTGCCCGATTTTGATATCTAGCCCATATTTTTCAAATATTTGCTAAAATTCTTTGTCAATAAGGAAAATTTTCATTATCTTTAGTAGTGGATTTAGTTGCCAATTTTGAGGCTTTCTTTCTTTGCTTGAGATTCATCTCATAGGGCTAAAGTGATTCCATCAATTCCTTAACTTTCATTAGATCAAGGTTTTTGCTTTCTTTTGTGGCTGTGAGTTTTGGTTGAAACCTATTAGGTAATGAACGAAAAATTTTTCTAACCATCTTAGTATCTGAAAATCGCTTTCCAAGAGCAAAAGATTCGTTAGAAATATCATACAACTTAGTAAAATATTCAGACAAGATTTTATCTTCTCTCATTCTCAATTGCTCAGCGTGATTAATTTGGTTCTTTTCATATCACCAGAAACTTCAAAATGTGTTTGAAAAATATATCACGCTTCTTTTGCAAATTCACAATTAATAATCATTTTAATCCTAGTAGAATCTACTCTACTTAATATATCATGCAAAGCCTTGGAATTATATAAGCAAGTTTGTCATCATCAGATGACCAAGTCAACTTAGGTTTAAGAATATCCTTCCCCTCTTCATCCTTAGTAGTTGGAGGACTCCAACCACTAAGAATGGATCTCTAAGCTTTTTCATCAAGAGTCTTGATGAAGGATTTCATGTGTGCCTTCTAATAGGAGTAGTTTGTTCCATCAAGGAATAGAGGGTATGAAATGGAAGCACTTTCTGTCATCAACATCATATCTGAAAACAGATCTTCACTAAAAACATTAGTGTCCCACTCTGATACCAATTGTTAGGTCCATTAATCAGGTATTACCAAATATAATTAATTACGTAAGGAGGTAGCATAGAAATAGTAAAAATATGACACAAGATATTTTTACTTAGTTTAGTTATCTCCCGATAACCTACATCCAAGAGGCCACACCCAGAGAATAAACACTATTAGCAAAGTTTAAATGAATCTAAACACCAATTTGATTTATACAATAAAAAAGACTCCATGTTTTAATTATCACAATGTAAATGTATTCCTTCACCATTGTGTCTAGAGAGCACCACTCATCTTAGGTTGACTTCGTTCTTTTGAAATCTTTTTAGGTACTTGAAGTTGATCTTCTCCCAAAAATTTTGTGTTCGTCTTCCTGAAGAACACTCATAATCAAGCTTCCCTTGACCTTATTTGATCATTTACTCGTAAACTCCTTTCACAGCTACGGATTGATCTTCTCCCGAAGATGTTCAGCACCTCTCCCGAAGTACTTTATCACATGTCTAAGACTACTCCTAAGTCTAAGAAAATGATTATAAGAAAAATCATTCTTTTACACTTAATAGTCAAAATACAATAAGCGGTCTCTCTCTACATAAAGCTACTCTTGAGTAGCCTTTAAATAGAGTGAGAAAGTAAGCCTTCATATGTATGATTTGCAAAATAATATATAAGAGCATTTAATGTTGATTAGAAGACTTGCAAGATTAGCCAAGTTCGTTACCAAACTTAGAAAACTAATCTAGAAATTAATTGTTAATTCTGTCTATATGTTGCAACATAATCTGTCAACTCAAACATGTTGTAATAGAAAAGGAAACTTTCAGATTTCCTTCTTGAAACAAAATAATTAATTACTCAAACCTTTTGACAGTTAATGGCACTATAAGAAAATCAACATTTCCCCACGGACTAAGATTAGCTCGTCGGGGAAAGTTACATTTACCGACAGTTTAACCTAATCCCGTCGGCAAATGATGGCCTAAAAAATCAACTTTTGGGACCTTTATACCGACAGGCTACTCGTCGGTATATATTCAATATACCAATGCATGATTAACTTTTCATCGGTAAAAAGTATGTTGAAAAAAATTCGGGGTTTGTTTCCGCGAATATTAATTTTGGGGTGCCAATATTTTTTTACCCCAAAAAAAAGACATTTTATAAAAATACATTTACCGACGGGTTTGTGTGGTCCGTCGGTGAAAGTGTCTTCTTTTAAAGTTAAAACATAGTCATTTTTATATAATCATATTTTTAAAAAACATTCACCGACGGAAAATATTCACCCGTCGGTAAATCACTACAAAAAAAGTAGACTTTCACCGATAGGCTATGTAAAACCCGTCAGTAATTTTTTACAACAAAACCCTATTCTCCTCTTTCCCTTAGTCTCATTTTAGCCGCAGTCCCCCTGTTTTCCCCTTTCTCTCATCGCTCATAGCCCCTCTCTCTCTCTCTCTCTCTCTCTCTCTCTCTCTCTCTCTCTCTCTCTCTCTTTCCCCCCCCACTCTTCCCTCACTGTCACTCCTTCCTTACTGCCCTTCTCTCTTCGGTCGCCCTCTCTCTTTTGCTCTCGGTTCCTCTCTCTTTTACTTGGTCTTTTGGGCTCGTGGTCTCCTTTTCTCAGTAATCTTGTGGTTTGAAAGGTAAGTGCTTCTGAAACTAATTTTGTGTATTTTTTTTTAATTTTAATTTTTGAAATTTTGTTTATATGGGCAATTTGGGTTCGATGGACTTATTGTTATATGCATTGATCAAGACTCTATTCAAGTGTTAGTAATGAGGCAGTTTGTGAAATTTTCTTCTTTGATAAAATGAGTTTTTTTTTAAAAAAAAAATCTTCTGAATATTGAATTTGAGACTTTGAGCTTTGAGATGTTAAGATGTGGGAATCATTTTAAGTGACACATTTATACGTTTTTTATAATTGCATATTGATCTTCTTCGAGTTTGAGTTGTCGGGTCGTTGATCTAAATTAGAAATATTGGCCCATTTGGTATCAGATTTGGATCCACTTTTTTTAAACTCAAAAACTTTGAAAATTTTGAGTTGTCAGGTCCAATAAATACTTGTTTGTTTGGTAGGCTTGTATCACAAAATTGTTTTTGTGCTTCTGAAACTGGTTCTGAGTGCGAAATCTATTTCTTGTTTCGATTTCCTATTTTGCATGTTTACATCCTTTTTTATGACATATGTTTCTCATTGACGTATTTATGATTTGGCTAACAATCTCTCGAGTCTCATGTATAAGCATGATTTTGGTTGATATTGGTAAATCTGATATAGTTTTCTTAGACAGTGTTTGGAAACTGGTATTCTAAGTTTGGCAGAAGATTTTTTTGGTTTGGATACCTCTTTTTCCCGTATTTCTATCAGGAGTTCGGAAAATTGGACATTTGTTTTGATATCAGTAGATATGAAATAATCTATGTAAAAAGTGTTTAGGAGATGATGTTTCAGTTTCTGTATGCATGTTTCTCATTTTCGTTTACCCATTTTAGCTTATCTCAAGGTTTCAGAAAATTTGAGATTTTAGGTTTGATTCATTTTTATTTTGGATGTGGTACATTTGTTTCTGATATTAGTAGATATGAAATAGTTTATCTCAGAAGTGTTTGGAAACTCGTAATGAAGTTTGGTAGATGATTTTCTATTTGTGTTATGTCCATTTATGACATTCATTTACCTATTTTTGCTAATGACAAGAGTTTGGAAAATTAAGATTTTAGGCTTGATTCATATTCTTTTAGATGTGATATATTTGTTTTTAATATTGATAAACTTGATACAGTTTATGTCAAATAGTGTTTAGAAGCTAGTATGTTAAGTTTGGTGTACGATACTCTGGATGTGATTTGTCGGTGTTCATTAAACTAGCTATTTTAGTTTTATATCTAATTTGTATTATAAAGTAGGTGATTTTGTCGTGGAAATATGCACACACTTGGCTACAAGTGTTGTGTGTGCCCATATATGCACACACTTAGTATTAAGTGTCGAGTGTGTAGCTTGTTAAACATAATTTTTAGAACATGTGTTCATCATTTTAGTGCACCAAAATATGTAATAAAATATTGAACACCAAAAAAAGAGGGAGGAACTTGTACTGTCTTTTGGAAGATCCTTAGTGGTTAGGATCCCCTAAAAGCGGTACAAGTTCCCCTTTTTTTTTTGGCACTTAAAATTTTATCCTTTAAAAATTTTAGATTTCATAATATACATAATAATTTTTAATATTAGATTAAAATTATAGTAAATAAAAATAATGTATTAAATAAAAAATAATCATATGACACCTAAAATGATAAAATACCTCTATAAAATATAAAACATGCTAAATTTCCCAAAATATTATTATATCGGCAGGGAAAGAAATGTTTTCAAGCTTTTTCATAATAGGCAATCTCCAATGTAGGGCCATATGTCAAAGACACCATTTGACCCTTTTATGGCATATGTTTCAATCTCTTAAACTTACTCAACTTGTACAATACAGCTATCATACTTAGTTGCTAAATTGTGGTGTTGTCCTCTCCTCTTTACCGTTTGGATTACGCCTATCGCATCCATTAACTAGTATGTTATTTCCAAATCCATTACCTAATATGGTAACGAAAATGAAAAAGTATGTGATGAAATTAATTGAAGAATTAAACCATAATGCATTGTCTTTCAATTTTTAAAGTAAGAAATAAAAAATCTTTGTGAAAGAGAGAGGGAGACAAGTAATTTTTTTAGGTTGATTCCTAGTTCTCATGTACACTCATCTATAAAAATGTTGCATTGATTTAATGATAAATTATAATGCGAGTGAAAGAGGTTTATCTATCGATTTCTATATCTGGCACTTTGGATTTTTGTTTATTATTGGCCAGTATGCCAATAAAGAATTGTTATATGTCAACTCATAGTGATTATAAGTTAACAATATCAATATTGTAATTATAGATTCCCAACTATCATCAAAGAATATTAATGAACTAATTTTAAGAAGTTAAACAATTATATACCGTATGTACATACATCTAAATGGTGATCAAAATATACACGTGGTACATTGAACCAAGAGAAGAGTACAAATAATTAGTAACCAAGATCAAAACTTTTCACTTATCTAATGGTCCTAACATGTAGATTATCTCTACTACAAATCAGAGGGATGTGAATGTAATCCCAATTAATGGTATGCAATCTCAAAATCTGTGTGCTCTATATAATGAACTCAGCCTTCTTTTTTCTGAGTTATCTAGTTTTGTGATGTCCTTTTTCTTAGATCGGCGGTGAAGTTGATTGAAATGAACTGCATCCAAGTAAGAACAACCTATGTGTACAAAGCGTGGATTGCACCTCATCCAAATATAACATCCACTACCTTATCATAATTAAGATCATCACTATCATATATACATTGAACCCAATATATATATATATATATATATAAATACAATCAATTACTACACTTCACTTTCTCCGTAAAGTAATCTGTATTGTTGCATTTTGGACTTTATACTTACTTTTATGTTTGTTTAGTAGATTTTTTTTTCTAGTTTTGTAGTTATCTATATATTTTAGTTTTATATCTAATTTTTATTATAATGTAGGTAATTTTATTGTGGAAATGTGCACACACTTGGCTACAAGTGTTGTGTATACACATATATGCACACACTTGGTATTAAGTGCCGAGTGTGCACACTTAGTGTGCACACCTCTTGGTATTCGGTGCCGTGTATACAGCTTGTTAAATATAATTTTTAGAATATGTGTTTATTATTTTAGTACACCAAAATATGTAATAAAATATTGACACCAAAAAAAGAAGGGGGAACTTGTACTGTCTTTTGGAGGATCTTTAGTGGTTAGGATCCCCTAAAAGCGGTAAAAGTTCCCCCTTTTTTTTTGGCACTTAAAATTTTATCCCTTAAAAATTTTAGAATTCATAATATACATAATAATTTTAATATTAGATTAAAATAATAGTAAATAAAAATTATGTATTAAATAAAAAATAATCATATGACACCTAAAATGATAAAACACCCCTATAAGACATTAAATATGCTAAATTTCCCAAAATAACCCTAGAGTACATGAGATACCAATAAAAGATGTAGGTTTTCTGAAATACTCTTATGACACCCCTAGAAGTCCCGAAATTACGAAAATACCTATAGAAGAGAATAACCGATCTACATTTATTCTGTTAGTTGATGATTTCTTTTCAAATATGTACGCTTATCAACTATCTTTAATATATACATGATATATTTTATGCACGAAAGAAATTACATTAGACCCATTCAAGAGTCGGTGAGAGATTATGCATCTCGATATCGACTTCGAATCATCCCATTTGGATAATTTGGGATTACATGTTATGTATTGCCGTTTGCTTATAAACATTGTGTTCTGGTGGTATCTCCTTGTGTTCTCCAAGTGTGTACATATATGTAGCACACTTAGGAGAACTGTGGGGAGTTGCTGCCGGAATTTCGGCATGAACGGAACAATGTTTGAGTGAATTATGGACTATATAACAAAGTAATCTTGAATGGGATAAGGCCTTACCTTTTAATAGTGGAGTGATAAGGTGGATTTAGGACACATGCACATAGGTACTTTATATTTCATTGTATGCGCTCTTTCTCGATAATTGTTCTTTGCCATATGTGAACAATATAAGATGGACATTGACAAGAGTTGAATGAGCATAAGGAATCGATTGTCAGCTCAGTTTAGAAGTGGTGCTAAGGCTTTTGCTGAGAGATCAAAAGCATTTGCCAATGACCAAGGTAAAGTGAGATGTCCGTGTAGAAGATGTTTGAATGGAAAATTCCATGGCCCAGATACAGTGGAACAACATATAGTTAAGAAGGGCATCGAACAGTCCTATACTATATGGTTATATCACGGAGAATCATTTCCAGCAGTAATTGCAGAAAGTGAAAACGAAGGGGATAAGATGCATGACCTTATGGCTGATATTGCTGGAGTAAGTGGAAAAAGTCATGAAGTTGATCCAAACTTAGATGACATCCCGACAGATGGCAATCAAGACTCAAACAAGTTTAGCAGGTTATTTGAGGAGATAGAGAAAGAGTTGTATCCTGGGTGCACAAAGTTCTCATCACTTAACCTTTTAGTTAAGTTGATGCATTTGAAAGTCCTCAACAAGTGGAGCAATAAATCACTTGATATGTTACTCAAATTGTTGCTTGAAGCATTTTCAGATGGGATTAATTTACCTGGATCGCACTATGAGGCTAAGGCAAAGTTACGTGATATCAATCTTGGATATAAATCAATTCATGTATACAAGTACGATTGTACTATATTTTGGAAGGAGAACTTAGAGTTAAACAGTTGTCTGGTATTTGGTGAAAGCCATTGGGAAGTAGAGAAAAAAGTACCGAAGAAAGTGATGAGGTATTTTCCCATTATACCCCGATTGAAGCGGTTGTATAGTTCTCGGCATATTACAAAAGACATGAGATGGCATGATTTAGGAAGGCCAAAAGAAGATGGTGTTTTGAGACACTTTGCAGATGGTCTTACATGGAAGGAGTTTGATCGAAAATATCCTTTATTTGTAGCTAAACCACGAAATGTCCGATTAGAGTTGGCAATAGATGGATTTAACCCATTTCGGAATATGGGCACTGCGTATAGCATGTGGCCAGTTATACTTATTCCATATAACCTACCACTGTGGAAGTGCATGAAAGCGGACTCAATGATGTTGTCTCTCCTTATCCCTAGTCCTACTACCTCTGGGAAGGACATGAACATCTTTTTAAGGCCTTTGGTTGATGAGTTGAAGGAATTGTGGTTGAATGGTGTTGAAATGAGGGATACAATAAGTGGTAACACATTTTGTATGTAGGCTGCAATGATGTGGTCCATCAGTGATTATCCAGCATATGCCTTAATGTCAGGTTGGAGTACAAAGGGGTATAAAGTATGCCCAACTTGTAATAAAGAAACTCCATCTGTGGGGATCCGAAGTAAGGTAGCGCATATTGGGCACAAACGCTTTCTTCCGATGGATGATAAAATGAGAAGGAGTAGACAATATGATGGTCAATATGACTTAAGGCCACCGCCTAGCAAGTACTCTGGAGATAATATTTTGAGTCAGTTAGAGCATTTATAGATCAGATTACCTAGGAAACACAAATATTATGGCGGAGTGAAGAGGAAACGTAATTCAGTCAAGTTAAATTGGTTAAAAAAAAGCATTTTTTTCGAGCTTGACTATTGGCGGCACTTGTTACTGAGACATAATTTAGATGTCATGCACATCGAGAAAAATATGTGTGATAGTATCTTGGAAACTCTCTTGAGCATCGAGGGGAAATCAAAAGATATAGATAAGGCTAGACTTGATCTTACAGATATGAATATTCGCAAGGAGTTATATTTATACAAAGTGGGAAACAAGTGGAATAAGCCACATGCTACTTTAAGTCCTGGGGAGCGAAAGAAATTCTGTCAATTTATCAAGTCAATCCAATTTCCTGATAGGTTTGTTTCCAACTTAGCAAAAAATGTGAGTGAAACAGAAGATAACATATCTGGTTTAAAGTCACATGACTGTCATGTCTTCTTCCAACGTCTTCTACCTGCTGGGATTAGACCGTATTTAAAAAGGGAAATTTGAGAGACTATCACTGAGTTGTGTTTTCTTTTTTTTTTTTTCCAAAAGCTTTGTGCACGCACATTGAATATGGCCGATCTAAAAAAGCTACAAAAGGATGTTGTAACCATATTAGCTAAGTTGGAAAGAATATTTACACTCGCATTCTTTGATATAACGACTCACTTGATTCTCTATTTACCAGAAGAGGCAATACAGGGTGAACCTGTTCATTTTCGATGGATGTATTCAATTGAGCGGGTCATGGGAATTTATAAACAGTATGTTCGAAATTGGGCACGTCCAGAATGGTCTATTACTGAAGCGTATGTCGTTATAGAGGTGCTTACATTTTGCTCTATATATTTACGGGGTGTCGAAACTCGATTAATCGACCCAAACATAATGAAATTGTTGTTGATGCTCAACCAAACCATATATTGTCAGTCTTTAAGCCTTTTGGTCACTCACTGGACAAAAAAGACATTATTATTCTTAATCCTTCTAATCGGCTTAAAGCTGAGTGATATGTAATGAACAACTGCACAGAAGTACAAAAATATCTTGAGTAAGTATATTATACCCTTCTATGCTTTTTGTTCAATGTTATTAGAACTTCCCTAATGTATGACACTATATATATGTAGTGAGCATATGAGAGAGTTAGAGGCTAAAGGTGGTGCAAACCTAGAACGACAATAAGAAGTTGAGTTTCCTGCATGGTTTAAATCCCAAGTAAGCTTCTCTTGTATAATTTCCTAAATTTCGCTAATCTTTGTACCAAATTATGTGTTATCTTATGATTTTTTTATACTATATAAATCAATTACAAACATCAAGTTTAGATGAGCTCAACAATGAATTGTATACATTGGCTAGTAGATCTAACTTCTCAAATTCCTCCTACCCTGGTTATGTGGTGAATGGGGTAAAGTTTCTAGTTGATAAGCGTGACAGTAAATGCAACACCCAGAATTATGGTGTCCGTGTTCCTGGATATGATGGGAACTACTTCTATGGTATACTGGAACAAGTTCTAGAGTTGTCATATATTAAAGGGTGCAATGTGGTATTGTTTAGATACAGGTGGTTCGACACTGATATGAGAAAAAAATAGATTCAACTAGACAAATAATTCACAAGTATATACACAGGTGCTTACTGGTACAAATATATACACAGGTGCTTACTGGTACAAAGATGACCAATTTATACTTGCATCATAATCATAGCTGATTTATTACACCAATGATGATAAGAATGGGCCATTGTGGAAACCTTTTAACAAGTATACGCCTCAAAACATATGGGACTTTCCAGATGCGGTAGATGTTTCTGAAATTGTATCAACAAGCACCAGTGTTCCTATTTTGCAAGAAGCGAATTCTTTGTCATTCCTATTGTGGGTTGAGCTTCCAGAAATGGAAAATATTCGATGAAATCGAGAAGACGTTGAACCAGATAAAGTTGACAATATTGATGACCTTATCTGTCAAACTCGTGTTGTAACCCCTAATAACTTCTTAGTTGATGATGATGAGTTCAAAGACGATACTTTAGAGGAATACAATGATGAAGAAGTTGAACTTGATGATGATAGTGATACAAGTTCTGAAGAAGAGAATAGAAAATCTAATAATATAATATAATTTTATATTCTAGTGTGTGTAGAGTTTTGAAAATTTTGTGTTTATTATTTTTTATATTGCTATGTAACGTTTCTAAAATATGATAATGTTTTTTTTGTAGGATGTCTAGCCACGGGAGCGCTCCCTTAGCAACTAGTGCTACCTCCGGTTCCAGCTTTGGAGATGATAGACATGATCCCAAGGGAAAGAGGGTTAGGGAAGAGACGAGAGGTTGTTCGGATGAAAAAGTACTTAGGAGGCTTAAGACTAACCGATTGAAGGTCGAGTTTTGTGAGAAGACAGGGAAGCCTATCTTGGATCATGGCAAGATGTTCTTGAATATTCTTGCCAAGACGGTTAGAGACACTATCCCAGCTTCCACTCTGACGTGGAAGGATGTGAAGAAAGAAGACATTGAGCTTATCTTGTACCGGACAGAGGTGAGTGAGTTTCCTAAAATATTTATTTTAAGCTATTTTAATAAAAGCCTTTATTAATAATTGTCTTTTTAATTTGATAGGTGAAGTTTGATTATCCTTTGTCCAATGCACTCTTCATGGACTCTATTGAGCAGTCTATGATGCCATATTTACGGCATTGGCACAACATGATGCAGAATCATTTTATGAAAATAGGGGGTAAGAGGGATATGGATTTTATTAAGGCCAATCCGTAAAAGAACGTTCCCTTCAATTAGTGGAATATTTTGTGTGATCATTTTGGTTCTCAAGAGTTTGAGGTAATTAACATGCTTTTATAAAAGAAAATTTAATTGTTAAGAAGAAATTATAATTAATGGTGAAATTAACAACTTGTGTATTTTTACAGAAATTCTCGACACAGAACTCGGAAAATCGGTCTAAACAATTGTATTCGCCTGCACAGGGGTTGTCTACCATGATTAGCCAGATGAAAGTAAAGGATAGAAAGTTAAAAATTTTCTCTAATCAGTACAGAATATACTATAACCAAATAATCTACCTTTTTTTCCTATTTTTCATAGGGTAACCCAAAGACCAGAGAGCTTATGAGCTCTATCGACTACTTCAAGAGCTGCCATCTCAAGCCATTTGGTTAGCAGAACGAGTACACCTAGGAGAAATATATAAGAATTCATTCTGTTTGTTTAAAATATTTAATTTGCGTATATAAATTATAATTACTTTAATTTTTATTTTATTTTGTAGGTGGAGATGGTTACGTCCAGGGCGGAGACGCTTACACAAACTCAGTCTGAGCTTGGGGATGGTGCCTCGTCTGCTGAGTCTGTGATAGGGTCAGAACAGGTCAATGAATTTCAAATCATGTCCAAGGCTTTAGGGATTAAATCTAGGTGGCAGAAAGGATTGGGAGTACTCCCTCAGCTGAAAAGTATAGGAGGACAGATGGCTGCTAGCACGGGACAAGTCACTGAGACCATCGCCACCTTAAAACAGCAACTAGCTAAGAAGGATGCGGAGCACGCACGGCGGATCGACGAGACTCAACGATAAAATGGCCGAAAAGGAAGCAGAAAACCAACACCGGCTCGAGGAGACTTAGCGACAACTCAACGAGTAAAATTGGATACTTCAAACATTGATTGCAAAGTTCGGTATGAGATGCCACTGCTTCTACCTCCGGAATTGTAGATATTTTTTATTTTATAATATATTCTAATTTTAGATACAATTTATATATTTTCTTTATTTAAGAAAATTTGTGTTAATATATCTTCTTCCAAATTTTAATATAATAGTTTACCAAATTAATTTTTAATTATTAATTAATTAATAATTATAACAATCAATTAAATAAATATTTTTTAACAAATTAATGAAATTTTTGCCCATGCGAAATTGCGTCGGTAAAAGATTATTTGTATTCTACGAAAATATATCCACCCACAGGTTTTGTCATCGGTAAAGATATTTTTTAAAAAATATATTTTCTAGATATTATCACCGACGCATTTTGTCTTCGGAAAATATTTTGTACGTTTTTAAATTATTTCTTTAATAACTTTCACCGACGCATAAATACGTCGGTAATTCTTTGACTTTCACCAACGTGTTTATTTGTCGGTGAAAGTCAAGTAGATTTCGAATATGGTCATTTTTTCGCCAACGGAAAAGGTTCGCCAACGCAAATTATGCGTTGGTAAAACTCACTAATGTGTCGGCAAAGGTTACTTTTTCCAACGAAATTAAATTTCCTTTGGAAAGTGACATTTAGCTACGTCTTACACCGACGATAATCGCCGACGAGGAATTGCATCGGTAATTGTTAAATACCTTTCGCCGACGTTTTTATACTACTTTTTTTGTCAACAAAATGTGTCGGCGAAAGTCATGTTTCTTGTAGGCACGAATTAGAGTAACTACAAATAATGAGAATAAGCACAAATGAGTTAAGGAAACTTCCATAAAAAATATGACAAATAAAATATTCATTTAAAGGAATTTCCTTAATGAAATATAGACATATACTCAAAATCAATTTTAAAAGAGTCACTTACCCATTTCTACACAAATAAATCTGTCTATATATTAATATGATCAGATTTTTATGATCGACAACTATACAAGTCATAACCAAAAAGCATATAAAAGGAAAACACTGAAAAACCTTAATCAGATCAAATATTTAGTCATGTGTTGTAACATAACTAGTAAACTAGTTATCTTGCACCATGAAGTTGCAGAATTTTTACTCTTTCAACTTTAAAGGAGTCATAGATAAAAAAATAAAATTGTCAGCCAATTTTTTGTCAGCCACTGAATGAGAGGATTGGCTCAAAGGTGCAGCTACTTTGAGGTTGAGAGTGAAGAATTAGAAGAAAACCGTATTACCTCCTCATGGCTGATTTTATAATTTTTGTTGTTCTTAATTTTTCAATTATGTCTTTCTAATTTTCCTATACTGAGGTTGAGAATGAAACCCTATTTGACAAAGTTTTATCTTTTTATTAGTTTAATTCTCTTACGTGTACTTTAATGAATATTTTTCTTACTTCTCAAGATGATTAAATAGAGTTTTCTTCTGTTATTAATATTTTATATTCTTGATAGTTAGATGTTTATTTAATTCAGCTTGATTTGGCTCTTCATAGATTATTATTGTTTCTTGGATTCATTGTGATCTGAACGTTTGATACAGAGAATGCTTAGACACACTACTAACGAAGCGAAAAAGAATATACACATGATTTATTTAATTTTTGCTTAATTATTATATCCATGAGATAAAATAGATCGATTTCGAGTTGTCACTTGATTATGAGAATTAATTATAATAAAAGATAATTGTTAAGTTAAATAATGGTGGATTCTTAAATTTTGATAATTTAATCCCTTGATTTTAGTTTGTCAATTGCTCATTTTATTTTAATTTGTTTCTTTACTTTCGTTATTTTCTACACATCCTTTATTATTCAATTCTCTTTTTGATTAGGTTAGAATTAGAAGTTACTTAAGTTTGATTAAATTTTGTATATTTTAACAGTCTATGTGGGTTTGACCTCCTTGAGTGCAATCTATACTTCAGTAGATTCGTGTACTTGCGAGTTATTAAAATTTATCCAACAATTTTTTGGTGCCTACGATGCCTTGCAACATCGTTTTGTATGTTCCTAAATCTTGTAATAAGGTGGCTCAGTATTTGAACAAGTGGTTTATAGCCAGTGATAGTGAGTTTGTATGGATTGAGGAACAATACCACATTTTACAATTTTTTCATCACCAAATTTACGTTGGTTGTTATTTACACTCGATAAAATAAGTGTGCAGAGTACAAATTTTGTTTAAAAATTGAATTCTCTCTCTCTCTCTCTTCCAAAATTTTTGAATTTTCTCTCTTTTTTTTTTCTTTCATTTATTCTGCTTATAATATATGTTCAAACTATTTTCCCTTTTCTCTATCTTTTTCCCCCTCATTCTCTCTTTCTTTGTTCATCTTTTGCATTTATGTAACATATTTCCTTATCTTCTTATTCTTTTTCTTCTTCTCTCTTCTTTTCCATTCTTTTTTTTTTTAATAATAAACCGAGTATAAAAATGAAAATAAATCTATTAATAAAAAAAAGAGTATCTATGTAAATATGCTGAAAAAAAAGAGTATTCATATAAATATATTCATTTCCTATATGCATTGGGCTTGGAGCCAATCAAATAGTTAAATGCCATGTTTTAAAAAGATTAATCAAAATTAACAATTACCACTTTCAAGAATTATGAGTGTATTTGATATAAAATTCGAATCTTATTCTTTAAATTCAGAAATAATTTTCATGTATAAAGTTAGAAAAATAAAATATTGATCATTCTAGTTTTTTATATAAAAATTGTTTTTATATTTGAAGAATAGGATTCGGATTATATACCGAACCTCGTCTTAAATTTTTTTTTTATTAATTTCAGTGCGAACGTATGACATAAAAAAAATTATTTTTAAAGAATGAAAGGTATAAATACTAGAGCAAAGGGAAAATATGGTTGTCATAAATGACTGGAAAATATCACTCGAGGTCCTCGTTCTTTTCTCGATGTATAACTTAGATCTTTATTTTTTATTTTTTTCAGCTGCTTTCAATTTCTCAACCCAAGTGCTTTGTAACAATCAAGTCCTTTTGCAACAATTCTGTTAAAAAGACTATTAAGTGTCACATGCTATGCACGTGCTCAATCTAGCAGGGTATAAGGTGGAATTTGGACAAAAAGATCCAACACTCTCTACCGTCTCACACGGCTAATGACTGATGTTAATATCCTAGGAAAAAGTCAACTTTCTCCTCTCCTCTTTTACACCATCAAATACATAAAGTAACTTAAAGCACAAGCTGCACAACAACAACAACAATAATAATAATAATAATAGAAGCTTGAATTGCTTGAACCAAAAATGCAATAGAGGAAATAACAAAGTAAATTCTTTAGGAATTTATTGAAAAATAAAATAACACAAATCAACCTCCAATTCTATAAAATAAATGAAATTGAAACCTAACATAACTCAGAAAGGAAAAAGCAAATGAAAAATATCAGTAAGAAGCCCAAATAAAAATTAATATAAAGAAAATATAAATAAAAAATATTACGGAAACTGACCCAACTAGAGTTAAAAAAGATTGGATGAAATATTTGCACTTTTTTAAGGATCTGATAGTGAAGGAGGCCAATAGATTGGTCGTTGATCAATTCAAGTGATCGTATCGTCCCGAAATCCCAAAATGGGTCAATTAGACTAATTACGTTTCTGAAAAAAAAATATATCTAAGATCCAGCTGACCATTTGGCTTACTCCACCACAATCCAAATCTCAGTAGATGAAGATGATCAAAGCTCTGTACTATGGAGAATTATCTTTCGGGTTGTTTTCCTCGTGTTGTACAGACAACCATGACCCTACCTTTCCTCCAAGGATATATGTGGCTATACGCCTAGCTTTTGGAACCTCTACCAAATACCCTAATGTATGAAGCATAGGAAGCACATGAAGGGCACGTGACACTTAACAGCTTTTATTTGTCAAAATTGTTAAAGAACGACTTAATAGTTACAAAATGTTTAGGTCGAGAATTTAAACGATAAAAAAAAATGGGGGTGCAAGTGAAACATCTGAGAAAGAATGGTGATCCTAAGTGATATTTTCCCAAAATGATTAATTATTTGTGTATTTGATTTTGCCATTTATACCTCGCAAGCAGCTAACATGACCATTGACCCAAGTGTATTGTTGGTCATTCAAAGAAAAAAAAAAAAGTTTAGAATTACAGTAACTCCCATTTTCTTCGTCTTCAGTGTGAACCCAACTTGGGGAAAACTCGTAAATGGGTTGGATTTTACTTACTATTGCTTCATCTCCTAAGTCAAGTTTGGAAGAAATTTTTTTACTGTTCTAGGTTCAATTAACTCTCAGTGTGTTAGATGAGGGAAAATTTTTCATCAAATTTATTATTGTGGGTAATCAAATGTTAGGTTTAATGGCAACAAAAATTGATTTTTTTTTTTCGTTCTGCAAAAAATAATGTCGACCGAACTTTAGATTTTGAAACAAGGAGACTCAACTCTTAAACGCAATTTTCAATCTTTCTTTTAATCGTTTTCTTCTAATTTTATAGATTGTATTGAGGTTTTTCTACGATTTCTAATGGCCTTTGTTAAGAATTTATATGTGTATACATATATAATGTATGTATTGATATAGTGCTCTTATTTGTTTGCGAGCGAGGAGCAAAATTCTTTGATAACTGCTTGGTAAATAGGTTAAAACAATAATATTTCCATGAAAACTGCTATATGAATTGATGTTTAGGTGATTCTGAAATTGGAGCTCTATAAATTTATTTGTTTACTGTAACGTTTTTCTTTTTCTTTAAAAAAAAAAAATTCTATTGCATAAATTCTTTGTGTGCATCTTTATTTTATTTCTATACTCTTTGCTTTAGTTTGGTTTTGTTGTATTATGCTCCGACCATGACGCCGAGTTGGGTTTTATGCTGCAAGCTTTCACGGCTAAAATGCTTCAATCATGTTGTAAAAATCGTCGCTCTAAAATCCTAAATTTTGTAAGGAAAATTAAGTAATTTTACTTTAAGAATAATTTGGTAATTTTATATTTTTAGATTAATTAAATAAAAATTAGAAATAAATTTAGTGTTGAATCTAGACAAGATAAAGTCTAGATAATTTGGGGTAAAATTGAAAAAGAAATTTCAAATTGGGGACAAAAATATAATTAAGGAGAGACTAAAATAAAAGAATTTTTTTAAAATCATGGCCAAAGTGGAATTTTAGATACTTATTTTTCGGTCGAATCAGATTGCGCCACGTGTCCCACTGCTATAGTTTTTGAAAATTGTATAAAAACCCCACATTTCTTCTTTCTTCTCCACGAACGTCCCCGAAGCCACCCACGGTCACTGTTCACTCGAGGCTCCACCGGCCGCCGTCGTGCCAGACGCGCCCACCCGCCGTGACTGGAAGACGCCGACGAACTAGCACCGGGTGCTGCCGCCGTGAACTGCCACCTCTCGCCGGAGAAATCGCAGCCCGAAGCCACCGCCTGCCGATCAGTTTTTCGCCCGCCGTTCTGCCGTCCGACGTCCGATCACCGCACCACCACCACCGTTGGATTCATCTCGACTCCAGCTTTCATTTCCGACCACTATCGGCCTCCAACTCGGCTCCGGTGAGAAGTTGATTACTGTAGCAATATTTTAATATTTAATTTTTGTGGTATTCTCGTAATTATTTCGAAATTGAGTTATTTTCCCGAAAAAATTTCACCACGTGATAGAGGAGTTTGAAACATGAAATTCAATGATTATTAAGATCGTTAATTATCGGAATGAAAATGTGGAATTTTTCTAATTATTTTCAAAATGTGGTATTTTTATAATTTTCGGATTTTGAGCTCATTTAATGTTCAGGATCTCGAAATTGAGTTCTGACTTCGAATTTGGATTCAGTGAGGTCAAGACATGAAATTTGATATAAAATATCACTATTTTTCCGAAGTGACACGAAAATCAAGAAAATAGATCGTGAATTGCACCGTTTTGCGTGCCAGGCCGGTTCCGTACCGGGACCTGTTTTCGACAAAATTTATATCTAAATCAACATTTTTGGGTATTCTGAATTCAGTGGTGATCTCTGTTTCTCAATCCGAGACTCCGTTTGAAAAGTCAGTTTTTCAAGTGAACGTGATGAGATTTGAGAACAGCTGTCCGAACTACCCGGTGATCAATTGAGGATATTTCTAGCCTCGTTAGCTCAACATAATTACTATTTCAAGGTAGGGGATTCAATTTCCTTGTTTTCTATTATTTTCATTAAAATTAGAATTTATTCTGAAAAATGAAATTTCGTGATTTTATTAAATTGAATTATTTGAATAGTTATTTTAATGAACTATGAATTTGTGAAACATTGTAGACTACTCTAGATATTTTTAAATATGATTTCATACAAATTTTTATACTTGAAATTTGGTAAAACCAAAGAAACTGTACTTTTGGATTTTAAAGTACAAAATAGATTTTTATTAAAAATCAGAGCATGTCTAGAATGTTAAACTACTGCATGGTTGTTTGAGACTCTATATATATTGCACATTTTATACGATCATGCATGAAATTCTTCTTAGACATCACAATGTTGTAGTAAGCGGATTAGTACACCCGTCTTCGATGAGAGCCCGTAAACTCGCGCAGGGTTTGTTTTCTGACTATTTTCATTCGGTAGGCGTAGGCATTCGGTGCCCCTCCGGTTTGGTAGGATTAGACACATGGGTGTCCCTCTGGTTTCCAGAGATAGATGTCAGGCAGAGAGCACTCAATACATGTAGTATAAGTTGCTCTAGTAGTGATAAAAGATGAGAGCTCATGTGATGTGCTGATTTATGTGATATGCATTATGTTTATTTTAATTGAGATTTTTATTTGTTTTGACCTAGATATCTGATTTTGGTTTTTAGTATAGTTTTCTGTAAATGGTTTAAATCCTTAATATTTATAGAAATATTTTTCGGTACTACTAACTATGCAGATGTTTTGAGAATTATTCAAAGATTTTCCCGAAAGGGAAATTGAGTAACCTACTAAGCATTCTCGTACTCACCCCATAATTCCTCCTATTTCAGGTGTTGACTTACTTTGTGACAATTATTCTAGTGGCTTGGCAAGCATGTTTGGCATATGCTTACAGTTCTAATCCTCTTCATTGGTTGGTTTGTACTCGATATCAATTTCTCTTTCTTAAATTAAATTTGTTTAGCCAATAGTAATATAATTACTGAGTAGATGTATGAGGATAATTTTTGTCATTAAATCGAGTACTTAGGAAATAAAATGATTTTATGTAAATTATTTGAACTTTGGGCCTAGGGTTTAATTTGAACTGTTTTATTAAATTTCATGAATTAATAAAAAAAATTTATACTAGTTAATTAAGATTTTCTCTCATCTTAAAATAAAAAATTTACTTGGAAATTTAAAACTGATAAATAATATCATAAAATTTTTTTTATTTATCCAATCTGGTGATTTACTTATTTTGGAGGACTAAACTTAAATTTCAAGTACGTAAATTTTTCTGAAAATTTTAGAAACTACTATTTGTCACTAATTTCACTTAAAATTACTAAAAGTCACAGTTTTAGGTTTTTTATCGTAACAGTCGCACCCTTTTTGTTTTTTTTAACGAGTGGAAATTAAACAAAACCCAAGAGAATCAAAACCCATAAACAAATATGAGAATAGAAATTCAATCCAAGTATGAGTTTTTCCAAATGTTTTTGGGGCTTTTGGGAAGAATGAAGGAGATGGTGGTATTGGGATTGTAGATACTCTAGCTCCGATTTGACCACCAATACACTTGGGTCGATGGGCATGTGAGCTGTTTGCGAGTTTAACGGCAAAATCAAACCACAAATAGTGGAAAGAACTAACGTGTTACGAAATTAGAATATCTAAATACTACCGAAAAAAGAACGAGGACCTAAATTATGCATCTGATAAAGAATGGGACCTTGGTGATATTAAGCCTAAGCCTATGTATACTGGTGTAGTCCCTTTTATATTCCTCTTCTTCCTTCTTTGGGCCTTAAACAAAGAAATCCATCATAAATGTCTTCGTAAGCTAACTCCTCATGTTACCTTCCTAAGTGGGGCAGAATGCGCATCTTCGTAGTAGCTAAGGGGCAGTCTACAACCTTCAAATTCAATTACATTAAAGAAATAACCAAAAAAAAAAAAATTTTTAAAAAGCATTAATGAATTATGAATTAAAAATAAAAATGAAGCAAAATCCTACTTCGTCTCTTTCTTCAAGCATGGCACGCGCATGTCATGCGACGCACATGGATCCACAACTTTGTCGAGTCTTTGAGGACTTGTTGCGAGTAGACAACATCATAATGTTGTTAGCTACCTTCTTAACAATAATACATTTATTTTCATTTTATCCTTGTGTCACAGTATTGTCCTTCGTGTTTTCCCAAGACCAAGTACCTAAACTCAAAAACTTGAAAGAAATTAAATAAAACCACCAAAACCAAAACCACCTTCCTTAATAATAGTAATTATATAATAATAATTCGGAATGCCAATTTTTTATGCTCGAAAAAATAGTGGTGGGTTCCACGCTCTTAGGCAGAGACACAGCTCTCTTAAACTGAAAACCTAGGTTGTCGCTAAACTTACAAGCCTACTACAACACCCCATCTTTCCGAAACTCTATAAATATAAGTTATATAACTAACATGTCCATGAGTTTTGTACGTATTATGTTCAATTGTATTTTTCTAGTTGTTGTCGAAATTATTTAACTAATTGTATCTAATCCTCTCTATTAATAAACTAAACTAAACACGATCCTTTCATCATGACAAGTACGGCGGCTTTAAAAAGATGTGACCCACGAATGCAATGTAAAGCTGCAAATTACGCCGAGTGGAGTGTACTCTAAGCAAGCTTAATTATATATTTACATATTGTTTAGAGCATAGTAACATAATCATATATGCATTGTTTGGAGTTTGATTATTTGTATACGTACATATAATTAAGCCGTATTATTCATTTGTCTTTTTGGGTACAACTTCAGCACTCGTGGGCTGGTTGGAGTTGGTAGCATGTTAGTCAACTTGTCTTTTGTGTATAGACTAGTCTTCAATATTTTGATATAGTTAGCCAGCCAGCTTCAGAGCCCTAAACCCAAAATGCCAAACTAATAAACGAGTCGGTGAACCAACTAAATAATCATGATTATAGAAGTATAAAAATATAAATACACATGATTACATTTATGCTATTCCTTTAAAAAAAAAAAGAAGGCAAAAAACCATATTGTTTATATTAGAAAGGGATGTTTATATTGTACCTAACGACATGACTAGTGTCGTCATGATTGCATTCTTTTTTTTAGTCAAATTAAGTTTATTTAAGGCATATGATACGTTTTGGTATTTCTATTACGTCTTCTCAATGCATCTTATATCTTTTTTAGAACATTGACCCTTGTGCATCTTTTTTTTTTTTTCTTTTTTTGCTGTTGTTGTTATCCATTGGGTTTGAATATTTTTAGCAAAGATTGACTAAGTAATTAATACGCATAATAGACAATCCATTAGAAGATATATATCATCCATGCATGGCCTGCTTGGCGCAGAATTATATTGCAAGTGCTCTCAACGATACTGAATTGGTAACATTTAAAATTCAGATCTACTCCCTATTTGAATATGAAGGCACGTTAAGTATTATGGTCCAAACTCACAAGTATATGTATATACTTTTAAAATAAGCAAACTTCTTCCGACCAATGTGAAGAGTCATGAAATCGAATTCCCACTTTCTAAGTCAAAAATAAAGACATACTTAATCGTGCTATCTTTAAAATAAAGATATATATCTCCAAATGTATTTAGCCATAACCGTTGTACTTAATTAATCTGCAGTATCTTTAATCTTAGTGTTACATTAAGGACACATTCAATTTAGCGATAGCAATTCTTTCGTTTTTTTTCAATGAAATACGTACTTAGCCCGGGAAACATTAAATGCTGGTACATCAATTCTTAGATCAAGCATTTTTCTCAAATAATACGAGTTGGACCCCATGGCTATATTTTATATAATTCAATTAATTATTATTGTTAACTATTATTACTAATTTATGACTGATCAAGTGTTGAATGAGACGATAATTTTCCTTTTTTCTGTTTGACTGCTGTTCCTTTTAGAATATAGCGATCGCCATATCCTATAACTTTGAAAAGATTTTATCATTCATATGCTTCAACATATGATTAACCTTTGTATTTAAACTTGACACGTAACCACTACCTTTAGACTGCGCAGTACTCCTCTACTAGTCCGGAATATTTTTATTCTCAGGTGCAGAAACTTTTGATTATTAATGGATCAAGTGGGTCCTCTTAACACGGTTCCCTGGATTCGTACCGTCCTTGTGGTGGAAACACTTGAAAAAAATGTTCGTTCATGACGAATAACTTATTATATATAGTCGCGGGCCGGTGATTTATAAGTTCTATATCCACATTTGACCATATCTCTTTAATCATTTCCGAAAAAAAAAAAATGACCTTCTGTTAAATTTTTTACAAAAAAAAATATTTGAGAAATTTATAAGGGTTTTGCCGACTGGGGTTTAGCTTAATTAATTAATTGGTGAAATATACATAATTAATATGGTTCAAAATTTCAATAAGAGAGTTAGGCAAAGAGATGGTTGGTACGAGGAAATTAATAATTTGCATAATGTATACTATATGTATACATATAGTCATTCATTGGCAAGTGTCAAGTCATTTAAGTCCTTTTCTTGACAAATATATAGCACTATGCAACTGTTATGTGCGACCAACTGACCATGAAAACTTGCTTGTGCATGGTATATATTACCTCTCAAATTTCGAGTCTATATATATATCATCTTTTGTTAATTAATATTTCTTTTCTAAACCAAAGCTTTTGAATCATTCAATCGCTCAACAATGTTTAATTAGATAGTAAATTAAGTAAGATATATGTGTGACAAGAAAATGTGCGAGTCTAACGAGCGGAAGGATCGTCATTCTGTACCATGAAAAGCTTGAATATTATTTATTTTTACTTGTGTATTGATTTCAAGCCCGTTTGTCCCATGCACTTCGTTCGAATAATAAATTTCTCAATTGGTATAAAGATTGACGTATGTTCATAATTAACAATTATATTGACGGAAAGAAAAAAGATACCCAATGAAAGATACACATATGATGTATGTTGACCAGTAATCACTAGTTAATCTGGTCTAAAATATTAAAAGAAGAAAGAAGGCTGATTATAAGCTAGCACATCACAGTGTCATCTGAAGTTGATAGAAATAGACATCCATTTAAATTCGTGGGTCCATTACATATATACATATTGCCCATTAATTATGTTTCCTATTGAAAAATAATATATTAAAAATTTATAGCCAACTATTCTTTTATAGGGCTTTTGTCAGTAGGTCACATTTGGCGAATAGGCTATTGATCGATGAAGCATATCTCATTTTCGTCCGAATCCATCTCTCTCTCTCTCTCTCTCTCTGGTTTTCATTACACTGATTGGAGCTAAGGTTTCATTCCAAATATGTTAACTGATTATATAATTAACTTCTCTAAAGTTTATGTGCGACTGTATACGTTTTCTTATACCAAATATACAAAAGCTAAAATAACTAAAAGAGAAAAGTGACCGTCAAGACTACAGATCGTCATCTATAGTTAATTTAAAAAAAAAACGCATGGTTATACCAATGCCAACGCCATCAACGGAAATTAAAATGATATATTAATGATTATACTTTCTCTCTTTTTTTTTTCTAAAGAATAATTGATATTGAACATAAGCTGAGAAAGCAAAATTAAAGAACTTAATAGAGCAATATTATAAAACACCAGTGATGTTCTTATTGAATAATTTAATTAATAAATTAAATTTTATTTAAATTTTATTTAAATTATAATTATAATTAATTAGTAACAAACTGTCACATTATTATGACGTTGATGTATATAATATTATTCAACTAAAACCAATTAAAAAAGTGGCCATTATGATTAGTTTCCATATATTCCAATAATTGGTTAATTAGAGGCAACTAGGATAGATGACTAGCATTCTATAAATAAAATTGATCGAAATGGGGAAGGGGAGAAGTATATATGCAAAGCCCAGGTATCTCGTTCTTAATGTCACAATCGAGGACTTTTTTCTTGGCACCGAGAAACAGTACTATTTAGTTTAATTATATATATTATTTTGTTTGATTAAAATTGATCATTTATCATGTTTTTTAAATAAAAATTTGAAAAAAGATATATTAAATGATGAATATTTTTTTATTTTTTTAACTATTTAAATTATAAAAGGGTTAGATTATTATTCTACGGCTAAAAAAATATGTATAGATAAATTAAAAAAATACTTATTAGATTAAGAACTATATATATATATATATATATCTTGTATTAATCCCCTTGGTTCTATTTTCGTTTTTTAGTTGATATATATCACACGCGTATACAATATTAAGCCATTAATTTCCTAGATAGATCCTTAAATACTTTGGCTTTCAAAGATTTACTACGAATTGGTACTTTTATTTACTTTTAAATTTATGAGAGGATATTAACGGCATTTTACATTTTTTTTTTCTATCTCGAAATTTTTTTTGTATGTAGGATGTTAATTGGTGCAATGGGTTAATTTGCTGTATTTTCTTAAGTTTCAATTTTTTTTTTACTTAAACCTTAAAATGGTGTTCCAATATTTTTTAAACGGTTGATTGCATGAGTTGATGATTTTTCATTGATTCAATCAAATGCAGTTCTTTTCTTCTATTAATTAATAGCAATTTTAGCTTGTGGAATCCAATTCTGTACTTTCTTTTGACTAGATGTGTCAACTTCCCATTTTCTTTGGGCACATCAATATTTCACTTTGAGACTCGTTGCATATTAATTTTAACATCTGTAATTCAAGAGTTTTTTTTCTGTTTTTTTTTACACACACAAATATATATATATGTAACATATTTCGATGAGTAGTACTAGTTTAGAGATTTTTATTGTTCAATATAGTTCTTATAATTTCGAAACTTCTTAAGCCGTTAGATGCAGATGCGTGAGATATTCAAGCAAAATCAATCTACTAAACGAAATTTTAGCACTTTATCAAATTTCCTTTGTGTATTAATCGGCTAAAGTTTTTCTTTATCTTTTTTTAATTAAAAAGGGCTCCTATATCAGCTGTGAATGTATAACGTCATGCAAGATTTTTTATCGTTTTTCGACCCTGAGGTCTTGTTAAATTATAGCAATGAGAGTGATCCAATGTTATAATATAAAATCATAAAGACCAGTGTAGTAGATATAATAAAATAATTCAGTCCAAAGTTTCTTTGAATTTAAAGCGTTTATGATAAGAAGGAAAATCCTTATAGGAATAAATTAAGTTTATACTCTGATTCTTAACCTTCAAGTTTCAAAATGTAGGTTATATTTTGAGGTATTTTAACTTTCAGCATTCGTGCATGTTTTCTCAAGCACGCGTAGGAGTATATAGTTAGCATGTGGCTTGACCGTCTCGAAGAAACTGTGGTCTCCATCTTATATATATAGTTTTTGGGTTGGATTTCATTTTTAGTAGAAATTTTTTCATAAAGTAAAATAAAATAAAAAAGTACTTCAAATAGGAAGAGAACGTGATTACTAAACTCGCAATTGACTATTTTAATGTCTTTTTTTTTTTACTTTTTTTTAAGGCACCACCTTATATTAATAGATTTTTTGACTAGTAAATTATTGCATTATGTTGGGGTATTTTTCTGTAACCTATTAAAAGATGACATATTATCACGATCAAAAATCTAAAATCGTGACTTTTAGTAATTTTAAGTTGAGATAGTAATAAAAAATAATTTTCAAAATTTCAGAAAATCAAATACTTAGAATTTTTGAATTTTAGTTCTCAAAAGTAGGTAAATGTCAGAATTAGAAATCCTCTCATTAGTTTAATTCTCAAGAAAATATACACTTCAAATTTAGAGGAATTTCATTTAATTCATTTAGAAACTTTTTACTTAAAATCATAAGTTTTGGTAAAATGAGCCTTGAGTCCAAAATAGTTTATAAAAATCATTTATGATTCTAAGTACTCTTATTCTTAATATTGTTGCCCTCATACATCTACTTAATAAAAATAATAAACAAGACTAAACATTTAAACAAGGAAGAGGAATCAAAAAAGATATAGACACCCACCAGAGAATATGGGAACAGGACTGCAGGCACAAGCCAAACAGATTATCTAACCATCGAGCCCACTATCTCAAATACACAAATATTTGAAAGTGAGAGAAAATAGAGGGTGAGCACGTAAATGTTTAGTAGAGATTCAATTACAGATTTTTAACCAATATAAATACTTACTTTCAAGATCCTACATAGTCACTAAAATATTCAAACAGTTTTTAGAAATCCAATTGGAAATATTTCCAAAGGTTTAAATCTTTCAAATTATTGTAAAGCATCATTTCAAATCAAAATCATTTTCTAAAGATTCAAATATTCCAAATCATTGTAAAATGTAGTTTCAAGCAAAATCATTTTTCAAAAGTTCAAATATTCCAAACCATTGTAAAACATATTCTCAAAATGAAATCAGTTTCTAAAGGTTCAAACATTCCAAACATTTATAAAACATCACATTAAATCCAGTACATATATATTCAAGTCAAATACATAACATGCAACACAATTAATGACAAGTCTAAGCAACTAAAGATTGGTGACCGTAAGTATGTAATATAGTGTAAGCCATCCAAATGGGTGACTACGTATGTGTATTATATCCGAGTCACCTAAGCAGGTGACTGTGAGTATAATATATAATTCGAGCACCTTTAGATAGGATATCATAAGTCTGAGTACTCTAAAGGGGGTATCTTAAGTTTGAGCACCTAGTAGGGATACTATAAGTCTGTCAGCTATATAAGTACAATGAATACATACAATGCTATATATATAACAAGAATGAGAATATGTACCATTTTCCACAAAATTATAAAAATAGATTATGCAATGTTTTTAATTAACCAAGTTTAATTCTTAAAATTAAATTCTTATTCAAATTGCATTTTATCAAAATTTTGGCAACACAATAGTTGTTTTCATCAAAACTAATAAAATCCATTTCCTTTAGAAAATAGTTTCAAAATAACATAATTTAGCACGTCAACTAGTGTGACGTACCTCTTAGACAATTTAAATATCAAATCATGTCAAAACATGTATAACTTACATTTTAATCAAATATTTCAATAATTTGTATATTTATTCAAAAATATGTAAAAATCAAAATTAAATCTATCTTAAGATTAATTAATCAAATCTCTACCTCAATTGAATGACTAGATAATGCTATGTCTTTATTGAGTGCATTGGGTGTCATTTGGCCATTCGTTTAAAGGGTCAGGGATCATTTTTGAACCCTTCATTGTTTGATTTGAAAATTCAATTTTTTAATAAAGCCTCAAATCGTGAAATAGACCTTATCACTGAATTCTTAGTACCTAAATTAGCTAGATTAAATATATAATTTAACCAATTTCAGCTCAGGCCGATTCCCAACCTGGTGCACGCATAATGAGGCGAAATTAGTGTCGTATAATCTTGTTTTTTGCGTGGGTCATCAAATATAGTTAATATATATAAACTTCATATTTTCACGAGTACATTACAAATATAAGATTTATTTTACAATCTAACGGTCATATTGAAAAATTACGATACAAAACTAAAAAAGCTCAAAATTGTTCAAAAATAGTGAAATTAAATTAGCTAAGTCTCGAGTTATAATATATATATACCATCATGATCCTCACTTTGAGAGGAATCAAATGTTACTTGTTTCATGGCCTGAGGTAGCCAAAATCTCCGTCCACAACCGAATTTCCATCGCGACACTTTTTAGCAATGTCGCCAGTTTGTAGCTCCTATGGTGCTCTAACTTCAGCAGGGGCCTTTTCCAGTGATGTTGAGTCATTTCCTGGTGGTGGTGTGCCGTAACTCGGTCCGGAGAAGCTCCATCATCGGAGGACAAATTTTCAGCCATTAATGGCATCAGTTAGAAGAGAAACTGATGGGGAAGAGAGAGAGAGAGATTATACATTATATATAATATGTTTTTTTTAGGTAAAAGTTGAAAAATACCTTTCTAAAAACTGGGATTTTACACACATGGCCTCTGAGCAATGTCCAAAATGACATGTCATGGCCAACACCCAAAATAACACTAAACTCATTATAAGCTGAACATCTTATAGAAGATCAGGCAGACCGATCATACAGAGGGAGAATAGCCTCCATAAAGCTAAAAGTCTTGGTCGGATGTGAAATTGGCCGACTAAGTCTTTAAGCTGGATGACTAGGATTTGGTTGGGTGTTACAACCAATATGAATAGACTGAGCAACTCTTAAAAGATAAACAATGTGATCGGACTAATAAAGAAGCTAAATCTCTAAAAGAGAGGCCAAGCACTGGTCAAATGATATACTAGACTACTCGGTCAGCTTGAGCACATGTATGAAGATCACCAACAATAATTCACCGGCCATGTTGGCTGAGCACTTGAAGTGGAAAAGTCCAACCAAGTAACATAAACATCTTTACTACCTCGACACACCAAGGAAAGCATAAGTAGTGGAAAGGATTACACCTGACCTAATCAGGTACTCTTGTCTATACAAACAGGTAGATAAGATTCATTTCTAGCTTCTTACGGATATGTTGACATCAACCCTACCATTTTAGGGATCATAATGCCACTATAAATAGTCTTATATTTATCTGAAAGAAGTAAGCTACCATAATTCTCCAAATTTTCTTTTAGTCTTTTCTCCTAACTTCATTTACTCTCTCTCATTACTTCTTAAAAATACACAGTACTATCATTATTCATCCACTATTCATTTAGTATTTTATTCAATATACTACTAACGTCATTTTGTGAAAAAGAATTGACAGGTGCTACATCGATACTGATATTATCAGTTAGTGAAAAATCTATCTATAATCTTATTCAAGATTGTACGGACTATACCAACATCAAATGCGCGTTTTAGCCTCCTTCAAGAAAAACTACTTGAAGGCATATCATGCGCATTGGTTCATGGACTAAAATCCACACCAATATCTTTTTTTTTTTTTTGTCTGAAAAATTAGTGTCTATAATCTAAAATACATGGAATATATTACAAAAGGGTAAACTGTAAAATAATACATTGAGGTTTGGGTATTTTATATCTTAAACCCTGAAGTTTAAATTATATAAAATAATATCTTAAAATTAAGAATTTTTGAAAATTAATACATTGAGTTTACTTTTTGAATAACATTAACTCGTAAAAGACAATAATGTTCTCAAAATTAATGAGAATAATAAAAACTAAAATAATTTTAATGGAGGATATTATTATTTTTTGATCAAAAAATCAATTCAAGATATTAATTTTCAAAAATTTTTAATTTCAAGATATTATTTTATCGGATCCAAATTTTAGAATTTAAATTATCAAATTCTCAAATTTGAGAATATTTTTTCCGAGAAGAAATAGACTCTAAAAAAAAAATCAAAATGAAGCTTACACGGTAGTCCCCAAAGCGATCATTTTAGAACCATAATTATCTGAGAGCGTATCTAGATAAAAGCCAATCTTTCAAAGATATGACCGAGAAAACCCAAAAAAGGTAGTTAATAAATTAAGGTCTTTTCTATTATCAAGTAGCTACATTTAAAGTCTCTTTGGTCAAGTGTGTCGCTGTCCATAAGATCCACCAATTCTCAGCATCTCTATTTATTCATAGTCAACATAACCATCATCATTTGGATTTCATGGTACAAAAAAACCGATGATTTTGGTTTATTTATTTATTTTTGGCGGGTTAAAGATATATTCTATTGAAATTAAATTATATTATTCCTCTCAAAAGGAAATGACTTCTAGCACGCGCAGAAAAAAAATCTCGCTCAACCTAAAATATCTGTATAATATGGTCGTGAATTTTTTATCAGAAAATATCTGCGTCGATCGTACACATAATTTCGTTATCTAGATCCTGTACTGATTGGAAGTTGAAGAGACAATTTCTCGTTTTTTTTCCCCCCCTCATAATATTAAACCGTGTTGTGGCCAAGTATAAATGCATAAATAATTGGTTAATATAAACTAATGAAGATATAGACTATAGATGTACATTTGTATTCTAAGATAGTCATTTCCAAATCATCTATAAATTAAATCTTGTGGACGGATGATGCAACTCATCATGGAAAGCTAGAATATTAACAATTTATGTTGACTCCTCTTGTGTTGTATTATATATTACTATCACTTTAATTAAGACCGAAATTATCTATAATGACACTTTATATATAACGAAATGAAACACTTAAGAAACAGAAATTAACTGCTAGATGTTTTATTGAGTCATTCTTCCAATGTAAACAATTAATATTTATTTCAATATAAGCGGTTCGTTATTAAAGAAAAAAATAATGGTCCAAAACAATTTTTTTTTCCAAGTTTGACTAGAGTAGGCCAGGGTGTTTATGTATTATTTTTTAAAAAAAAAAAAATTTGAACTGCATGGAGTATTGACGTTTTTATTTCAATGAAGTCACTGAAGTATGAAGATTAATGTTAGGATCATTTTGTTTTTCACATTCCAATCTTATTACTAAAGTAATTTACATATTAATAACATAACAAATCAGGCAGTAAGACTGGAGATTAGACATAGCTTTCAATGAAAGTGAATTGTAGACAAGAAAGTGGATTATTGGCCTCTTGTAATATATGTTGACAGGTTTCAATGTGAGTTTCTCTAATTTGATTTTACCTATATTCTGCACAGGAAAGAGATTATTAACAGTCCAATCGTAAATTAAATTGTTGCGGTTATACATAGAAAACCTTGCAATTAGTGAAAGATCGCTTAGTGGTAGAATGTGAAAATTCCGTGACTAGAAGAATAATAATAAAAGTAAGTATTATGATTGACTCGACACTAAAACTTTTATGGCCAAAATTGTTAATAAAAAACAATAATTTTTAGGGACTACAGACACTTGCAATCAATTATCTTTACATATTAATAACATAACAAATCAAGTAGAATAAGCAGAAGGAATTAAAAGAATTAAACTCAGGCTTGCCCACATTAGAAGGAATTGAACTCAGGCTTGCCCACATTAGAATGAGTAGGGTTACTCCTAGTTATGCATGCAACCTCTTACAACTAATTTTATTACATATATGACATAAAATAAATAAAGAATATTGTTGATGAGTCAGTGACTAAAAATCTTACTTTTAAACAAATAGTAAAAAGTTAAAATCATTTTTGAATTTTTGAAGTGATGCTTATATACGACTATTGCATGTGTTGGTCCCAATTTTTATTTTTATTTTTTATTTTGATTTGAAATAAGTTGGTCCCCAAATTCAGTCTCACCGTATAGTACTTTTCTCGGCCGTTGAAGGACTTAATCAGGGAGTGATTATCCCTTCAATATCGATTATTTCGGAGCTTTAAAACTATTCTTTTCGACACGAATTTCGTATTTTGGGGGGTTTCTGTATATACACCACGTTCTGCACGATGTAGAAAAGGGAAAATAATGCCTTCAATTGATCAAGTCACTATCAGTAACATTTCTAGTTCATCTCCCTTAACAAATATTTATTCTATCCTTACGACTAGTAGCAGCACATATATTGAGCTATAGCAATTCATTTCAACACTTGGAACGTAATGTGAAGACCCTGAAAATCACCTAATCCTAAATACAGATTTTCTACAAGGGAAGGTGAAAGGAACGCACCAACGACCCATGATATCCGTGCAGACCATGATTACAGTGGAAAAGGAAAACGTTGAGTTGTTCAGCAGTGTCAAAAGTACACTCTCTAAGTAGTTGACCGCAAGCCCCTTTTAAGCTATAGCATATAGTTTACAGGATTTGGATGCAGTCGTTTTTCAACACCGATCCGTTACATGATTTAGCCATATTTATTCAATATGGTATTGGATAAATATATTCTCTGTCGATTTAAATCGTATAATGAAATCAGTTCTCGAAAAGAGACTACATTTTAATTCTAATTCACGTATATATATATATATATATAATAATTGAGCTAGCACATGATATATAAGACTTATTTTCATAAAAAGAAAATATTATTCATTATGTTTAATGATAAACAATCAAGATATATGTGCGACAGGGCATTAAAATTATGGGATAATAATATATAAGTCCCTTCTCACTTTTTATGTGTCAGTTCTATTCTCATGTCCAAATTAAACATATTTGTGGATATTCATATGGAAAGAATAAAGTTAACTTTTAACCATTTTCAAAATATTAATCATCAACAGCTTATTTTCTATTTCTTTTGAAGAATTAATTATATATTAGGACAACATGCGGAACAATAGCTCGTGAAACTTCTCGAGGATATCCTACTAACTTAATAATATGATTCAGTATATATATATACACACACATTGTAACGAATATGAACTAATATTAATTATATACACACAAATTGCTTTTCCAGTTTTAACTAAAATAAATAAAAAGCGATCTCTATATTTTCTTGTGGGGTCATGTCGAACAACGTCGCCGCATTTATACGTTTTTGGTTGTCATATCTTAGCTTTAGTAGATGGATGGGTCAATGAGATCATACTTGAACTTTTGAATGAATTAAAGCTGATTGCTCGTACAAAAAGACGATGTATCAACACACACACACGCATAAATATATACACAAAGGCGCATCCAGGATTATTTACCAGGGCATAACAAAAATTTTGTACAAAATTAAAACACAAAAAATATAAATTAAATGAAAGATTGAGAATTTTAAATGTGAAAAAATAAAAATTTGAGACTTAAATGAAAAAAATACTAAAAATTAGGGACGGTTATTGCCAATTACTTAAACTATAACTAACTAAATAAGTGCAAAATCAAAATAAAGAGTGATATATCTATAAATTTTCAAAAAATCAATTAAAAAATCACAAAAATACAAAATTTGACGGGAGCATTGCCCACCCTTGCTGTGTTGCGTCTCCGCCCCTCTCTCTCTATCTCTCTCTCTCTCTCTCTCTATATATATATATATATATATATATTAAAGCGAATAATTATTCATGAACAGACTTAAGTGCCGCCCCTGGACCGATCCCAACGACGTCGTATTTAAATAGCGGTCTCGGTTATCATGAGCTCAATTTTCTCTCATGGAATAATTCTTCTACGTATAGTGTCACCGACCGCACTATAGTCTTATATAAAATTCATAATAATATTAGTCGGCAATTCCTTCTTCCAAACCCACTTACGGGCAAATTAGTTGAGTTGGTGTAAATTGAAATTTATGTTGTGAACTTTGCTTTGCTGAAAATTTGGTCATTTTTCCCGAATTATTGCATGTAGTTTTCTTCCCAGTGTAGGAGGACTTGCCCGATCGATGCACATGGGATGTGCGCCTCTGAAGGCTGACGTCCAAACTCCCTATTCTTTCATAGCTTTCAAATTTAAAAGTCACATTATTATTTTTCGCGCATATTTAGCTAATTAATTAGGTGTCGTTTTCTCTTGCAGTTCATGGTCATCCGTCAAATGGTGAAAATCCCTAAAAATCATATGAAAAATAAATTTTTTTACATGCCAGATTATGATGTGTGGTTGTGATTTGATCGTTTGGTGTAAGAAGTATGTAACCATTTTTCATATATATACATATGCCTCATTTTTCTTCGACGTATAAAATATATATGTCATGTCACTTAAGAATCCACATAATCTATAAGACAGAGAAGATTCATAACATGTGCAGCTAACCAAAAAGAAATTTAAGTTTTATTTTCCCGTTAATTTGATTCTAGAGCTATTAATATTGAGCAATCGACGTACCAAATAGTTCTCCTTATAATTTTCGCATGCTAAAAAATATATGAACGTAAATATGTGACGAACATATATATATATATATATATATATATACATTGTTACTTGTGAGCACGTACCACGGATACTATAACGTGTTACATTTATATAATTAATAAAGGAAAAGTTTTATTAACCGAGATTTTAGTATTAAATTATGGGCCATACAACATAACACATACAAATTTATGGGGCCGTGCGAAAGGAAAAAGTGCCACGCCAGCACGCCTTACTGCCACGAACAGACAAACCCTGATAAGAAGCCTCCCAATCAGCGGTAAACCACCAGTTAACTGCGGTAATAAAGCCCACGCTTCGCGGCTTCACTGCCTCTAATATGCAGTCCTAGTGGACCCTTCCCCGTACCGTGCTAAATCAAATTATTTTTCAATCTCTGTGATTCATATCTATATATCTGTACATATATACTCAAGCCATTAGAACTAGCTCAACGGGTGGGTCAGAATTGGGCATTAGGTCCACAATTCAACTCTTAAAATGTTTTGAGGTTTTTTTTTTTTATAATAAGTGAAAATTATTAATTATGTATTATTCTTTTTTTTAAAAAATAACGTATATATACTCGTCAAAATACTTTAAAATAATGTATATTTACTCATCAAAATACTCATCTGTAATGAAAAACAAAATCAAAATTTGCGTTTCGAACCATTTCTTCTATTTACACAATACGTATTCTCTGTAATTTAATATTGCGGGATTATAAATTACGTGCAAATTATTAAAACCTTATTAATTAAGATATTTATGATTTAATGCCTTTTTTTTTTTCAAATACGTTTTGAACCATTTCTTCTATTTGCCCGTAATTTAATGTCGCTAGATTATAAATTACAAGGAAATTATTAAAAGCTCATTAATTAAGATATTTATGATTTCATACTTTTTTTAATAGGTTTTGAGCGATTTTTTCTATTTATACAATACGCATTCTCTGTAATTTAATATCGCTAGATTACATATTACGTGCAAATTATTAAAAGCTTATTAATTATATTTATGATTCAATGCTTTTTTTTAAAAAAAAAAAAAACGTTTTGAACCATTTCTTCTATTTACACAATACGCATTCTCTGTAATTTAATATCGCTAGATTACCTATTATGTGCAAATCATTAAAAGCTTACTAATTAAGATATTTATAATTTAATGTTTTTTCTTTAATACGTTTTGAACCATTTCTTCTATTTATCTGTAATTTAATATCACTAGATTATAAATTACGGGGAAATTATTAAAAGCTCATTAATTAAGATATTTATGATCTAATGCTTTTTTGAAAAAAAAAATACGTTTTGAACCATTTCTTCTATTTACACAATACGCATCATCTGTAATTTAATATCGCTAGACTATAAATTACGTGCTAATTCTTAAAAGCTTATTAATTAAGATATTTATGATTTAATGATTTGCTAGAAAGCAGAATACGAACCATTTTATATCATCTGCAAAAGCAATTAATTAGAACTTTAGAAAATAATTTCTTATGTGGCAAAATATGTGGTCAAATCTCTTTGCGTGCGGCTTTAATATTTTAATTGAGTCACGGTGCTGCTGGATTCCATATGAATTGTCATGTTCTAAATCATCGAACTTAATTAGAACATTGCAATTTGCAACTGTACATGTAATTTCATTGTCTGGAACTATTTTAAAACAATATTAAATTTAATCTTCTTTGTCTGAATCTAGTAGCAAACCACCGAAACGAAAACGTATTATTTATCCTAAATTAACAATATATATTTAGCATAATTTGTCAACTAAAGTACGTACAGTATGACAATAGCCCGATTGATATATGTTAGAGCAAAATAATATTCGTTTTCAGTATTTCAACTAGCTCTGAGGATTAATTAGAAGCGCAGTCAACGCAATTTTTATATACTGCAAGACAATATGCATGTTTCTCTTCAATATATTGTAATTCATAGATTCGTCCCACACTTATAAGCTTTGTATTAAGGCAGAATCATATATAATGTTCAATGAATTGAAAACATATTCGGATGATATATATCCTTTGTAAATAAATAGACAATTATAGTATATATAGATACGAAATCCTTTTCTGGCATTTTAATTTGGCATTTTAATTTGGTCATGCGTTATAATCACTTTCTTTTTTAGCTAGTTGATTTATTATGTCTCTTTTAAAAATTTCGACTTCAATATGGATCATATAATCGAAATATTTGAATTTTGACAACATGATTAAAGGATTATTATGTGTACCTTATTGTGGGAGTGAGTACGTGTTTATTATGAATTTTGACATGTTTATGTACAATAATGGATTGTAGGACGGTCAAACTCAGCATGAGCTTTGAGTTGACATTCGCCTACATCTTCATCACAATTCATATACAATTTCTTCTCATCAAAATTAAAAATAAAAAAAAGGTTGTGTTATATTTTTTTTCAAGAAAATTGTGATCCTTCCTAGTTCCTAGCTAAGTGCCAACTTTACACGGAATATCAGAAATTGGGCTTTCTTATTTCCCTTTTGTGTTTGGTTTTTTGGCCGGAACTAGATTTTATGCAAAGAGGTTTGGACTTTGAACACGAAACTTTGCCCACTTTTTCTTATTCATTTTATATCCAGTAGTACTATAAATTACAAATCTCCATTAAATAAATTCCTAATAAAGTCCGATTCGAAATCCTGAGCTTCTCCTACTAATCTGGGAAAATAAAAAATTAGATGCTATCATTTAATTTACATAAATTTACATAAATGCATGAACTGGTATAAGAAAGGAGCTTCCTTCACTCACATATCCCACAACAAAGACAGAGAATAAAGAGTTGTTTTGTCCATCATCATCTTCTGGCCTCGCTTTTTTCATTTTCGTTATTGGAAGAGACAGAGACAGAGGAAGGGAAGAGGAGAGAGAGTGGAACGCATGAAGCGAATGGAGTATGATATTACTTGGCATAGAATCAGATTATAAACAGCCTCAAATATTCACATACCCAAATACGAGACCGCCTGCGCCATCCACACCCAGTGCCACTATTACTTCATCGAGCCATGGCCATGGACATGAAGTTAATACAAGCCCAGTAAATTACCATAACAACAACCACCACCTCCACTTCCAATATTCCAAACCCAGAAAAACCCATTAGTCAAAAACAGGTTCAAACATTTTTTCTGTCTTCTTTCCCTCCTTTTTCATCTGGGTAATGCCCCATTTCGATCAAGATACTCATTTTTTTGAGTCATAAAACACTAGTACCATAATTGCTAGTCTCCACTACCCCCTGATTCGTTGAATTAATCCCCTGCAGTACTATTGTACCTCTCTCTCTCTCCCTCTCCGGATTCTGATATATTCCCCCAAATTCCGTATATATGTGCAGCTCATCATCTTATATCAGCAAAGGTCAGCAAACGATACCACCCAACCTGTCCCTTCCCTTCCATGAAACTTGATCCCTTCATCACAACAATTCACTACTCTTCTCATTCTTACTCCTTACCCCACTGCTACCACTACTCCTCCTCTTCTTCTTCCTCTTTCTTCAGATCATTAATCTCGGCAACCAAACCCACTGGCGCCTCCGCCCCAAGAGCTCGGTCTGCCCGCATGGACTACTCCACCACCACCACACCCTCCGCCGCCGCCACCGCCGGTGTCTCCCTCCGCCGCCACCGCCACCGTAACAATAAAGACAAACTCCTCGTCATCATGGGCGCCACCGGCACCGGAAAGTCCCGCCTTTCCATCGACCTCGCCGCGCACTTCCCCCTTGAGGTCATCAACTCGGACAAAATGCAATTCTACGAAGGTCTGGACATAACCACGAACAAGATTCCGGTTCACGATCGGCTCGGCGTTGCCCACCACCTCCTTGGCGATGTCTACCCGGCCGGGGGCGAGCTGACCCCTGCTGAGTTCCGGTCCCTAGCCGGAAAAGCCATCGCCGATATCACTGGGAGGCGAAAGCTTCCGGTTCTCGTCGGTGGGTCCAACTCGTTCATACATGCGTTGGTCGTGGACCGGTTCGACTCGTCCGGTTCGAACGTTTTCGAGGAAGGGTCTAACTCTGTTATCTCGACGGAGCTCAGGTACAACTGCTGCCTCATCTGGGTTGACGTGTCGATCAAGGTTCTGAACGATTACTTGTCTAAGCGAGTCGACGACATGCTCGACTCCGGGATGTTCGACGAGTTGGCCGATTTCTACGTCTCGGAGGACGAGTTTAACGACGACGACTCGGCGGCTCGAACCGGGTTGAGAAAAGCTATCGGGGTTCCGGAATTCGACCTGTATTTTAAGAAGTTCAGGCCGGGGTCGGAGGAGGAGGATGACCCCGAGTGGGATCGGATGCGGAGGGGCGCATTTGAAGAGGCGGTGAGGGCGATGAAGGAGAACACGTGTCAGCTAGCGAAGAACCAAATAGGTAAGATCTTGCGGTTAAAAGGGTCGGGGTGGGACCTACGTAGACTAGACGCGACGGAGGCGTTCAGGGCGGTGTTGACGTCAGAGTCCGGCCAAAGGTGTACCGAAATTTGGGAGAGGCAGGTATTGGAACCAAGCGTGAAGATTGTGAAGCGCTTCCTGGATGAGTAGGTTTCGCCAGCAATTTCCAGCTAATTTTTCTTTTTTACTTATTTATTATTATTATTATTACTATTATTTTTATTTTGTTAAAAAAGATATTTTTGGCAGGTAGTATTCCAACGTGAAGAATTCTTTTTTTTTTTTTCAAAAATGTTTCCTCTATTCCACAGCCACACCAAATTTTGGGGCATTGAAAGGAAGCTGCCACAAGGACAAATTAATACAAAGGAAGAAAAAAACATGAAAGAAATTTTTATATGCGAATTTCGCAGTTAGCTTGAAAATATTTTCAACTTGGGTCTTGTTCTATCCACATTTGAGTTGTGTGTGCTCACTGAGGTAGACGAGGGATTAGGTAATAAGTTAAGAGTTTGATTTATTTTTAAAGTGTGTGTGAGTTATTTTCTTTTTATTTGTAATAAGTGGTAGTTATTAATATAACTTCACTTTTTTAATAAAAATATTTGAGTTGCGTGAGTATTAAAAATAAAACTCTCTCGGAATAATCTCAACTTTTATTTTAGTTCGGCTTTTTATTTTATTACATTTTGTGTCAATGTCAATGATATATGTTATTGGTTTAAAAATGAAAATATAAAAAAGGACATGTTACGAAATTTGCCTTTTTCTTCTGCTACCCCTCTCTGAGAATCATATCTGGACTTTCGGAATATATATAAATATATATATAAATGTATTTATGTATATTTTCCTTTACTTTTCGGGAACCACTGCGTCATAACTGAATGCTCAAAAATTTTGTTTTCAATGTGTCTTTAAATCTTAGGAAAATCCATGAATTCAAAAATTATAAATTGGCAGTTATCCATTCCATGTATTTGACTTTGTACCTTCAATTTTTCTTGTGGATATTTGACTTTGGTTTTTTATTTGGAAAGATTGAGGGTTTTGACTTTTATTATAGTGGCTACATTTGTATTTAGTTTTGGCTACCTAAGGTATACTCATCTCATTTTCTTTTTTAATATGATAAAAAGAAGAGCACATGTTAAGTGTCTTTTTATGGCAATATGGGTTTATATATAATTATTGTTGCGGAGTAGGTGTTAAACAAAAAAAAGATTCTATTTCCAGAGTTTACTATGGAAGGAACAAAATGTTATGATTGTCTAGATATCATGACAGAGATTTACTTAATCCTAAACTATTTTACATTTATAAACTCGAAATGTTGTTGAAATAAACTACTCTAAAATTATAAGTAAGTGCTCAGATAAATTTGGTTGATCTTTCTCTAATTTTAAAGGATTGAATTTTTGGAGGACCATAAATGTTATATACACACATTCAAAAGACAACAAATTCAAATGGCAGTGCTTAAAATTTCACAATAATAGGTGAAGCTGTGTAAAAAACAAAAAAACAAGGTAGCATAGCAATCAGTCTTCATCCTGCATTATGACTTAGGAGTGAAACAGAACTATAATTACTCGTGCTAAACAATAGTAAGTACAAGAGAAATTCTTCTACTCGGACTTTCAGATTTTCATAAAATTGTTTAAGTCGCATTTAACATAATGATTTTCATCAATTTGTTTAAGTTGCATTTAACATAATATTCCTTGATTATAATATAGATATAATCTTATTCGACGTAAATATTATGAGCTAAATTTTTTACACGTAATGATTCGATGTAAACCCATCATATTATACACGTAACTTAAAATTTTTTTAGAATTTTGTCAATCGGAAAAAATGTTCAAACATCTTGAACATTAGATCTAATTGATGGTTTCCCCTACCCAAAGATCAAGCTTATGCAAATACCGCGAAGATTGTAGTACCTCACATGAACTGATCAGGGGGAAAAAAATGGAAGAGGGGTACTACAATCTAAATAATTGCAAGATTTTTCAACCTTCGATCGGCTCTAGATTTCTATTTAATATCCCAATCGGTAGAGAAACGGGACTCAAATGCAAAACCATATGATATTAGAGATATCAATTATTATCTGAATTTTTGTTGAAAACAGGTACAATTTTTATAAAACCATAGGCTCTACTCGTGAACAACTCGCAAGAGACAAATTTTTGGAGTTTATAGAAATATGATCAAATTTGGGGTAGTAAGTATTTATTTATTAAATGTTATAGCAAAATGTCCAATATATATGATTATATATCAAATATAAAATTTTATATACCAAGTACAAAAAATTATATATCCAATACGTTTCAGTATAATAATTAAAATTAATAAATAAATATATTCGTGTAAAAATATAAATATTTAGACATTTAACTATAAAATTTAAAAAGTAAATATTTACTTAATCAAATTTAAAATATTGATTATCCACTTAAATTTCTCTAAATTTTTCAATGTTCTCTCTTTTGCCCATGTTATAAGGTAAATAGTGAGTGTTTTTTAGGCACTGCGGGATATTTGTGAAGTGGTTGGTAAAATGGAAAGATTCGAATATGAGACCTTTTAACGAAAATTTCGAACGCCTTATGTTAAGATTATAGAGTTTAACCCTTTACTACTTAAAGCAATAAAATAGGAAACGAAAACAAGTCAATACACAAATTTATAGTGGTTCAATTTCAACTTAGGAATTACATTAATTTTCTCAACAAATGTTTGCTATAATGAAAAAAGAACTACAAGAGAATACTTAATTAGATATTAAGTATTTCTTAGATTCTACGAATTTTCCTTAATCTTCTTTACTCAAAATGGGCTCTAATACTTTATATATATATATATATATTAAATAAATTAGGACAGCA